>OY992536.1:224104255-224546755 GCA_963921195.1 Pegoplata infirma | reverse complement strand
AATGACAAAGTGAGTATACCCCCATACTGTAGTTGTAGGGTATAAAAAGATAAATTATTTTCATTTCTCATACTAAAATTAATAAAATCTTTTCTTTGTTTACAAAAAATTGGTGGTCAAAAGAATTGGAGGTCATATAATGCGGATTTTTTCTAGAGTGTTTAAAAAAATTTTAAGTTTATCTAAAAAATTAGTTAACAAATGAATATGAGGCATTCCACACCAGCTGTTCCACTACGGAAAAACCATAGTGGTTTCAATGGGATATCATTTGCAAAGTATTGGCTCTTAGGGTACTATTAAATAACAAAAATAAAATTTAAGTTTTTTCAAAAAGTGGGCCTTGTAGGCGTGGTCAAATATTGAAAATATCAAACTTTTTTGCCTGAGTACCTTTACTTCAATATTTATGCAAATTAAATAAAACACAGTAATGTCTTTTAGACAAAAGTCATGATGTTCACGTGAGCGTGAGCAAAATAAAATATCGTTCGTGACTAATTTTTTTCTTTCATGAGCGTGCGTAATCGTTATTAAAAACTCACTCACGCTACCATTGCCTCTTAAAATATTTTTTAAGTATTAATATTACTCATACGTACAGGTTTTATACACCATTATTGTATAAAATTAGCGTATAGCAATCTTTGACATTTGATTTTTCGAAAACAAGGCAAAACACATCTCTGAAAACTTTAGAACAGATAGAAAAGCACTTTAACTTTTTTTAAAAAAATTAAAAAAAAAAAAAATAAAATTGCAGCATGTTTTTTGATAAATAAAGTTTAAGTTTAAATTTGAAAAATTCAGAACTTCTTCTGAAAATTTTCCAATTTTTATTTTTGTAATCGATAGCCCATACAAAAATCTATAAAAAACTTTTGTCTTTAAGACTGTACTGTGTTTCATTTAATTTGCATAAATGTTGAAATATAGATGCTCAGGCAAAAAAGTTAGATATTTTCCAATTTTTGACCACGCCTACAAGGCCCACTTTTTGAAAAAACTTAAATTTTATTTTTGTTATTTAATAGTACCCTAAGAGCCAATACTTTGCAAGTGATTTCATATGTTTGAACTTGGAAAAAAATTTTAGAAATATTTTTTAAAATTCTTTTAAAAAATTTCTATAAAAATTATCATTTTCCAGTTCGACCCTCGTAGTATATTTATTATTAACTCAATCTGAACGCTATATATCTTAAATTAAAGTTTATTAAATTACCTACAAAACACTTTAAAAAAGGGCTAGTTTTAGAATTCATATACTCTGTGTGAATACTTTTGACCTGCACTGTATACTTGTGTTAATGTTTGCGTACATGGAAGGTATCCCCAATGATAATTTCGGATTTGAACGAAACTTAAAATTGTGGATCAGAAGAAGAAAACAAAGACATTTTATGTTTTAATTTGCAGCTTTAAGTTGTCTTAATTATTATAATTATAATTTTTTGTTAATATATGAAGGGCTTACTGCAACATTTTATTTTTTTGTGTTTTTCGCCTTCTGCTGATGTTCCATTGACAAATTTTTGGCAGAAGTCTTGCTTTAACCATTCGAAGAAGTATATTGAGAATAAAAGCTCTGCAAAACTTCTATTTTCTACATTATTTTAAAAGTTTTTGGCAAAAACCACCATAAAATAAAATGTTGCTTATCGAGTTTTTACAATAACCCCTTCATATATATAAAAAAAAGTGGTTTGCATATCTTTCATTCCTATTGCCGCCGGTGTAGGCTAAACAATGCTGTTTGTGCGACACATGTACACTATAAAATTCTATTGCTTTGTTGAATTTTTGCTTGCCACTTCAACACTTGTGTCAATCACAAAGTATACAAAGTCCTATGACCAGTGGTTGGCGCCTTTTTTTTTTTTATATCAATGCGTTGCATTTGTACTAGTGTTGGCTCAAGAAAAATGCTTCTGCGTTTTCACCAACTTTAATTAATTTATTTCATAAAAATCTGGAATTATAACATGGGATAAATTCCTCGTAAGTAATGAAATGTTAACATACCTTTCATGTGTATACTAGTTTTATGTTTTTAGAGACTTTGAAAATGAGTAACGGATATTATACTTTCGTATAAAAAAAAAAAATAAATCCTCAACGTTATACTATAAACAAAAAGTAAAGTAAATATCGTAAAGGGTACTTACAATAAACAAGCCTAAATTATTAATATTTTAGATTAGGAAATTTCCATAAGTTTGCTGTTTTGATTACTACAGACTGTATTTTTATACCCTCCAACCACAGTATGGGGGTATACTCACTTTGTCATTCCGTGTGTAATGCATCGAAATAATGGTCTAGGACCCCATAAAGTATATATTTTATTGATCAGTTATCGATTCTAAGACATTCTAGCGATTTCCGTCCGTCCGTCCGTCTGTCCGTCTGTAGAGGACACGATACAGTCCAAAATAAAAGAGCTAGACTTCCGAAGTTTGGCACGAATATGTCTTATATTCCTAGGCAGGTTAAGTTCGGAAATGGGCAAAATCGGACCAAGGGGGAAAAAGTTCCCCCTTGGAGAACTAAACCAACCCAAGAAAAACAGAATTTTTTGCAAGGTTTTTTGTACTTTTGCTAAGCAAATGCAACATTTTTATCTCAGAAGAAGTTCAAAATCGCAAGGGGAAGGTGCCCCCTAACGTCTGCCACCAACCCCCCCCCCCAAAAATGACGCCCCTGGATTTTTTTTTATATTGTTTTTTACATTTTGGATGGTATAAACGATTCGGCACAGCCGAATGTAACACTCTCACTTGTTTTAGTTGGAAAAGATTAATGTTTAAATAAAAGTTGTAGCGAAAAAAATGCTGCTTTGCTTGGTAACACAGTAATACAAAATCGAACTTTCCGAATCGGAATTGGATGAAAACAAAAGCAAATGAAAGTTGACATAATAAAACTCTCAAGTTTTTTTTTAGTTTAAAGCTAGATATTTTTTTGCAGGCATTTGTAGTTGGTGATTTTAAAGCATTTAAAGTTTTTTTTTTGTACTAAAAATGTCCAACTTTAGGGGAACCTGGTGGTGCCTTTATTGGACATGTGGGTTCCAGTGTCAAAACTTAAGCTCGAAATCATGTTAGCTATAACCGGTATGAATTTTGCTGCAATCGGTATAGTACCTACTTAATGAATAGCAAAATTATTAAATATAAACCACTGTGCACCGTTGCGTATGATTGTTATTTAAAGATAATTAAAAATTTTCAAGTAATTGTAATATTAGTTCACCAATTTCAAATGCGTTCCGATCTACAATAATTTTCCTACATGAAAAATTTGGAAATTTTTCTAAACAAAAAATTTAAAAAATTTTTCTATAGGAAAATATCAGAGAATTTTTTCATTAGAAAGTTTGAGAATTTTTCTTTAGGAAAAGTCTGAGAATTTTTCTTTATAAAAAATATGAGAATTTACTAGGGAAATCGGACAATTCTTCTTTCATAAAAATCTGAGAAGATGGATAAAAATTAAAGAGAAAAACAAAATAAAATTATATGAAAATTTTTTCTATAAAAAAATCTTAAGAATTTCTAAATTTTTTTATAGGAAAAATGTTTTTGATTTTTTTTTATAGGAAAAAAGTCTCGGAATCTTTATTTATAAGAAAATCAAAAAAGTTTTCCTTATAGAAAATTTGGTAATTTTTCTATAGCCAAATTACTCAGAACTTGGGACTTATTTCATAGGAAACATTTTTCGAAATCTGAGATTTATTATTTAAAAATATCTCACAATTTATGACTTTTTCTTAAAAACAAATGTCTTTTATTCTGAGATAATGGCTCAGAATATAAAATTATTTCTATTTGGAATATGTTTCAGAATCTAAGAGTTTTTAATAATAAAATCTGAAATCTTTGGTAATGGAAAAAAGACTAAAAATCCTAGAAAAAATATATCAGACTTTTTCGATAGAAAAAATATCTCAGAATTTGTGAGTTTTTTAGAAAAAATTTTCTAGAATCTAAAACTTTTTGGAAAGCAAAAATGACTCCGAATATGAGACCTTTTTTAAGATTATCAAGTTTTTCAATTAAAAATGTGTCTCAGAAAATCTCAGAGAATCTTAGACTTTTTGTAAGGAAATGTGTGTCAGAAACCTTTACTTTTTTTTAAATAGCAGGTATTTATTTTTTTTGAAATTTTCAAACAAAATTTGAATTTTTTTATGATTGTTTACAACAACCAAATGGAAAAAATTGAGTTATGATTGAGTTATGACTATTTTTTTTTTGAATCGGCCAATACGTATTTTATTTTCCGTACCTCAAGTACTTTCTAATTTTTATTTTTTCAAAGCCTGAAAATTTTGTTGTAGGAAGAACTTTTAGGTGGAAAAATAGAATAGAAAAACATATTTCAGAGCCTTAGAGGTTTTCTCTTTGATAAAGTCAATAAATCTAAACGAAAAATTTTTCTTAAAAAAGGAATTTTTTGGTGGGAAAATTACCTAATTTCTGAGAATTTTCTGTGTGTATCAGAATTTTTCTACAGCAAGAACTTTATAAATTCTTAACGCTTTTCTGTAGCAAAATGCCGCAGAACATCAGATTTTTTTTATTGGGATAATGTCCAACAATCATGAACTTTCTCTTTAAGCAAATGATTCTGAAAACTTTTGAAATCAGAAAACCTTTTTGAGATAAATACTTATGTCCCAAATTTGATATATTTTCAAATGGAAAAGTTTATAATTTTCCAAATGTTTTACAAAAATTTTCAAATGTATTTTAAAATTGTCCAATTGCATTTTAAAATTTTCCAAATGTATTTTCAAAATTGTCTGAATGTTTAAATTGTCCAAATATATTTTAAAATTGTCCAAATGTAGTTTAAATATTTCCAAATGTATTTTAAAATTGTTCATTTGGAAAATTTTAAAATACAATTGGACAATATTAAAATCCATTTGGACAATTTAAAAATACATTTGGACAATTTTAAAATACATTTGGAAAATTTTAAGATGTATTTGGACAATTTTAAAATACATTTGGAAATTTTTAAAATACACTTGGAAATTTTTAAAATACAATTGGAAATAATGATAATTTTTTTTAAGTATATTGATTTTTTTTGTACCACTTTGTTATCTGAGATTGTTGCTATTGGATAAATAAATGTCTCAAAATATGGATATTAGTCATACTCACTGAGATTTTAAAATGTGTCAGCAATTAATGTTAATCATACGTATCGTTATCAATGATCCTTCAAAATAGGCTATAGTTTCTAAATAACCAAATAAAATATCACTCATACGCCGTAATGAACTGGTATTTAGTACAAAAGATATGCCCCCTAATGTATGCAGCAAATTTTATAAATATTTATCATACGCATAATTTAATGCAGTGGTATTCAGAAAGAGAGTGTATTAATGAATTGGGTATATGAATATAAATATTAGGCTGGGTCGTATTCCAATAAAGTGCTCAGATCAACTATTAATAGTGAAAAAAAGTTGGTACAAGTAAATGCAAGCAATTTAAAACCAAAATGAACAAAATCGGTCCATGGCTTCCGTTCTCGCATCGCGGGTCAAAATTGCGGTTTTTGAAAAAATGGACATAATTTAAAAAAAAAAAATAAATATTTAAAAAAAAAATTATTAAAAAAAAAAAATTTTTTTGTATCGCATTAATTCAAAGATATTTAGAAAAATTTTGTTTGTTTTTTTCGGATATCGATAACCCACCCAAACGTGAGGCCAAAAAAAACTCACATTTTTAACATGGAGCTCAAAACTACTTTTTCACTATTTTAAAAATTTAGTGAAACAAAATTTTTAAATATATTAGTTTATCCACTTGATATCATTGAATACATCTCTGGGATTGTAGAAAAAAATTCTTAGTTAAATTCCTTCTTCCAGTTGGTGTGTGGAGCGATTTGAATTTAGCGGATTTCCAGAACATGTGTTTTTATCGACATTTTTGACTAATTTGTAGTTGTTAGCAACATTTTACTTAAATTAACCAACTTTTTTTGTTCAAATGGTTGTTTTGGACCATAGTAACTCTGCTTTGAAATAATAGGCTTTTTGGACAACTTTAACCCTTGCCGGCACGGGGTTAAATAATTCATCCAATGAAATTTTTGAAAATTCCTCACTCTAAAATCGTTTATGTGTTTAAATAATCAACAATTGCGCACTTAAGCGGAAAATGCTTAAAACTAAATAAAATAAAAAAAATGGCATCCGAAATTTCATTACGTCTTCGTCGTTTTTACTGTGTAAAGCTAAAAGTGAAAAACATATTATTTAATACGTCAAAAAAGTCCATTTGACTATGAGCAAAAAAACAGCTGTTTGAAATTTTTTGGGCGTTCGTTCAACAAGGGTTAAAGATGTCCTTCAAGAAAACTTTGTATAAATTTGTAATTGTTGATTATTTAAACACATACACGATTTTAGAGTGAGGAATTTTCAAAAATTTCATTGGATGAATTTTTTAACCCCGTGCCGGCAAGGGTTAACGTTGTCCAAAAAGCCTATTATTTCAAAGCAGAGTTACTATGGTCCAAAACAACCATTTGAACAAAAAAAATTGTTTAATTTAAGTAAAATGTTGCTAACAACTACAAATTAGTCAAAAATGTCGATTAAAACACATGTTCTGGAAATCCGCTAAATTCAAATCGCTCCACACACCAACTGGACGAAGGAATTTAACTAAGAATTTTTTTCAACAATCCCTGAGATGTATTCAATGATATCAAGTGGATAAACTAATATATTTAAAAATTTTGTTTCACTAAATTTTTAAAATAGTGAAAAAGTAGTTTTGAGCTCCATGTTAAAAATGTGATTTTTTTTTGGCCTCACGTTTGGGTGGGTTATCGATATCCGAAAAAAACAAACAAAATTTTTCTAGATATCTTTGAATTAATGCGATACAAAAATTGTTTTTTTTTTTTAAATAATTTTTTTTTTTAATATTTAATTTTTTTTTTTAAATTATGTCCATTTTTTCAAAAACCGCAATTTTGACCCGCGATGCGAGAACGGAAGCCATGGACCGATTTTGTTCATTTTGGTTTTAAATTGCTTGTATTTACTTGTACCAACTTTTTTTCACTATTAATAGTTGATCTGAGCATTTTGTTGGAATACGACCCAGCCTAATAAATATGCATGTGTTTGTGTATTTCCAGGGGTTAGGCATGCACCTCAAATACTTAGGCTCTTATTCATAATACTTATAACAGACTTATTGTAGGTTTATTTGACAATTGTTCCTGCAATATCTGTCAGATAAACCTACTTTAAATATATTTTAGGTTTTATGAATAACTACATTAATCATTAACAGAACAATAGTGATAAACGTTTTTGAACGAAGAATAGCATAAAAAAATCGATAAACTCGAAAAAGTTTCAAAATATTACAAAAAAATTAGATATTATTGAAAAAAATCAGTACATACCTATCTTATAGTAATGGAAAATTTACATACGAGACATTCCACACCAAATGTCCCGCTTCTGAGAAACTTGTGTCGTTAATAGGTTGTATAATAGGGCGGGTCGATTTGTATGGATCGAAAAAAACTGAAAAATCGTATAGCAAAAACAAAATCTACAAGAAATTCTAAGAAACTTTTCCAAAGAAACCATTTGTCTAAAATTAAACCCTATACCGCGCCTAACGACAAGAAAATCCGTCCGTCCGTCTGTCTTTCTGTCTGTGTAAAACACGCTAACTTTCAAATGTTATCGGAAGAATGAAAAATATATACGGCAAGCTGCTGAAGCGTGGCGGATATATTTGATATACTTCCGGTCAGATTCATACTAAATTTCAGCGAAATCTGTACAGTGGTTCATAAGTTATAAGCAAAATGGGGAATTTCAGATGGGTTTTAATCCGAACTCCCGTGTTGAAAAAAACGCTAAACACGCTTTGAAAAGGAATGGTAAGCCAAAAAAAATGTTTTAGAAAATATTTTTGTCACTCAAAAAAACTACAAAAAATATTACACTCAAAAAAAAAAAAATTACACTCAAAAAAATTTACACTTGAATTTTTTTTTTTACAAAAATTAAAAAAAAAAAATTACTCAAAATAAATCAAATACTGATGTAAAAAAAATATTCAGTTATCAAAATTTTTTATCAAACACAGCTTTTTTTCTCTCCAATTTCATCCCACAAAAGTATCTATGTGTTTTTTTGACGAAATATCATTATGATCCCCAATTACATACTTTTATTTACTAACAAGGGAAGTCTCCCTAGTGTCACCCGCGGATCTTTTTGAAATTGGTTTTATTTTGTAGATCAGAAAAAATTAAGGGACACGTACTTTTTTTTTAGCGGCCCAAATTTATATTTAGGGGGTAAATAGGAGGGGGGGAGACAATGCCATTTTTCAGTTTTTTTCGTTTATCTCCTATATTATGCAAAGAAACCTAATCATGTTACATACCAAATGAAAGGTCTTTGGAAAACCTATCTACATGTACCCAATATAAAATAAATAATGGAGTAAAATTATCATGGATTAACGATAAAAGCAGCGATTTATTTTTTAAATTTCTTATTATAATTTTTCGTCTGTGGCGTTGTCATTACAAATCACTCTAATTATTTATTTCTCTATTTCAGGGATTATGTCTAATATACTTGCCCGTCATAATCCCAAAAACTGTTCGAATTATATCCAGCGGCAATTAGTAAAACATTGCCGCTGGGTATGTTCTTGCAGCATATCGGTATATAAAACTATGTTTTCTTTACATCTGCGGTGTAGGGTATGTTCAGCAACTTTGTAGAAAATATTATGGCAAATATTTTTGTGAAACATATTGACCCTCTAACTCCATCTCATAACGGTATTTTTTGGCTCTATTCTAACAAATCGCAAAAAACATCCCGAAAGAGGGGGAGGGTGGGGATGAAATGTTCTACAAAAATGTTGCCAATAAAATTTTACTACATACCTCAGAGCACACCAAAGCCCAGAAATTAACACAAACACCAAAAAAGAGTCAAGTTCTATGTTTTGCTTATGAAAAAAGAACGGATGGACAAATCTTTATGTCGTTAGGCGCGGTATAGGGTTTGATTTTGGGAAATGTTCTTGGAATTTCTTGTAGATTATGTTTTTGCTATACGATTTTTGACAAAAAAAATTCGACCCGCCCTATTGTATAATTAGCCCTATATGGAGCTAAGAAAATTGCGTTTCTGGTTTTCAATTTTTTAAAAACTGGGCTTGGTAAATTTTTCAAAAACTTGGTGGTAAAATATTGGAAAAAATGGTCAAATTTTTGTCGAGTTGCCTTGTTTAAATATGGGCTATCGATTAAATTATTATTTTTTTTTTTTTTTTGGAAATTTTCAGAACCCGTTCTAAACATAAAAAAAAAACTAAAAAAAAGTGGCCGGATTTTTTATAAATTGACTTTTTTAAAAAACGGAAAATTTCAGAATGTGTTCTGATAATTTTCCAAAAAAAAAAAAAATAATCGATAGCCCATACTAGACTGGAAACTATTTGACCACGCCTCTTAAGCTCAGTTTTTGAAAAATTGAAAAACCAAAAAGGCAATTTTCTTAGTTCCATTTTGGGCTATCCATACAACCTAATTAGAAATTTACAGTACACATGTTTTTTTTTCGCTTAACATTTGGTGTGTAATGCCTCATACATTAAAAGCCCTATCCATCGTTTATCTAAAACAGTTCAAAAATTGAAGATTGGTAGAAAACTTTCTACTGAAACGTGGTTCAGTGAGAAAAGTACCCCAAAAAGCGTTTTTGACAACAACTTTAAAATTTGAGTGTGCAGGTTAGTCTGATGGGCATTTGTGTGATCTTTTCGACGAGACTTATACCAGCTTATTTCAAAAGTATATTCGATTTTGTTTTTTTTTTTTGTATCAGAGTGTAATCACTCTGGCCTAATTTTCATTTTCTTTTCAAAAATTTCTTTCATTATCACTTACCTTTACTTACAAATAATTACCAAAACATTCCTTTCAAAACTTTTGACAGAATCTCACAACATGCTTTGACAAATTGTCGTGATAATTTACCATTTCTATTTTAGACAACGACAGAAGTCAAACATTTCAAATGTAGATGAGAATGTGTAACATCTATTTATCTATACTAGACTGCCCAGAAAAAAAGCGAAGTTTTTATTTTCTTGGGGGATACCTGCAAATTTTGTTCCTTTTTGTGCAAAAAAATTTCGGTTTTTTTTTGGGATTTTTAAAATAATATCTAGAGGTCGCGATCTCGCGTTTTATAACGATTTATTTTTTTTGAGTTTTTTATTATTTTAAATTGTTAAATATGATTAATATGATAAAATATTAATAATTTCAGACAAAAAAAAAATTAAATTAAAAATTAAATATCGCTCATTCCATGAGATGTCTCCCAGCATCTAATCAAATGTTCCTTAATTTATTTGAAATTTTGCACACATGAACACTATGAAGCCATTAAAATAAATCAGTTGTTAGTTCCGAGAAAATCCGTGAATTCGCGAATATATTCGCGTTCGCGAATTCGTGGATTTTCGCGAAACTAAAAACGAATTTATTTTAATTGCTCCATAGTGTACCTGTGTGCGAAATTTCAAATAAATTAAAGAACATTTGATTAGATGCTGGGAGACATCTCATGGAATGAGCGATATTTAATTTTTAATTTAATTTTTTTTTTGTCTGAAATTATTAATATTTTATCATATTAATCATATTTAACAATTTAAAATAATAAAAAACTCAAAAAAAATAAATCGTTATAAAACGCGAGATCGCGACCTCTAGATATTATTTTAAAAATCCCAAAAAAAAACCGAAATTTTTTTGCACTAAAAGGAACAAAATTCGCAGGTATCCCCCAAGAAAATAACAACTTGGTTTTTTTCTGGGCAGTCTAATCTATACAAATACAAAGAAATTTATATTGTAAATGTTCTACAGATTTTCGAATACCTTCGACAAAACAACGTCGTTTTTTTTTAAGGTTAATATCAAAATTGCACGCTATACCAAAAAAATTCCAAACAAACAACAATCTTTAATCATTTACTATCATTTAAAACAGAGTTTTAGAGGTGTGGAAACATTAAAATAGAATTTTAAGAAAATATTTACAAAATGTTGTTATTTAGAGAATTTTACTTTAAAAATGGGATGTCAATTAAAAAACAAGGTGTTCTGGACTTTCTCTCGTCTTTTTTTAATTATATGATTAATTACGCGGAAAATGCTAATTCAATTACCTTTTTTATTGGTTCAACAAAATTAGTAATTCCTTGTAAAAAACGAATTTGAACTTTAAATTCCTGCCGTTCACCTTTGAAAATTCACAGCATGAATAATATGTGTATGTTTGCATGTGTGTAAATGTGTTTATAAATGTTAATGTATTAGTTAGAATTGAATATGTTTATGTATTTGTTTTTTTGCATGTGTTTGTGTGTGTGCTTTTGTATAATCATTAATTTGAAATTCAATTGTGCTTATTACTGTGCGATTATTTAAATGAAAATACCATTTTGATTAAATTGTCATGTCCGCTGTTTCGTACATGCTTGTGCATGGTTTATATAAACACAACAACAACAACAAAAAATAAAAAATAAACAAAATTGTGGTTGAACCGGGAGAATTTGTAACAATAGTTGATTTGTTAGATTATAGTGACAAAGATTAATTATTATAATAACTGGGGTCATCTTGAAACGTACTGTATGGAAAATTTAAACTATGCCAGAAAAGTATTTTAGATACTATTTAAGTGATTTTATAATAGAAACTGTAATTTCTTATCTATATACATAAAAATGGATGTGTGTATGTATGTGGGTATGTATGTATGTTCCGTATGGACTCGAAAACGCCTGGACCGATCTAGATGAAATTTTCAGGGAATATTTAGAATACCCCAAGAAGTAACACTGTGCGGTCAGATTCTTGGTTTTCTGTCTGTGTGGCAAAATCGAATTTTCACATTGCACCACTAATGATATCTATATATAAAAAACGGATGGACCGATTTTGTTGAAATTTAAACCAAAGATGGTACTAACCGAGCACTAACTATATGGCAAATTAGAGCGTGATCGGACAAATGGGCGTAAACTGCCATGCTTTTTTGCCAGTGGGCGGAGAGGTGGGCAAAAGCGAATTTTTACATTGCACCAATATTGACATCTATATATAAAAAATGGATAGACCGATTTTGATGAAATTTAAACCATCGATAGAACTAACCAAGTACTAACTATGTGCCAAATTAGATCGTGATCAGACACATGGGCGTAAAGTGCCATGTCCCTTTGTTTTAAATTGAATGTTATTTCACATGCTCCGCAGAAACAGTTGATTCAATTTTAACTAAATTTTCAACACTGATAGTGTTAACCGAGTGCGGAACTATAGGCCACGTTATACCACGATTAGAAAAAGGGGCGTAAAATGCCACGCCCTTTGTACTATACTGGGCGTTGTCTGCCTGTTTAGCAATTACGCAATCACGCAAAACAGCTAAGCCGATTCTCTTGACATTTTCACTACATACAGTGCTAACCAAGTGCATATGATGCATTCCACACCAAATGTCCCGCTACAGAAAAACATGTGTCCCGTAAATTTCTGAATAGGTTGTTTGGATAGCCCTATATGTAACTAAGAAAATTGCGTTTTTGGTTTTTCAAATTTTCGAAAACTGGGCTTAGGAGGCGTGGTCAAATATTGGAAAAATGGTAAAATTTGTGGCGAGTTGCCTTGATTAAATATTTATCACATTAAAACGGAATGCACCACAATGTCAAAAATTTACGTTCTTATATAGTTTTGTATGGGCTATCGATTAAAATTTTTTTTTTGGAAAATTTTCAGAACCCGTTCTGAAATGCGTTCAAATGCGATTTTCTCGAAAAAAAAGATGAACGTGTTTCTGATTTTTTTTTGTGTGGATGGACAAACATCTAAACTTTTAAAAAAATAAATAAAAAATAAAAAAAAAAGTGGCCGGATTTTTGATAAATTGACTTTTTTAAAAAATGGAAAATTTCAGAACGTGTTCTGAAAATTTTCCAAAAAAAAAAAATTTAATCGATAGCCCATACAAAACTATATAAGAACGTAAATTTTTGACATTGTGGTGCATTCCGTTTTAATGTGATAAATATTTAATCAAGGCAACTCGCCACAAATTTGACCATTTTTCCAATATTTGACCACGCCTTCTAAGCCCAGTTTTTGAAAAATTGAAAAACCAAAAACGCAATTTTCTAAGTTCCATATAGGGCTATCTATATCACCTATTCAGAAGTTTACGGTACACATGTTTTTTTTTCGCTGGACATTCGGTGTGGAATGCCTCATATGTATGCCATATAAGATCGTTATTGGAAAAATGGATCAAAATTGCGCCCCTTGTACTATACTTACCACGATTGTACAAAGAGACGTAAATTGCCACGCCCCTTTGTTTTATACTAAACGTTATATCTTCCTGTTTTGAAATCACGCAAAAACGGATAAGCCGAATCTGTCACTACTGATAGATCTAACCGAGCGAAAACTGTAGGTCATATGTAGAGCGCGATTCGGCAAAAGGGTATAAAATGTCACTCCCGTTTTTCATAAATAAAAAGTTATTTCCTCCTCTTTCGCAATCACACAAAAACGACAAAACTGATAGTGCTAATCGAGAATGCAGCATATAACTTTAGACTATCACGATTCGATAAAAATGCGTTAAATGACACGCCCCTTTGTACTATACTTCACGTTATGTCTGTCTGTTTCGAAATCACGCAAAAACGGCTGAACCGATTTTGTTGAGATTTCTCTATAAATAGTGCTAACCAAGGGTGGAACCAAAAGTTACTAGCTGAACCACGACCCGTGCTTTAGTTTTTTCCGACACTATATTTAAATTAAGATGCAATATAAAACAGTTTTTTCTTCGGGCCAGCAACGCGGACCGGTTATAGCTAGTCATATCAATAAAATACAAAAAATTTTTCACTCAGAAAACGGACTTTACTACAACTTTGTAAATTCACAGAGTTCTTTTTTTGTAAAATTTTGAATACCTTTAACTAAAACTTTGTAAATTTAAAGAGTTTTTTGGTAAAATTCTGGTCGGCTTTTATCAACATTTTACAGATAATTCTGTAAATTTGAAGTTTTTTTATCGAAATCATTGTACAGAGTTTACTTTGTAAAATAATAAAAAATCTTGCTGGTTGGAAATCTGAGATATTTTCTGCTGGCTAAGCAGACTATCTCTGTAACTTATCAGAGTGGTTATTTTGAGTGTGCTGCCAAAACACTTTTTTGCAAAGTTGGCTTAGTACTGTTAACTTTGTCTTCAACAAATATCTATCTACTGCAAGATTTGAGGTGTGAGCCACTCCATGTTGAAATAGTGGAAAATTTTTATTTAAATCTTTAAACATCTACACAAGTAATATATAATTTCTTAAGAAAACAAAACTCTTTTTAAAATAATAAAATTCAATATAAAGATTTCTCTTGACGTCCTCTTATATAATTCATAAAATTTCTTTTAACATTTCCAAAACTCATGCATGAAAAAAACAAAAATTTCACTTGAATAACGTACAAAAAAAAAAAAAAATAACAAAAAGTAAATTTTAGATTATTTCATTCGAGGACTTATATTACTCAAGTTTATTTGCGAAAATAAAATATTTTTAAGCATCATTTGTTTTTTTATTATTTTTTTTTTTTTTTTGTTTCTTTTAAAATTAAAACTAAACATCAGACGATAAGTAGAATGACGCCAAAATAAAATGAAAGCTGCCACATTCATTTGACAACAAAAGTGTCATAAACAAATTTTTAAATGGGAAAACCAAAAAGAAATGTATAGAATTTTAAGACATAAAATCCTTAAGAAAACAAAAACATTTCAAACCAGCTAACGAACACAATTACAAGCATCATTAGATATGTTTTTGGGGAAATTTTTTAAGTAGAGTGGTTAAATAAAAAAGAATAGGAAGTTTTTTAAGAAATGACATTATTTTAACTTAAATGCATACGCATTTTTATTTAGTCGTAGGACTAGGAAATACTTAAAAGGACTCCTGATATTTTCTTGCTCTTGTTAACTTTTATTTAATATAAGAAATTAAAATACTCGAGCTCGAGGACTTTTTTAATTAAATTATTTAAATAACACAGCCCCACAAATATATAAAAACGTTCTGACCCAGAGATCAGACCCACTTACTTTTATGTATTTGGGCCCCCAGAATTCGATTCCGCCTTGAGAATTAAACTCTATCATTGGGTTTTCTGTAATTTACAAGGAAAGTCCGCAAAGTGTACCTATATAATATATATAATATCCGTCCAGAATTGTGGAAGTTACATGCATTTGAACCAAAGAGCATAAATTCAGTTTTATTTCGGCACACCCGGACTTTTCTTGTAAATTACAGGAAAATCCAATAATATAATTAAATTCTGATGGCAGAATCGAATTCAGGAGTTTAAAATACATCAAAATTTGTGGATCTGGTTTCTGTGTTAGAAACTTTTTATATTTTTGTGGGACTGTGTTATTTTAATATATTTATTTGTTGCCGATATTTCGTCTTTCTTTGCAAGACATCATCGTCTAGACTTAAATATTGAAATATTAACACACACAACTTTAAAAAACAATAATGCTTTAAATATCAACATTGAGTTCATAATACTAGTTTACATGGACGTATTCAGGTGGGGAAAGGGGGCCCGAGCTCCCTGGCCCCCTTTAACAGTAGATTCGTGAAAAGCGCTAAGGAATTAATAAAAATGTGTTCTCCAAAAATTTTAATTGCTGATTTGGGGGTTTGTCACAGACTCAATTCCGTTCGGATCTAAAAAAGGGGTTTACTCGTAAAACGCAAAACGAATATTATTTTTTCGGGATGAAATCACTTTAAAAAAACAAAGTGGAATTGAATTGCATAAAAGTGGTTTCTTTCTGAAAAAAAGTTCGCTTTCCATTTTTCGAGTAAACCAATTTTTCCAAATCCGGACGGAATTGAGTTTGTGACATGCCCCTTGGAATCAGGTCCTTGATTTTGGCTCTTACTTGAGATTCTCAGAATATTTTCTAAAGGAAAATTCTCAGATTTTGATAATTTTTTTTCTACAAAAAAAAAATCTCACAATCAGATACAAAGGGAGTTTTTACTATAGAAAAATTCTCTAATTCTAAGACATTTTTTATAACAAAATTCTTAATTTAACTAACTTTTTAATTACACCTCGAAAAGTTTTACAGTAACTATTTACGGTTATTCAAAAAGTTTTTAGTTAAAGTTGTTTTAAACGTTTTATCGTTTGTTTTTCAAGGAAAATAAAATATTGAATGATTTATACAGTTGTAAAAACAATAAACTACAAAAGTTACGGAAATATGTTTTTATCAGTTAAATTATTTGTGACTGATTATTCCGTATAATTTTACAAACTGTTTACAAAATAAAAAAATGTAAACAGTTAAAATATGTCATGTCATTTATTAACGTTTAAAAATAGCTGAAAAATTATGTCGTTTCAAATGAAATATAAGTAGTCCGTTTTTTAAAAGGAAAAACGATTGTTTTAAAAGTTTTTTCAGTTGAATTTACTTACAAAATATTTTGAGTGTAATTTAACCAAGTTTTTGGTAAAAATAAAACTCACTAATATTTTTGCGCAATTGGGGAAATTACGCCAAAGCAATTGGTGAGTTGTATTTTTACAAAAAATTTGGCTAATAAGTGTGTAAGTGTTTTTTGTCAGATTATGAGATGTTTTAAGTTTTGATGACTCTAAGATATTATATTATTTCTGTAGAAAAACTCCCGAATTCTGAGGATTTTGTTTTGTATACGGGGGGGGGGGGGAGGGATTGTTCTAGAAAATAACTAGGCTACGATTAATAAAAAAATTGGAGTTTCCACGACATTTTCCATATATTTTCGTGCTGAATTCGAAAATTAAGTCCAAAGTTTTCAAATTTTAAACTTTTTCAATTTGATTTGAAGAAAATTTAAAATATATTGTTAATTTCAGAAAAGAAAAAAAAAACAAAATTATTATATCTCTTTAAAGTAAAAGTCTGATCTGTTACAAAGAAAATAAGAGTGTTTTTAAGAAAATCCCTTGAAAACTTAAAATTTACATGCATTTGAGTAAAATTCCAGAAATTTAGTTTTTATACATTTTTAGTTTATTGAATTTAAGAAAATCTGGTGAAAATTGTAAAAGTCTCTGTTTAAAAATTTTGAAAAATTATTAGATTTAAAAAAATTTAAGAACATTTGCATTCGAACAAAAATCAGTTTCATACAAAAACAGTTATATTTGTATATTACGGGTGTGTCGAATGTAAAAACACACAAACTTGTATAAACTGAATTTCTGAATATTTACTCAAATGCGCACAACTCTTACATTTTTTAACGGATATTTTTAAAATACCTACTAAGTATTTTCTTTGTTATAAATCAGACTTGATCTGTAAAAAGAGAAATAATTTTTGAAAATTTTTGAAATTTTTTTTCTGAAATTTTTAATAGATTTTTTTTCCCGCCGATGTTCGGTTAAATTGAAGCAAAATTGTCGATACGTCGATAAATAGCTTCTTAGGCGATAATCAGATTTAAAAATGGTGCATATGGAATTGATAAAACATTAAAATACCATTAATTTAATTAAAAACAAGTAAGAAATTATAGTCGGTCAAGACCGACCATATAATACCCTACTCCAAGGTTTCCCGGAAAATGGGTCCCATGGATCGATTAGATCTATATGTTGTAAAACCTTTAATAAGTGAAGACAACACTCACAAATCAAATTTGAGTGAAATAGGCTTCTATTTGTTGACAATAAACCGCTTTAACTGAATATCGGGCGAAATTTTCACAAGGGGCCTGAGTCCAAAACTGGTCCGATGATTATCAGGTTTGATAACGTTATTTAAGTACGCGTTTAACATACACAAACAAAATTTTAATTAAATATTTTCTATTTTCATGAAATTTGAGACATTTATGTGAAAATCGGGAAGGTGGTTTGTATGGGGGCTACAAGAAGAACTGGTCCGATTTCTTTGAATGATGATATGTGAAGACAAAACATGTTTACCATCTAAATTTCAAAGCGATAGCTTCTACAATACGGTTATTAGAGTCATTTGAGCCAAAACTAAAGAGGACCTTTGTATGGGGGCTAGGTCTAAATATGGACCGATTTTTTCCAATTTCAATAGGCTTCGTCCTTGGGCCAAGAGAGACTTAAGTTTCAAATTTCAAGTCAATTGATTAAAAATTGCGACCTGTATCGTGTTTACACCGTTTACATGGACAGACAGACAGACAGACGGACGGACGGACGGACAGACGGACGGACGGACGGACATCGCTAAATCGACTCAAAAAGTGATTCTGAGTCGATCGGTATACTTAAAGGTGGGTCTAGGACCAATATTTCGGGTAGTTACAAACATCAGCACAAACTCATTATACCCTGTACCACAGTGTGGTGTAGGGTATAAAAATAAAAATTTAAAAATTGAAATCCATCGATTTTATCTGGAGTTATTTTTACTTCAGTGAATCCACTTTTTAAAAATATTTAAAATTTGAAAAGTTAGCAAAACAGACTTCGTTTTCGGATTCAGCGTAAGATTTTGCATGAAAATCAATCCAAATGTCGTGGATCGCGAAAATATTAGACATGATTGATTGGATGGATACAGATTTGAAATCAGCGAGTGAAAATCTCAAAAAAAAAAAATTCTATTATACCGTAAATTGGAGCCAAAAACCTTTGATTTGTTGAGCAGTGCAATTAAAAAAGTCACCAAGCTCGAGTAATTTCATTTCGTAAAAATGACAATTGTTTCGGTCTACTATAATAATCAGGCATGCACAATCTTTAGTTTGATATTATCCCAAAATAATGTAGTATATTCTGATTTATGTTTAGAAATTCTTTCTTTTCTTCTTGCAGTTTTTTTTTAAGTTATAAAATCACATACATATATAAAAGTTCAGTTAAGTGTGACTCTCAAGTAGCGCTGATGATGGACGGGTAGTTAACTGTAAAAGTTTAGATTTATTTTATATTATTTTATTTTTGACTGAATCGTGTTTTCGCCAGAATGTTTTAGAATTTGATACAAGACCGATATTTCTTTGCGCTATACACGGAATGACAAAGTGGGGGGTATAACCCAGCTAAAACTTCGCTTACCAAGTAATTAACTTAGGGGGTTAGCAAAAATGTGAGTAACTAGTTACCTTCCAGTTTCCATGTTAATTACTTTAACACGGTGACGTCATTGGAGGTAACAACATTTTGCATTTTTTGGCACAATGTAATGCTAATGTTAATTAGCAGTATTCAAAGCCATTACCACGTAAGCGAGGCAGGAGCGGGTACCCATTACCAAGTTTTTGCTGGGAATGTAAGAAAATCTGGCACAATGCTTTAGGTTTGCCATTGCTGTTTAGTAATCAAAAATAAAAAACTTCTCAAGAAACAAGAAAATTACTTTGACAGTCAAAAGCAAATTTACTTGTACTTTGGCACAACAAAAAAAATCATTTAAAGAAATATTTTTTTTTTTTAAATTAGAATTTACATAATTTTTTTTCTTCATCTGTTTTTATTTTATCGCTCAAGTGTTGAAGTGAATGTTTTACATATGAGACAAAAAGTTAAAATAAAAACAAAAGCATGGAAACGAGGAAAAAAGTAAAATAAATGTTATTATGATTCCAAAATAATTTAGAACACATTTTGACGTTTTTGAAAAAAAAAAAAAAAACTGAAGCATACATTTATAAGAGGCATTCCTTAGCTAATAGACACAAATATACTGGGAATTGCTCTACAGAATTGTCTGTAAATTTTTCTGAAATTGAAAGAAAAACTTTCAGATCCTTAAAAAAAAGAAAATAAAAAAAAAATAAGTAAGATCTGTTTAGTCTTAGATTCTGACACATTTTTTCTATAGAAAAAGTTTCACATTCAGAAATTTATTTCTTAAGAAAGTTTCATATTTTGAGACCTTTTTTCCTATAGACAAATGTCTTAGAATCTGAAACCTTTTTTACAGAAAATCTGTCTCATTGTTCCTATATAAAAAAAGTGTCAGATTTTGAGAATTTTTTCCTATATAGAAAAAGTCTCAGATTCTGGGACATTTTTCCTAAATAAAAAAGTTTCGGATTCTGAGACATTTTTCCTATATAGAAAAAGTCTCAGATTCTGAGACATTTTTCCTATAGAAAAAGTCAGATATGTTTTTTACCCTAAATTTTGTAAAACTGCACATTTATTGTGGAATATTCATATGTAAGTAGATTCTGCCAAATATTTTTCCACATTCTAATGTTAACTTTTATATTTAAAATTACAACTTTTTCTTTCATTCATTCATTTTTGTCGTTCACAATCAGTGAGCTAAATAACTTTTATTTAATGTACCGCACAGACACACACTTACACACATAAATACATACTAGAGTTGTCAATTATTCGACTTTTAACTTTGTTCGAATAATTCAAATAATTGTTTTTTCTCGTTCGATCAAACGATTAAAGATCAAAATTTATTCGATTAATCGAAGAGAATAACGAATAAAAAATTATTTTAAAAAAGTATTTTTATTAACAAAAAAAAAATAAACAATTCATATTTTTATAATCTTAAAATAAGAAAGTTAAACTTTTTATTAACGAAAAAATGCATACAAAACTTAAAAATAAAATAGTTAAAAGTTAAAAAAACTTAAAAATTGAATAACTGAGATCACTTTTAAATAATGGATGTCGATTTTAATACTTGTTGAGAAATAATTCAAATAAAAATTATTATTTGAAGTATTCAGACAAAATATATCATAAATGATTTTTGTCAAATAAGACAATTTAAGTTGTTCTTAAGAAATAATCTTTTAAAAATAAAAGTTGACTCAATTTTTTTGCTTTCAAACGATTTTTGTTTTTATTAAATTAGTTTTTGAAAACACTCTTACGCTAATTGTTGAAGTAGCTGATATAGTAAGAAGAGCATAAAAAAGTTTTTCTATTTTTTCTGTTCTTTTTCAGATTTTTCCAAATATACCATATCGTCTGATATATCGCTGAAGTCCTATTTATTTTCTAAATTTTTAATACTTTGAATTGAAATATTTAACTCGCATAAAAGATTATTATTTTCATTAATAATAACTTCCTCTATTTCAATACTTTTATCTGAATTATTGTGATTACTTTCAACATAAAATAATCTGGAGTATAATTCATTTGCATATTCTTTTGTTTCGCTTTTTGGAGAATATTTTAAGAAACTTTCATTGCTCCGAAAATTTCCAGAATTTAGAAAAATGTTTAACGTATTTAACACTTTTATACGTCTCTCATTAATTATTATTTTAATACGTTTTAGTAAGTCTGATGCAAAAGAATTATTAAATTATTTATTAAAAACTTGAAAACTCCCTCTAATTCTATAATGGATGTGCTATCCAGGGCTATGGCTACAATATATTTTAACTTTCCTACATTTTGTATAAAATCTTTCAAAATTTATGAAAATAAATCAAATTCTAAGCATTTATTTAATTAAAAAAAATGTTCGATTAATCGACAATAATTAATCGATTTATTCGTTATTCGAAAATCGTCATTTTTGAATTATTCGAACAAGAGTTGGGTTTTGTTTGATCGATTAATCGAATTATTCTTAATCGACTGACAACTCTAATACATACACATACTATTCTCCTTTAAAATTACATTTCTTTTGTTTTTTATACATTTGCAACAATCATCATCATCATAATTTTCAGAACACACATACAGACTGTCACCGTAAGGGGGATGTGGTTGAAAAAATTGTAGCTCTTCCACTCTACACTTTAACAATCGGATCAATTAGTTAGATATAGGGTTTGGTAAGATTTGGTGGGGCCTCTGAAGGTAGGTTTGGTGCTAGCCTACAAACCATGGGGTCGTGGGTTCGATTCTAGAATACATTCTACGGTAATCAATACAAAATTTTTCAATGCAAAATAGTTTTCATCTTGCTCTAACAAACGATTGCTTTTGTGACAATTTCGAACAAATTCATTGACGCTGCAATGTTTAGTAGAATCGATTGCAGGATAATATTATGCGATCTGGAATTGGTTATATGGAATGGAAAATTTCGCTGGGAAAAACGATATTTTATTTTATTCAAAAACATTAAGTTTATTTTTAAAAATTCATATATTTATGTTATGTTGTGGGTGGCTTTAAAACGTGTCATTTGCATAAATTTATTTTTATAATAATTTAACACTCGTTTTCATATACAGACAAATGTTTTAAATAGCACAAAAGGAAAAAAAATATAATGAAAAAGTTTATTATATTTTTGGCCTTTTAAAGACAAGTTATATGTATTTCTTGCATTTTTTTCATGCGTGTATGTAAAATAGAGTGTCCCTTATTTTGGAAATGTTGGAAATGTTGAGACGGTACCCGTTCATTTTTTTCCTTTTGACTTAACAATAACTGAGGAAAAATTTTACGCCCCTACGACCACGCCTTCCCGACGCGACGGGGCCTTAAAGAGCGGGGCCTAAAAAATAATTTTTCCATACAAACCAAAAAATTTATTTTTTATTTTTTTGTTATTAATTATTACATTACTTGGTTAGCTTATTTACGACAAAAAATTTGATTTTTGGTGGGATAAGGCTTTCGATTTTAATGTGGGATAGTGACTGCATTTTAATCCGTTAAGAACTTAAAGTTTAGTTAACCCGTTAGGGAAATACACACCATCAAATGTGGACAATTTATTGAGCTATCGCAGTTAATTGTTTATAATAGTAAACTTGTCATCGCCGTGTATCGAAAGGGGTAAGCCGTTACCTACCAAGTGTTTGCTTTCTTTTAAAGGGTACTATAAGGTATATTATGTATAAATTTCCATACGTTATCTGTTTTGCGAGGGCTCCCTCGTAACGGATTACATAAACAACGTTTATTTTTAACTTGTTTAAATTCTTATGGAGCTACAAAAAAAACGCTGTCAGATGCTGCTTAATCTTTAATTATAGATTATTCTACATATAATAAAGTATTACTTTTCAAAAAATTAGCTGCGTAGGCCTGCGTAGCGATTTTTTAAAATTATTTTTGTAATTTTGGTCTTTCAATAATTTTAATTCTTAACCTAGGCAGCGATAAACGCGACTCACGTATATGTTGAAAATTGCGAAGGATTGTTAGTAATTTGTTTTTAACATAGTAGAGCGTCGAAATCTTGATAAAAATTCGTGCTGAATTAAAATTATTTTTGATTTTATGATTTTTAAATAACCGATTTAAGTCGCATTCAGTTCTTGAAAAAATTCTTAATAAAAATATTGTTACGAAATACTTAATTTTTTCGTAATTAAAAAAGTCGTGTCTAAATAATAATAAATTTAATACTATCATTTGAATTGGTTAATAAACTCTTTGGTTTTTTTTTAAATTTGTTTGACATGTCATTTCAACGGAGAGAGATATTTGAAGTTTGGCGTAAATGCGACAGTGCTTCTGGTCTGAACTCAACAGTTATCAATTATATCTTGTCCAAACTTGGAAATCTCATCTGCAACGAGAATGATAGCTATAAAAAACTAACTGTTAGTGTGCGAGATTTGTGTAGTAAATTTAAATGTAGATGGGCCAGTGTTTTTCGCTATTTATATAGTTTTGAAAATCATTACAATATATGGTTGAATGAGAATATAGATTTTCTAGTAGAAGACGAAGAACCAGGACCATCACAATTTCGAGGGCGTCCTTTGAAGACTTTTTTGGAAGCGACAAAAAAATCCAAGAGGAGTCGTGTTTCGCATATTGTACAAAATAACATCAAGGAATAATTAGTGGTCGCTACAAAAGTAAGTCTGTACAAATCTGGAAAGAGAGATGCAGCCCAATTATTAGATGAAATTAAAAAAAAACACCAAAAAGGGCTACAAAGATGAAAAAAGCTGTATTTTACCCCTCTAAAGCACCGACATCATACACACCAGAAGAGGCAAACTTGTCATTGGATTTATGTGAGTACCTGCCATGATGGCTCAACCCCACAGTGCTCTCAACACCGGGCAAATATAATGCGTCTACCAACGCCCCCATGCTGTAACAAGTTACACATGGGTACCAATCTGCTCTCCCGTGTTTGGCGAGAGAACACCCCTTGTTAAGGGGCGAGGCCTACCCAAAACCTCTGTCACTCTTTGGGTTGTGACACCCGGTTGCAGTGCAACTCCACACCGAGCAATGTAAACACCACTCTGCCTGCGTTTTTAGGTCTAAACCACAGCCACTACGTGCATACCGAAGGATCCTCACCATTAAACCATTACTAAGATTGCTCTTAGCGGGCCAATGGTTTCCCGTAGTACCTATTTTATAGTCTTCGGTTTGACTTCCGTAGCAAGCTACTGCCAGTAGGACTTCCAAACAAGACCGGGACTGGTTACCAACGCCTTTAGTGCACCCAGCTACACATCGTTCTTACCTACATTACATGCATCACCACGTCTTTTTGGCCTTCGTACTATAAATAGCCTCCGGCCCACCTTAACTTTCGTTCTTATTCACTCCATAAGAGGCAATGGCACTATACATTAGACTGCCCAGAAAAAAAGCGAAGTTTTTATTTTCTTGGGGGATACCTGCAAATTTTGTTCCTTTTTGTGCAAAAAAATTTCGGTTTTTTTTTGGGATTTTTAAAATAATATCTAGAGGTCGCGATCTCGCGTTTTATAACGATTTATTTTTTTTGAGTTTTTTATTATTTTAAATTGTTAAATATGATTAATATGATAAAATATTAATAATTTCAGACAAAAAAAAAATTAAATTAAAAATTAAATATCGCTCATTCCATGAGATGTCTCCCAGCATCTAATCAAATGTTCCTTAATTTATTTGAAATTTTGCACACATGAACACTATGAAGCTATTAAAATAAATCAGTTGTTAGTTCCGAGAAAATGCGTGAATTCGCGAATATATTCGCGTTCGCGAATTCGTGGATTTTCGCGAAACTAAAAACGAATTTATTTTAATTGCTCCATAGTGTACCTGTGTGTGAAATTTCAAATAAATTAAAGAACATTTGATTAGATGCTGGGAGACATCTCATGGAATGAGCGATATTTAATTTTTAATTTATTTTTTTTTTGTCTGAAATTATTAATATTTTATCATATTAATCATATTTAACAATTTAAAATAATAAAAAACTCAAAAAAAATAAATCGTTATAAAACGCGAGATCGCGACCTCTAGATATTATTTTAAAAATCCCAAAAAAAAACCGAAATTTTTTTGCACAAAAAGGAACAAAATTCGCAGGTATCCCCCAAGAAAATAACAACTTTGTTTTTTTCTGGGCAGTCTACTATACATTGACAAAAGATTAACTAAAAGTTCGTATATGCTTATGCAATTAGGTGCTAAGACGCCTATTTTAGTGATATGCTGGATGAAGGGTATATGTCCAAATGTTATCAGATTTCACTTACAATATTTGATTACCCCTTTTACTTTTCAAAAAGTATAAAATTCTTATTTTAAACATAATTTTCCACAGCTAACATGTACAAAAAAAAAAAATACTTCTGAGGTAGTCGTATATAACTCCTTTTGGGGCACCCTGTATTGAAAAATAGTTTCTTATTATTCATTATACAAAAAGCTCATATCCTTAGCTATAAAATCTCCAAGTGTTGTTATTGGATCGGACCAATAGTTTAGAAGATATGATTTTTTTCCTGCCAGATTGGTGTTTTTTCCCACTGTGCGTCACGTAGGGAAGGCGTGGTCGTAGGGGCGTAAAATTTTTCCTGAGTTATTTTTAAGTCAAATGGAAAAAAACTAGCGGGTACCGTCTCAACATTTCCAAAATAAGGGACCCTCTAATATAAAAGAATACAATATATTTTGTTTTAATTTTAAAATTAATAAATATATATATCATTCGACATTTAAATTATAACACATTTCTTTACTAATCATCACCAAAGTAAAGTCAAAGTAATTGTTGTCAAGAAACTGTTTTAATAGATGTTTGGTTTGGTCTTTTAACAAAATATGTATTTCGATCTTGTCTCGAGAAAAAACTACAGTATTTATGTGCAAATAGTTTGTAACACAGATCTTTGTACGGTATACCGTATAGTCAGACGTTTTGTATTATGTTGTATTTTATGTTTTCCACCAGCGATGGTCAGTTTGTTAAATACAATTACCCGACAAGATCGAAACACGTTTCGATTATGTCTTGCAAAATGACAAAATCAATTAATTAAACGCAATCAACTTTATAAACAGTTTTTAGCAAATTGTAACTTTAACAATATCAATGTAGTTATTAGTAAAAAAATGTGACCTCGAGCTTTTTTTAAGAGGGTTCATACTTTACATATTTTTAAAATGGACAATATTTGAGCAGGGATAAAACTACATAAAAGTGTATTTGAAATATATTTTGTTTGTATTATTAGTAAAAAAATGTGACCTCGAGCTTTTTTTAAGAGGGTTCATACTTTACATATTTTTAAAATGGACAATATTTGAGCAGGGATAAAACTACATAAAAGTGTATTTGAAATATTTTTGTTTGTATTGGAAGATAAACATTTTTGAAGTATTATCATGGTTAACATTATCAAGATGTTTTTTAATCCAAATCGTATGACACGATGTAGCAAATACAGATGGAACTGTTTTAGTTCTGTTTTTTTTTTGGATAATTAAAAAATGTAGTCCCTTATGTGGCCAGTTTTTTTTTAACTCAAAAATTAAAAAAATTCCTAAAAAAAAAATTTTGGCCATAAAAATTTAAATTTTGCGTATATTTTTTTTTTGACGCAATTAAAAAATTACTTTGTAAAAATTCAAAATTTTTTAAGCAAGTTTTAATTATGTCAATTAATTTTTTTTTCTTTCCATAAGAAATTACAGTTGTACTCTACAGAAGTACTCTACAAACTGTACTTCTATTTAACCTGCATACTTTTCTTATCATATTATTGAATGATTTTTTTTTTTTTAATTTCAGATACTCAATTTGAGTAAAGCTTTAACAACTTTTGGTGAGTAATATTTATACAAATTTAATCAGTTTTACATTTTTATAAATTACTAGCTTAAGCGCCCGGCGTTGCCCGGGTTGACTTAGACATGAATATCTAAATATCTTCTCGCCGGCGCCATCTATAGAGTTCAGTCATAAATCATATTTTTCTTATGACGAAGCATAAATACATTCCGAAACGCCGTAGAATTTCACTGAAGGGTTTTTTGTACTTTTTTTTAAGCAAATGCAACTTTTTTTAAGCAAATGCAACATTTTTTTTATCAGAGGAAGCTTACAACCCTGCATGTGGACCTAGCGGATAAAAAAAAAATAAAAAAAAAGTTTGACTCGTTTTTTAATCATTATAAAAATGTATTTTAATAATGATTAATTGGACTAAATAAGTGGAAGAATCATAATAAATCCATTTGATAGCATCTATCGCAAGGGAAGGTGTCCCCCCAAGTCTCCCACCAAGCCCCAAAACCACCCCCCCCCCACCCACCAAAAACGACGCGCCTACATTTTTTTTATGTTTTTTTTTTACATTTTGGAGGGTATAAAAAATTCGGCACAGCCGAATTTAACACTTCTTTTTATTGATGTTTTTTTTTTTATTTTTTTTATTTTAAAGACAAATTATTATTCACATTCTAGTTAATTTTTATTGAAAAATAAAAATTGTTTTATTCGACCTTTAAAATATTATATTTTGAGGATGTTTATTCTGGCTCAAGGTCATTATTTTCTTTACTAATTAAAACAATGATATTCTCATAGCATAATTTTCAAGAAAATTACTTTTTTTGTTTTAAATTTATTTATGTTGGTCATTTTTGCAAGACTTAATCGACACGTGTTTCGGAATTTGTCAAATTCCATTGTCAAGATTATTTAGCAAAAAATAAAACCGATTTACTACAAAGTAGCAAACGAGTCTAATGACAAATCGTTTGTGCCCAAACTAAAATATTAATACATATTCGCCTCGAGAATTAGAAAGACGAAGAAATTGTACCATACTAATACGGCAACGATTGTCAATAACCAACAAAAATATTTAAAATAATTTTACTTATGATAGTCCATTGGACTACAACAATATGTTATTTGTGTTGTTTTGAGGTAGTAATCCATATTAGGATTATTCATCACTTTGGCGTGCCAACCATTATGTTCAAATTCTGATTAATTTTTATTAAAAAATAAAAATTGCTTTATTCTACCTTTAAAATATTGTATTTTGAGGATGTTTATTGAGGATGTTTATTGAGGATGTTTATCTTAGACTCGTTTGCTACTTTGTAGTAAATCGTTTCTATTTTTTGCTAAATAATCTTGACAATGGAATTTGACAAATTGCGAAACACGTGTCGATTAAGTCTTACAAAAATGACCAACATAAATAAATTTAAAACAAAAAATAATTTTCTTGAAAATTATGCTATGAGAGTATCATGGTTTTAATTAGTAAAGAAAAAATGACCTCGAGCCAAAATAAACATCCTCAAATGATAAATTATTATAACATTTTTTAAATTTTGTAACTCGAAATTTGGTCAACTAGAACTGACAAAGTTGACTCTACTGCGGGATCTTTTTTAAAGGACTTAATCTGTTGCAGTTGCACAGCAAAAACTACTCTCAAAGTAAAAAGCTTCATCATATAGATTCAATTTTATCAGCCGCGTACCCCCAACGAGTTTTTTGTTTTCGTTAAAAAAAAATTCAGATATGAATATTAGAATTAATTTGGAAATTTTTGAAGGATTTAGGGGATATCAAAATAATGGTGGTATTTTTTTTTTAATAATGTTCGCTCCTTGGGGTGGTTCAATGCATCTGAAAACGCGAATTTTTAGCTGATTTTTCTGCGAGCAAAAACGGCTGAGAATATTACAAATCTGATCTCGCCAGTCAATTCTACATCAAAAATTTAAACAGCGGACATTTTTAAAACTCTTAAAAAAAGTTCCAAAAACTCATCACAGGTGGCGGAAAAATAATGTTTTTAATTTTTTGTAACTGTTTTTTTTGAATACGAGGGCAGATCAAAAATTCCGTGACTTTTTGAATGAAACACCCTCGAATGTACAATGAAAAGGCATTTTGAGCTTAACAAAATGGTACAAAAATTTCCACTCTATCACAAACCGTCTCAAAAATTCCCAAAAACACGTTTTTTGAGAACTTTGACATAGATTTGCTCAAAAACCTGATATCATAGAAAAATTTGGGAACCATATTCGGCATCAGATCTCAAAATATCATCCAAAAAAATATCGTAAAAATGCTCTCTAAATTGCATAAAAATACGTTTTTGTGAACTTGTCTTGTATAATAAAAATGCGTCAAAACTTTTTTAACAATTTTCCTATAATTCCTCGCGTTGCCAAAGTTTATTTTTTTTTATACGAAATTTGTCAGATTTTTTCCCGTAAAATCGAACAGAATACTATTCCTTAATCCAAAACGAGTGTCCAAATTACTTAAATTTTATGTACCCCCGCGGAGAGTTTCGCGTACCACCTAGTGGTACCCGTACCATAGGTTGGTAACCGCTGATATAGATGATACGGTTTAATCACTTGCTGTCATCAACTTTGATGACAAATTTCATGATATTGATGAAGATTTTCTTCAATAAGATGAAACATGTCACCGAATTGAATAATTTTTTATGTTTATTTTTAAATGAACAAAAAAAAAATGTTGTGGATGATACCCTTCTTCATATTGATGGCACCGCTTTATCATATAGATAACTCGTTACATTAGACGAAAAATTATAAGGTACCCCATAGCATACACTCCGATTGCTCTGCAATTTATATATGTTAATAAGTACCGAAAACTTACAATTAGTTTAACCTGCTGTTTTTTATCGGCTATCCCGGTGGTTTTAAAAAGGGTTACTACCTTATGAAAAATTATGGCCTTTCGGAAATCCTGAATAAAAGCAGGAATTTCGCCAAAAGTAAAAACATGTGTCGGCTTAAACTTTATAGAGATTGTTGTACATATATGAATTTTGGGGTCGTACCTTTTCCATATAAAGTAGCTCAACATTTACACATTTTTGACAAAAACCAACTTAATAAATCCTAATTTTGCCAAGTACTACACACAATTGGATAGGCTTTAAAAAAACCTTTCATCCATAAAATATGTTCATATAGTTCTTAGGAAAAAAATACGAAAAAATCGGAAAAACGAAAAAATACCGTTTTTTTCACCGTCACATTTCCCCCCTTAAACCTCACGAAAGCCGAAAAAAAAAATTGGTAAATCTTAGATTGTTGTTCTTTAACATATTAAAAGTGCAGGACAAACGGAGTGTAAGATATGGGATACCTTTCTTGTGAGTGAACTGATCCGATTTTCATGATTTTTTTAATTTGCAGATTATTAAATTCTGAATTAAAAAAAAGCGGTTGTTTAAGGGCTAAATTTATGAATTTGCTTAAAATTTATTTTCTAAAAATATTTCTTTTTTAAATTTAATTTAAGCTGACCTGAAAAAATTTTACAAACTTTTGTTCAATATTTCTTTATTTATATATTTTTAATTTGTATGCACATAAACCGAAATTATTTTGCATGCGTTTTTATGTTTATGTTTTTGTTTGTTCCTTCTAAAATACATAATTCTTTATCTAATGCACAACAGCAAATTCATAAATGTGGTAGTTATTCTAAAGAATCACTTCTTTATCTCTTATTTACAATTCTATGCATAAAAATTTGGGTTACTTGCAGTTATTTTCATTGAAAAACTTTATACAGAAAAAAAAACTAACACAAATTTCTTATTTATAAAATAAAAACAAAGTGAGCTTAGGAAAAAAGCAAGCACACATTTTCACATAACTATGTTTAAATTTCAAAAGTTACAGCTCTGGAACAGATTTTCTATAAAAAGTTGAACAACATTTTTATTTTCTATTTAAATAAATCTGTTATAAAGGCAAAAGATTTCTTAAGCAAATAAATATGTACAATAAATTCAAAATTTTATGGCATAAAATATTCAAGGGAACAAAAATTTTAAGTTAAAACTAAAAAAAAGTACAATAAATTTTTTGTTTGAAATGTTAAGAAAACCACAAAAGCACAGTATGTGACAGGAAAAATGTGTATTTATTTTTGAATATGGTTGACAAAGGAAATTTAGATTTTGACCACAAAATAAATATTTATGATTAATAGTTTTTAACAAATATAAAATATTAATTAAGTATTTAAATTTTTTTGTAAGATTAACAGCTCTTTAAAGCATTAATTAAACCCGAAGGGGGGTGTTTATTCGTCAAAGGAAATTTAAGTTGTGACCACAAATTTATATTTAATGATTAATGTATGTATTTTAATAAACATTTCGGGTAGAGAGGGGCACATTCGCCAGTGGGGCACAATCGCTACACCCACTTATTTCTTAAACTAAAAGAGGTATCAAATTATGACAAATGAGTAGGGATGAGATTTTCATGCACTAAAAAAATCGAAAATATGCTCTTAAAATATGCGCTAAAAAATAAAAAATATGCACTAAAAAACCTAAAAATATGCACAAAAAACTAAAATGTTTGCAATAAAAAAGTATTTTTCACAAGAAAAACTTCTTAAAATTTAAATATTTAAATATTAACGTTTAAAAATTTATGTAACACTTTTTTAAAAACTAAGACAGTCTATAAAAAAATTAAAAAAAAAATAAAATTTTATTCTAAAAATAAATTTTTAAAATTTAAAATAGTCTTAGAAACAAATAAATTTTATTTGTGTTTTTGCTAATTTATGCCAAAATATGCAAAAATATTCACTTAACAGTTAAGAATATGCACGAAATATGCATTTAAAACCAAAGTATGCTAAAATATTAATTTTCACCAAAATATTCAAAAATATGCAAAAACAAATCGATGCCATTTTAACGCAAATTTCTTGATTCGGAATAATAATTGGTCGATATCGTATTTAGATTATCGACAAAAAACATGCATTTGCATGAAATCACATCCCTACAAATGAGTCAAATGTGTATTTATAAATGATCTTTCATACTATGAACTTTAACCTTTCTACTTTACACGTGTTTTTCTATTTTGAAGGGTGCTGAAAAAAATATTACCTAGTCAGCATATTTTGTAATAACGTTTTGATTTTGTAAGTTACAAATATATTGTTCATTGTGGTCAACCAGTAATAATATTACCAGTAATAATATTTAATATCCATTAAAAAAAAACTACAATGAGTTGGTTTTTAAAAATTTTTAATTTTTTTGTGAGCCATGTGGCACATTAGCCGATGACGGATGTACCGGCGGAAGTACTCCATGGTGTTGATTCGCCGTTGACATATGCGGTTGATACATCCCTTAGAGTGGGGTAGTTTGCTGACGAATGTTCCCCACGGGAAGTATATTTTTTTCGTTTATTTCAATAAAATTATGTTTTTTTTAATAAAATTATGTTTTTAATAATAATTCTTCCGAAAAATGATATTGTTAACAAATTTCCAGAAATTTTATTTCTTAGGGATTGTGCCCCACCAACTTGGCTCACGTGCCCCATGGACAGGGCAGTTTCACCGATTTGGGTTGCTTAAAAAATAAAAAAAAAAAAAAATAAAAGAAGCCAAACAGATATATTCTATTTTGAGTAAACATTTTAAAGCTAAAATACTTATGTAGCTATTTAAATCAACAAGAATTGAGTAAAAACGTCTGCTGGTTTTGGTTTTACAGCACTTAAAAAAAAAGCGGCGAGAGTGCCCCTCTTTACCCTACTATTAAACAAGTATACTTTTGGATGTCAATCTAAATCATATTACAATACATTGTATTCTGATTTAGATTGACAACCCTTTGAAGTTAAATTCTACTTGTCCGAATCCATTAATATCCTAAACAATGTGCTTTTAAAGTGGTAGTAATTTTGGCGTCAGAAGTAGGAGGGAAAGGTGTCCTCGCGATAAATTAGAAATAATTGATTTAATATGATTTTGCACTTATGGGGGTTTTACAATTAAGAATTTGTAAAAATGCCATTTTATATCTTCTTAATATATAAAAACGTTTGTGCCGGGTACGTGTTACAAAAACTCAAGAACCGCTGGACCGATTGACACCAAACTTGGGCAATATATAAGTTTAGTCGGGAGCCAGGTTTCTCTTAAGTTTAATAACGATAGGTGGCTCTATTGTCGTAATATTTAAATTTTTTTATTTATGGTACGATTTGGCTCAAATTCACAAAATATATTTATTAAATAAAAATAAGTATCCTGATAAAATTTGGACCCGGTAGATGGCGCTGCGGAGAAATTATTTAAAAAATTCTTTTGTTTTTGTATTTATGGTACAATTTTGCTAAGCTTACAAAATATATTTCTAAAGCAGAAATACATTTCCTGATAAAAATTTTGAACCGGAAGATGGCGCTGGGGCTCAAGTTATTACAAACTTCTTAATTTTAGTCTAATTTCGATAATTTTATATGGTATGTATTTTTCTTCGTCATATTATTGTGAATGTATAAATGAACCCGATATGTGGCGTCAAGGTGATGCTATTTAGATGTTCATATTTTTGGAGACATTTAACTCAAACTCAAAATGTATTTTTCCTCATGACAATTTCTTTTATGGGCATTCAAAAATTGTCAATATATTAAAAATTTTCTTAAAACAATTTGTAAAAGGATTTAAGTTTCAATAAAAAATAATAATTCAAAATTCCGGAAAATCCTATTTGTTTTAAAATAATGCCGACCCGATCTAGAAGAGGAAACATTGGCATGTACACTCGACGCGCCCGAACCGAAAGAGAAATCTCAACATTTTGAGACGTCGAAAGAACGATCTCAACATCTTGAGACGTCGAGAACAATCATACAATATGGATACCTTAAATGAGTTTGTTCAATCCAATGAACCGAAAATGATTCCAGAACAAAAATTAGTTTTTGATACCGTGATGCTTGCAGTTGCTGCCCAAGAAGGAGGTTTCTTTTTCTTGGATGCTCCAAGAGGGACGGGGAAAGCGTTTTTAATTTCTTTTTTATTTAAATAAACGATATTTAAAATATAACAGAAAGAGTTTCACTTCATCTTTATTATGTTGCACTGCTACTTATAGTACTTAAGATTAATTTATAAAAAAAGAAATAATTGGAGACAAAATCAAAATATTTCAGGGCAAAACAACGTTTGCCGGGTCAGCTAGTAGTACATAAAAATTAATAAATTATTTACGCCCTCATAAAGGGGCGGGTCGAAAAAAAATTTAACTTTACTCCCCAAGGCACAATTGCAGGACATTATTCTCACGGACATTATCCATATAACAGAAATGGGGATTATGACCGAATACTTTACGGCAGTGGTCGGCAGAAGGAAGGCACATTTTTTCATTTTTCTAAAACATAGCTTCTTCTACCCGCTTTTTTAAATTTTACCATAACACTAAATAAAATATTTGTATTTTTAATGCCCTCAGTTGCGAGTTTCGTTGACATTCGCGTTGTCTACGTGGAAATATCCAATTTCATTATGCACCTGGGTGCAATGGGTGCCGACCACTGCTTTACGGTCATAATACCCATATTAGTTTGCAGGGACTATGACCCTTTTCAAAACGGTAGTAATCCCAATGGGGATAATGTCCGTTCCCTGTTGTGATTAAGACCGAAATTTGTTCGTTCATAACCCCCATTCATATTATGGGGAATAACAATAAGTACAAAGCAATTTCGGTCATAATCCCTTTTTTTTGCGGAGAGTGTAGGTTTAGGGCATGTAGTTTGTAATCCCTAAGCCCGGTCGAAGGCCGGTCATGCAGAAAAACTTTTAAGACAATTATATCCATTTCTCACTGGGTCATTATCCCCATAAATCTGGGAATTATGTCCATATTTTATTGGGATAATGTCCATATTATTTTCGGTCATTGTTCCCACTACCTTTTTGGGGAATATGACCGAATTAATTTCGGCCATAGTCCCCATAACGAAAATAGGGATTAAGTCCGTGGGGATTATGTCATGTCACCGACTTTGAACTTATCTTGACATAAACATTTTTAATTTTCTTAACAAAGCATAAAAACCTGTAAAAAATTGCGATCTTCAGAGGTTAGTTTTTTTTAAGTTTTAACTTTTTCCCCTTAATCCGATTTTGCCCCTTTACGAACTTAACTTAACCACAAGACATTTTTTTGCGAAATCTGAGAAAAATCTCTTTTATTTTCGACTGTATCGTGTCTTCCACAGACAAAAGAACTGGCAAACGGACGGACAGACGTAAATCTCTTAAATGTTTTAGAATCGATAACCAAACAAATCGATACTTCAACACAAGGCCCGCAGGGAGCTTTTTCTTAAAACTGTAAAATGGTGTAGCTCTTTAACGAACTAGTTCAATTGAATGATTTACTCAACTGAGTTATGTGAATCAGTTAGTTCATATCCGATCTTTTAGCTCTTTTGTCAGTTAAAAGTTATCTTTCTCATCTTTCACTATCATTCTCGTTCATTCATTTGAAACTTTCCTAAATTTCATTTTTCGCTTTTCTATGGTAATTTACATAACTTCAAATAAAAATTTTTAATTTATCGAAATTCTCATAAAAAAAACCCTGATAAAATTGCTAAAAAAAAGTCCGAAAAATCTGATATTTTTATTTTTTTAATGAAACTCTTATTCTTATCAATAAAAAATAAAATAAGAAAGATCAGAGCCATTCTATACACAAATTTAAAAAAGAGATCCCACACAACTCAAAATGTATAAAAGAACTAATGAGCTCCAAGAGTGAAATACTTCACTTAAAAGAGCTGAGCTGAAAAGTGCGATCACTTAATTGAACTATTCAACCCAACACTATAAAACTGACTTTCTATTTATTTTCTCAAATACGTTGATATCTTTAGTTAAGTTTATTGGTGACTGTTTGACATACTAACACGCTTAATCCCACAGCACAAACCATGGAAGTCTCTAGACTTGAAATTTGGAATCTAGATGCACCTCACGGAATATAGACCCACTAAGGCTGGGTTTTTAGATATCTTTGATTTTAAGGGGTTAAAAAGAGAAAAAAATGGTGCTTTGGTATTTTGTCCTTTTTATATTTTCACCTTCCCTAATATGGATCCATTAAGGCTGAGTTTTTGGATCCTAATGGCTGTAAAACGTGTAAAAAATGTACTTTGGTACTTTTTGTTTATCCTTAAATAATGATTCTATTAAGTTAAAATTGGGAATGCAGCATCCTCTCGGAAAAAAGTACTTTTTGGAAATTCGGATTCTAAGGGGGTAAAAAATTGTAATTTGGTACTTTTTATATATTCTCATGTAGAGGTCATAAAAACTTAAAATCATGCATGTAGGATCTAACAACAGAAAAAACTCTGAAAAAGTATTTTTTTTTTTAAATTCCAAGTCAAAGGGTCTTAAAACGATTACTTTGGTACTCTTTATATTTTCTGAAAAAATGGTCCTGGAAACTTTAAATTAAGAATCTAGAAACGTCTATCGAAAAAAAAAATGCCAAAAGAATAATGTTTGGAAACTCTTATTCCTAATGGGTAAAAACCTGTACTTCGGTACCTTTTAAATATCATGAAATAATAGAGGGGGTAATTATATATCGTCGTACTAAATTTAATTTGAGCTTTCGGCTTGTAATATAAAATATAATATTCAAAGTACATTGTGCAGGACTCTTTATTTTATACAATGCATGGCAAAATTTTTGTAAAATTTATTCGTTGAACAAAAATCCAAAAAAAAAATCGGTCGAACAATTTCGGAGATATATCTTTTTAAAATTTGCAAAAAAATTTAGTTTTTCCTACGTTCAAGAATTTTTTTAAAAAAGTTTTTCATCTTTCATAGAGCTTAATTTAAGCAATATTCGATAATTTAAACCAGTTGCGCCTTTCGATCGAATTTTAAAATTTTGAACATCAGAGTCCCCGCACAACAATGTCGGAGCGGTTGACGGTTTCGGTCACGAGAGAGTATAGGCGCAAAACAAAGGCGGCAGCGGGAAATTCAGTCAAGCATTGATATTTACTTTTTTTCACTTTTTCACTATTTTTAATTTAAGTTTACTGTTTTTTCATTATCAATTTGATTTTCTTATATTAATTCGTTTTTTTTTTGTGTTATTTTTAGAATTTTAATTATTTTTTTTTTAGAGATCACATTTTTTTGTTTACTTTATCGAAAATAATCGAAATATTTATAAAATTCTGGCAACATTTTCATATCAAAAATTAAAAGAGAGAGAGAAACCGACATAAAAATAAAATTAATTTTATTCAAGCGGTTTTCGGCCGAGCATTTTTTCTTGCCAAAATTGTATGAAAAAAACGTCACCGACATTGTTCTGCGGGGACTCTCAAAATATTAAAAAAATATTTATACATTTTTTTCTTAATTTTGCATGCATACGAGTAACAACAAATTTCTGAAATCGGTTGAGCGGCTTTAGAGATATCGCACAGTTGTGTATTTTAGATTTTTTTTTTTTTTTGGAAATAATTCGGCCACTCAATTTTCGAGATTAAGTTTGGACGGTGGACCGCATATGTCCAATAGGTTACCACCAGGAGCCCTTAAAAATTTTAAGTTATTGGCATTTTGTTGTTTATTACACCGTGCGATAGCCAATATTAGAGATGAACCGGATGATATACGTCTAAAAGTAGAGATCAAAAGGAGTAAAACTGCATTTACAGTTTTTCATTTCGTGGTCCTGCTTCCTTTTAAAAGGACTTCAAAGTTTTAAAGGATACATTTTGTAAAATATTTTTGAAAAATTTGTACTAGGATGACACTGGTGATGGCAAATGAAAGAGGAGGATCTCCCCTTATTTTTCCAATTTTTTTATTTTGCCATATAAGGAAAAAAGGATGTGAAAGTCGTTTGAAAACTTTTTCAACATATTTTGTTGAAAATTTTGAATGATATTGAAGGATACATTTTTTAAATTACGTAACTTACATTATTTTTCCAGATATGTAAAAATAACAAAAAACGAATATTTGGGGAGATCCTGCTCTTTCATTTGCTATCACTTGTGGCATCTTAGGACATGTCCGGACAAGTACAAATATTGAAAAAATATTTTATAAAATTTAATCCTTTAAAACTTTGAAGTCCTTTTAAAAGGAAACAGGGCCACGAAAAGAAAAACTATAAATGCAATTTTACTACATTTTGTCTCTAGCTTAAAATGTATATTATCCAGTTCGTGTTTAACGACTTTTTTATTTGTATCGGGCGGTGTAATCAGATTTTAATAAAATTTAGATTTTTAAAAAGTGCTAGTATGAAATAAAGTTCATAAAAGCTTGATTTTTAGAATGTATAATCCTACATCGAAATATTCTAAAAAAAAAAAACTTTAAAAACTTCTGATACTAATTGTAAGATAGATACCGTGCACAACTCTGCATCAAAGTGATTAGAACTATTTTATACATTTAATCTCTCCAATTCCCCTATTTCTCCCACTTTTTGTGAAAATTCTTGTCCTAAGTCCTTTAGCTGTCATTCTGTCATTTTTAAATGTCTTTCAAACTATTTGGAATTAAATACAATTATAATGCTGTTCCTATACTGTAGAATATTCTATTTGCCTGGGTGTTTGCAATAAATTAATATTATTAACATCTAAAACAATTTATTAATTAACTTAGATTTTTCTAAAGCAACAAAGGAAAACTTTTTTTCTTTGTTTTTGAAACAAAAAGTAAGAAAAAATAAAAGATCATCCTTCGTTAGACACAGCCGAGCAACCTTAACAAACATTTACAAATGTCATTGATACAAAATTGTTCATTTTTGGTATTTCTCAGGATGTTGTTTGTTAAATATTGTTTGGCCGACAGTAAGACAAAGTTTTTACGTTTCGTTTGTAAAGAATGAAAAAAAAAAATATTTAATAAGTGGTTAGGTTGACACAAGGAAAGAGGAAATATGGTGGTAAATCAGGACAATTTTAAGGGTAGAAGAAAAAAGGCCAGACATTTTTTTGAATTTAAAGACATGTCAGTCAGTGGTAAATTTAAAAACAATATTGTAAATAAAATTATGAATATTTCAAATTTAAAAAAAAAAAAATCCAAAAATTTTGAAAACAATATTTGAATGTTTTGGCAAGGACACAATGGATTTCCAAAATGTGCATTTATGTGCAATTACGATTATTATTACGATTATTATTAATTATGCAATATTTCGATTATTTTAAAATCAAGAAAACTTTTTCAATCTACAAATTCTATTTTTTTAGTTCCTTTTCTATCAAAAAATTCTCATTCATATGTTTAAACTTAAATATCTAAGCAAAGAGGCCCTAATTATCAAAAAAATTGTTACTCCAATATAATTTCTGTAAATCCTTCTCTAATTTCAAATATAACAAAAGTAGCTAAAATTCTATTATTTATGATTTTGTATTGCCTTGAGTCATCAAAAGAATACCAAATGCTACTAAATAAATTGAAACCTCCCCCATGTCAAACGACAGCTGAAAATAATATCATACTGAAAAAGCAGCAGCATTAGTTAATAAAACTTTGTCTTTTATACATTTTAGATTCCTATGACCGAGTAAAACCAATGACAAAAAAAAAATACTAGCTGACAATTGTTACATTTGAAACAAATATTAAATAAAAAAAAAAAATAACCTAAATGAAGCCCACCTTTTACAAAAAATAAATAGAAATACATAAATAAATGTAAAGAAGAAGAACTTTAATGCTGGTGTTTTTTTAACGCCTCCAACAAAACAGAAAGGCAGCAGGAGAAATTTCCCAGCAAAAACTATGGCCCTTACCACAAGAAAACAAAAAGTCTATTTTAACAAAAGTTTTATTTGAAATTTCAAATTTTCAATACATTTTTTGAAAGTCTTTTTTAAAAACAAAAACAATTTGTATGGAAATAAAATTAAAAGCTCATTTTAAATATATTTTATTTTTCTATGGTAAGGCTGTATGTATTTTTTGGGTACTAATTTGCAAAAACTTGGTTTTTTCTGGGCAAAACTAGGTTTTTGCAGGTAATGGGTACCTTATAGTGACAAACTTATTTTAGGAACAGTTTTATATTCGTCTGTACCGGCTGTAATGTATTCGCAAGTTGGCACCAACAATCCAAATAATCCATTCGAACTTTTCTAGCACGTTTCATAATCGAGATATGCGCGTGTGAAAATTACAAAAAATAGCGTATTTACTGGTTTTTAAAGTGACACTGCAACTTTGTCTTTAGGAAAAGCCACGATGTAGGACATGAATTTACATAAATCAGACCTCATGATTTCAAATTTGTCCTCCAAATTTGTGTAGAGAATTTAGTTTTCGAGATATTCGCGTTCGAAATTAAACAAGTAAGGGTCTTAAATTCGGATGTGCCGAATCTTTTATTTTTATGGGGGGGGGGGACGACGATAGTGGTAATGAGGGGGAAAATTTCCTCTCGAATATGTGTTTAAAAATTCGTTCTTATCCCTTTGCAATAAATAAATAAAAGTTTATCATAATTAAAAAGATTTTTTTTATTCCACGCCCATAAAAGGAGGGGGGGGGCGGACTGAAAAATGACATCTTCTACTTCTTAGGGTCCAAATGCAGGACTGTGAAATTCTTGTAGCATAAAAATGTTGCATTTGTTAAACAAAAACACAAAAAATCATTTAAAAAAATTATATTTTTCAGAGGTCGGTTTAGTTCTTTAAGGGGGAACTTTTTTCCCCCTGGCGCGATATTGCTCATTTACAAACTTAACTTGCCTAGGAACATAAGACATATTCGTGCCAAATTTCGGGTGTCTAACTCTTTTATTTTGGACTGTATCGTGTTAACTACAGACGTACAGACGGACATCGCTAGAATGTCTTAGAAATTCTAAGTTAGAATCGATCACTGATCATAAATATATATACTTTATGGGTTCCCAGACCGATATTTTGATGCGTTATACACGGAATGACAAAGTGAGTATACCCACATACTGTATTTGGAGGGTATACAAATGCGATTTATTAGACTTTTGCGGCTCCATTGTTATATATTTTTGCATAAATTTCAAAAACTTGGGTTGAATTTTTTATGAAATAAACCTGTTAAATCCAAAACTGACATTTAAAATGTTGAAGCTTATTTCGCTTACTTGTCTTCGCTTTTTAAAATCGAACATTTAAAATCCTACTGATGATAACACTAACTGGAGTGTTTGAAACCGGTATGGGAGTACCAGACATGTCTATAATTTTTAAAAATTAAATTTTTCTTCTACATTTTTCAACTTAAATCCTTACAGAAAAACAGTAAATAAAATTACTGACAAAACAAGTCGCCATTAGGCACGCCTCCAAAACAGAAAATGCAAATTCCTTCATTTCTGTTTGCAATTCCAGATCATGTTGGTTATAATGTAAGTGAATAATGTAAGAGACAAAAAAGTTGAGAGAAAGTATGAGGTGAGCTTAAGATTGCTAGATATGGATTTGCAGAGTTGGAAACTGTCAAAATTTATTCTGTAGAAACTATAAATATTCACATATATAAAAATTTCCACTAACAAGACAAATCGACATTTAAAATCCTACTGATGATAACACTAACTGGAGTATTTGAAACTGGTATGGGAATACCAAAAAAGTCTACAATTTTTAGAAATTCATTTTTTTCTTCTTCTAGCCACACAATTTGTCATTACAATTAAACTGTTTGTTAATATGACAACGTTTTAATTAAAAATGTCCTAACAAAACACACAATTGTTTTATATGTTTTGCAGGCACTGATTTGGATTTTTAGCTTTTAAATCTTTTTACTCTACAATAAAAAGTTTTGCTGGGTATTCCAATATTACTTCACTGTATATTTCGTGTTAAAATTAAGCTTGTTAACGTTATGCCTGCAATGAATATTAGATTTGTTTTTTCTACAAAATACACTGCAAAAAAAAAAAAATAACAAAATTATGTTTGTAAAAGTTTCTACGTATGATTTTCACTTACATAAATTTATATATATGTTTAAAAATAAATGAAATAAATGTTTAAAAAAACCGGCAGTTTTTGGAATTTAGAAAAACTGTAAATGCAGTTGTGTAAACAAGACCTTGAACCATTACTGAGCAATGTTTAAGGATTACCCCACTTTATCCGTAAAAGTTACAGAGGGTTAAAGCTGAAAAATCGATAAATATGGCTTGAAATAATCCATAGTTTTTACCTTCTTTCGCTTTTTTTTTTAAGTTCTCCTTATATTTCAATCTTTTCCGGCATAACACAAAGTCAGTATATATAAGAGATTATTTTAATGTTGGTTTGATAGATGCTTCATCGCTTGGTAAAAAGTTATAAGATGGTTAAGTTTTGAAACCAAAAATTAAGAGTTTTTAAATTTTGGAGGATTTTTGATCAGGGATTTCGGCCCCCTCTATAAAATGAAAAAAGTTGAACTAGAGTTTGTAGCTGTTGTAATTCTTAACATTTTGGATTAAATCCCGTTAATGTGCCACGAATAGCTGAGGAGTTTCAGCAAATCAAAGTTCGAAAGAAGAAACGTAATTTTTTAAAATACCAGTTTTTCGCGAGGCACATTCGCGGTTTCATTTGAAATTTAGTAGACTCTTGCGTAAACCGAGTTTTTTGTGAGTTTACATAAAAAAATCACTGGCGGGTTTATAAAAAATAAATTGCAAAAATTTTATGGCATTTTTGAAAATTGTGCGAAATTTTCAAATCTGTTTCCTATTTTTTTTTTAGTAGCCATTAATGCATCGTGTTCATTTTAATACACCAAAAGACGTGCCTTAACGAGTAGAACTGATTTGCTTTTTGACTTTTTACTTTTAGCCATTCTGAGCGGAAAGCGCGATGATTTTATCTAAACCTGTTTTGATCTGGCACATCCAAGGCTTTACACGAAATCGGATGAAATTTTTTTTAAATGAAAGCCCACTTGATGTGTCATCATAAAATCAGAGGCGGGTAAAAAATGTTGATGATTACAGATTTTCTGGAACATATTAAATTTTCTTGTTATAAAAAAACATCACCGATTTTTTTTAAACTACTGGTACAATGATGAGATTTTCCGTGATTTTTTTCAGTAACACAAACGCGCATTGCCTAAATATGTTATAAAAAATTGTGAAACTTTTCTTTTACCGCGAATTAATCGCGATTTTAGGTACTTAGATATTATTTTTATACCCTCCACTTAGTGATAGAGGGTATATATAAGTTTGTCATTCCGTTTGTAACTCATCGAAATATCGGTCTGGGACCCCATAAAGTATATATATTCATGATGCCCGATCGATTTTAAGACATTCTAGCGATGTCCGTCTGTCCGTCTGTCCGTCTGTCTGTTGAAAATGCTGTAGCGGACAAAATATTACACAGAGATGACTGAAACTTAACATATTTATTGGAAGTTCTCCCGAGAAGTTTGGTATTGCATTTGAGCGAAATCGGCCCAGCCGATCAAAAGTTATGAGTGAAAGTTTAACGACACCTCTAAAACTTTGAAAATACAAAATGCGTTTACAGAGCTTCTGCTTTACAGATTCAAATGAAATTTGGTACAGAATAATATTATACCATGTACAATGTCTGTGTAAAATTTTGGAAGAATTGGACAAAGGGGTGTGGCACCTCCCACATTAGCCTAGCATGCAAAATGCTATAACTCGGCTTCTGTTAAACAGATTCATATGAAATTTGGTATAAAATTTTATTTTAGGATGTCTGATCTCTATGTAAAATTTGGGCGGAATAGATAAAAGGGGTGTGACACCCCCCATACAAACCTAGCATGTAAAATATTATAACTCGGCTTCTGATTAACGTATCTTAACAAATTTTAACATGGAATGTAAATATTGTCTTTGTGGCCTATATAGAAAATATGAGCAAATTTGGAGCAAAATTGGCACATTTAGAAGATGATTTATCTTGGCCTTTAATAAACATATTTAAATACATTTGAAAAATGTTGTTAATATTTTATGTTTTAAGAGTTATTACTCCAGTTTACTTAAATGCTTTTTTTTATTTATCTGTTTTGGTTCTCGTTCTTTTAACATACCCGCTAAATTGTTAAACATTAAATCAGTCTGTGGTATGATGGCTAGAGTGTTAGTTTTTCATACATGGAGTCCCCGGTTCGAGTCATGGTAGGACTCAAGATTATTTTTTTTTTTTTTTTTTGTTAGTATTGTTTATCATTATAATTTTTTTTAAATCACCTAAATCTATACCCTTCATTATATTTATCGAGTCATTGATTTTTCTCAGTTTTTGCAAATATACAAATGTGCTGTTAATTATTAATTAAATGTCGTTTAGTTTTTCTTTTAAAGCGAAATTGAATTTTGGTGGAAAAAATATGGTACTATATTCAAAAAAAACTTCTTTTACACACAGCAGTAAAGGGGTTTGTTGTAATTTGCTCGGTTTTGTTTATCTCTTTTAAGATAGTTGTTAAATTGCTAACACATTCAGAAACAGTCTGTGGTATGATGGCTGCACTTCTGGCTTATCATTCATATGGTCGTAGGTTTGAGTCATGGTCGGGATGAAGTTTTTTTTTTTTTTTTTTTTTTTATTTAGCTTAATATTGTTTAAAAAATTACAATTCATTAAAATCACCTTAATAATTTATATTCGGTCTAACAATCAAAAGATTGTATTCTTTGTCATTGGGTAAATGAAATAATTTTTGGAAAAAAATTGTATATTCTACATTTTTTTTTATACCATCCACTCTTTATTTGTGTTTTGATTGTTTTTTTTGATAATTTCTTGGATAAGATCAATATCAAACACATTCAATATATTTATATTTTGCGTCCAATTCTTACAAACGGACAGACGATTTCTGCCTATTGACGATTTCTGGCAACCCTGTTAGTAACGGTTAATTTTGTTAGCTTATGTATGATCCCTATAAAAAACTAGGAATATATTTTTAAACCTACCACTGGGTATACTTACCACTGGGTATACCTACCACTGGGTAAGTTATTTTAAGCATTGCTGTGTTATAATCAAACTAAATTGCGAATTTGACATGCATTTTAAATGCTGCCAGTGGTCTAATGGTAGTGTCGTCGGATATTAATTTGGGGGCACCAGGTTCGTCTCCCGGTTTGGCCGAGAGTATAATTTTTTTTTTTTTTTCATTCGTGGCTTTTTTTTTAATTTTACCATTAATAAGTTTTTATTTTGAGTTACTTGATTTTTTTAATTTAAAAATTTGAAATAAAATAAGTTAATTAATTTTTTTTTTAAATTAATTTTTATTTAATAAGAATAAATTTTATAAATATTATTTTTACAAATCAAATCGATTTCAGTATTTTATGTATGCCAATTGTGGGAAAACGTCAAAAATATTGTGCATAATACTGCGTCGTCTGTAGGTACCTTAATAAGCTAATTTTATCAATATTTCATCGAAAATGTGTAATATTTTACAAAACTATTCCAAACGATGCTAAATTAAATTGAGAAATTAATGGAAGTTAACATTTCGTTTCGTTTTTTTTTTTTTTTGTTTTGATGAATGTTAACAAATTGGAGCGGAAAGCGTTTTTCCGCAATTGTCCTCATAAAAATGGAATTGAATTAAAAACTTAAAAATTGCCTTGTCTTCCCCCTCCTTTTTACCCCCTAAATATGAATTTGGGCCGCTAAAAAAAATATGTGTCCCTTTATTTTTTCTGATCTACAAAATAAAACCAATTCCATAAAGATCCGCGGGTGACAATAGGGAGACGTTTTAATTAATAGTTAAAAACAACAACGTAGACGTCTAAACAACAACAAATGTACACCTTTTCCAATTGAAATTCAGAAAAGATCAATTGTAATTCAGAAATCACAATTGAAATTCAGAAATCCCAATTGAAATTCAGAATAGCCCAATTGAAATTCAGAAATCATAATTGAAATTCAGAAAAGCCCAATTGAAATTCAGAAATCACAATTGAAATTCAGAAAAGCCCAATTGAAATTCAGAAATCACAATTGAAATTCAGAAAAGCACAATTGAAATTCAGAAAAGATCAATTGAAATTCAGAAAAGCCCAATTGAAATTCAGAAAAGCACAAATGAAATTCAGAAAAGCCCAATTGAAATTCAGAAAAGCACAATTGAAATTCAGAAAACCCCAATTGAAATTCAGAAAAGCACAATTGAAATTCAGAAAAGCACAATTGAAATTCAGAAATCGTAATTGAAATTCAGAAAAGCCCAATTGAAATTCAGAAAAGCACAATTGAAATTCAGAAATGTCCAATTGAAATTCAGAAAAGCATAATTGAAATTCAGAAATCGTAATTGAAATTCAGAAATCGTAATTGAAATTCAGAAAAGCCCAATTGAAATTCAGAAAATCACAATTGAAATTCAGAAAATAACAATTGAAATTCAGAAAAGCCCAATTGAAATTCAGAAAAGCACAATTGAAATTCAGAAAAGCCCAATTGAAATTCAGAAAAGCACAATTGAAATTCAGAAAAGCACAATTGAAATTCAGAAAATCACAATTGAAATTCAGAAAATCACAATTGAAATTCAGAAAAGCACAATTGAAATTCAGAAAATCACAATTGAAATTCAGAATAGCCCAATTGAAATTCAGAAAATCACAATTGAAATTCAGAAAAGCCCAATTGAAATTCAGAAAACACAATTGAAATTCAGAAAAGCCCAACTGAAATTCAGAAATCGTAATTGAAATTCAGAAAAGCACAATTGAAATTCAGAAAAGCACAATTGAAATTCAGAAAAGCACAATTGAAATTCAGAAAAGCCCAATTGAAATTCAGAAAAGACCAATTGAAATTCAGAAATCGTAATTGAAATTCAGAAAAGCCCAATTAAAATTCAGAAAATCACAATTGAAATTCAGAAAATCACAATTGAAATTCAGAAAAGCCCAATTGAAATTCAGAAAAGCACAATTGAAATTCAGAAAAGCACAATTGAAATTCAGAAAATCACAATTAAAATTCAGAAAATCACAATTGAAATTCAGAAAAGCCCAATTGAAATTCAGAAAATCACAATTGAAATTCAGAAAAGCCCAATTGAAATTCAGAAATCATAATTGAAATTCAGAAAAGACCAATTGAAATTCAGAAATCACAATTGAAATTCAGAAAATGTAAACAAACCAATTATGAGTCACCACTACATAGACACATTAAACAAATGCTGTACAACTATGAGAGTATTTAACTTTATTCTCTTGCTACGTATTGTAGAGAGCAGACAGACAATAATACACTCATAGAATGTTGTAGGTAAAATTTAGTTTAACTGAATTTTTATTATTTTTTGTAAATTAATTAATATAGTGAACAAAAATATTTACTCTACCTTGACAAATGCATTAATGAAAAATTAGTTTTAAAGAAAAATAATAAAAAGTCAGTTTCACTTAATGTTACCTTAAGCATTTTATGAGTGTATTGTCTGTCTGCTCTCTACAATACGTAGCAAGAGAATAAAGTTAGATACTCTCATATACACATTTCTGTACTGCATTTGCATAATGTGTCTATGTTTGTAGTGGTGACTAATAATTGGTTTGTTTACATTTTCTGAATTTCAATTGTGATTTCTGAATTTCAATTGTGATTTCTGAATTTCAATTGGGCTTTTCTGAATTTCAATTGTGATATTCTGAATTTCAATTGATCTTTTCTGAATTTCAATTGTGTTTTTCTGAATTTCAATTGGGCTTTTCTGAATTTCAATTGTAATTTTCTGAATTTCAATTGTGATTTTCTGAATTTCAATTGTGATTTTCTGAATTTCAATTGTGCTTTTCTGAATTTCAATTGGGCTTTTCTGAATTTCAATTGTGATTTTCTGAATTTCAATTGTGATTTTCTGAATTTCAATTGGGCTTTTCTGAATTTCAATTACGATTTCTGAATTTCAATTGGGCTTTTCTGAATTTCAATTGTGATTTTCTGAATTTCAATTGGGCTTTTCTGAATTTCAATTGTGATTTTCTAAATTTCAATTGGTCTTTTCTGAATTTCAATTGGGCTTTTCTGAATTTCAATTGTGCTTTTCTGAATTTCAATTGTGCTTTTCTGAATTTTAATTGGGCTTTTCTGAATTTCAATTACGATTTCTGAATTGTGATTTTCTGAATTTCAATTGGGCTTTTCTGAATTTCAATTGTGATTTTCTGAATTTCAATTGGGCTATTCTGAATTTCAATTGTGATTTTCTGAATTTCAATTGTGCTTTTCTGAATTTCAATTGTGATTTTCTGAATTTCAATTGAGATTTTCTGAATTTCAATAGTGCTTTTCTGAATTTCAATTGTGCTTTTCTGAATTTCAATTGGGCTTTTCTGAATTTCAATTGTGATTTTCTGAATTTCAATTGTGATTTTCTGAATTTCAATTGGGCTTTTCTGAATTTCAATTACGATTTCTGAATTTCAATTATGATTTCTGAATTTCAATTATGCTTTTCTGAATTTCAATTGGGCATTTCTGAATTTCAATTGTGCTTTTCTGAATTTCAATTGGGCTTTTCTGAATTTCCATTACGATTTCTGAATTTCAATTGTGCTTTTCTGAATTTCAATTGTGCTTTTCTGAATTTCAATTGGGGTTTTCTGAATTTCAATTGTGCTTTTCTGAATTTCAATTGGGCTTTTCTGAATTTCAATTGTGCTTTTCTGAATTTCAATTGGGCTTTTCTGAATTTCAATTGATCTTTTCTGAATTTCAATTGTGCTTTTCTGAATTTCAATTGTGATTTCTGAATTTCAATTGGGCTTTTCTGAATTTCAATTGTGATTTCTGAATTTCAATTGGGCTTTTCTGAATTTCAATTGTGATTTCTGAATTTCAATTGGGCTTTTCTGAATTTCAATTACGATTTCTGAATTTCAATTGTGCTTTTCTGAATTTCAATTGAGATTTCTGAATTACAATTGATCTTTTCTGAATTTCAATTGGAAAAGGTGTAGTTGTTTTAACTGTCTTTTGTAGTGGAATCTACCGTTATAATTTTTTGAGTGTAGCAATTTTGATATACATATTCATATAAATTAAAAAAAAAACACGCTATTTTAACAGAAACGGTGTTTACAGATTTTCCAGCCCTGGTAATGGACAAAAAAAATATTTTCTAAACACCATAGACACAGACTAGACAGTAGAGTTGTAAAACAAAAATGGGTAAAAACTTAGCGATTTTATGAGATACAGATCGGTTTTTAGCTGGTTTAAAGCATGGCAACACTTTCTACTAGTTAGAAGTGAGTAAAACAATAAAAGCCGTTCTACCTTTTTTTTCGTATGGCGTGTTATATTGGTTTTCTCTCTCTAACCTAATTAGTAGAATAATTTTAAAAAAATAACCATATGGTTAAAGACTACTTTTTTGACACTTCTTATAATTGTCGAGTCTGTATTAATCTGTGCCATTGATATTAAATTTTTAAAGAACGTGCATTAGAAAATCGTATTAATTTATAAATACTGGGATACAGATGGAGGGTATTTAAAATTCGGCACGGCCGAATTTAACTTTTTTACTTGTTTTTATATAATTTTCATACATACTTATAAAATATTTATTTTTTTTTTGTTTTTTAAATATTTACATTGCACTATGGTTCCGTTCAACACTTTTCTGGGCCAAAATTTCAAAAATGGAAAAATTTTTGGTTTGAAATAGGTTTTGTGTTAAAAATTTTTATAGTTTTTTTTGTTTTCCATGTATAATATTATAAGAAATTTTTTGTATTTAAACTCAAAAAAATAATTGAAATTTAAAAAAATACTTTTTTATTTTTATCTAAATTTGTTTTTGAACGGTAAATGAGTATACAAAAACAAAATATGTTTTCTGTTGTTTGTAAGTCTTAACGATTTTCTATAAAATCATTTTTGAGAAAATTGAATTTTGGCCAAGAAAGGTCGTCTGCGAAACCATTGTGCATTGGTTAACATTGTGGAGGGTATTTAAAGATTCGGCACAGCCGAATATAGCTTTCTTACTTGTTTTTCGACATTTCGTTTTTCTTAAGTAGAACATATGAGAATTGCGAAGGAGGCTACACAAGAAATTTCTTATATTTTCGGGAAAAATTAGTCAAAAATTAACAATTTTTTTTTTGAATTTTTAATTATTTTCACAAGTATTTTTAAAAAATCGGAAAAAAAAAATTGGATATTGTAGATTGGATGTTTAAGTACCAGTTAAAATAAGAAAAATTTGATTTTTCATAACTGGCAGCTTTCTATTGACATTTTAGGTACCAAATTTAAAAAAAAATTACCAAAAAAATATGGTAAAATCACCAAAAAAAATGGTAAAAATACAAAAAAAAAACTAGAACAATTATATAGTAGAAACACATAAAAATTGTGGTATTTTACTTAACGCAAATTACCAAAAAAATGGTGTAAAAATTATTTATAAAAAATTATTTTTAACTAAATTTTTTATTCCAAAACGCAAAAAAAACTGAACTTAGAAAATTTTTGCGTGTCCTATTTTTGAATAATTATTTTTTTTTTTTGTAAAACAACATTAATTCTAGTAATAAAATAAGTTTTGTAAATTATATTGAAATTTTGTACTTTTCAATACATACATTTCAAACTGAAAACCTTGTAAACGATCTTAAAAAAAAAATGTTTGTAATAAAACATTTTTTTGGTAAAAAGACTAAATAACATCAAGTAAAATTATGTTGTACAATTACAGTTTTCTTGTGTAAAATAACTAAACACCTTGTAATATTTTTTTAATTTGTAAAATAATTCACTTTTTTGTAAATTTACCTAAAAAATTTGTAAAATAAATTTACCAACATATAATAGTAAAATTACAAAGCAAACTGTAGTTTTCGTTCATAATTTTTGTAAAATTATCTTGGAAATTTGTAAAATTACAAAAAAATTGTAAAATTACAAAAAACCATGTAAATTTCGATCCAAATTTGTTGGTTAAAAAACGAGACTTTTCCTAGTAATTTAACAATTTTTTTTTTTGTGTGTACGATGCCAGTATCTTAGACTTTTTTTATATAAAAAGAGGTCTCAGATTCTGAAAGTTTTTCTATAGGAAAAGTGTCTCAGAATCTTTGACTTTTTCTTTTTTAAAGGGTCTCAGACATTTTTAATAGGAAAATGGTCTTAGAATCTAAGATTCTTTCTATAGGAAAAGGCTTCAGAATCTGATACTTTTTCTGAAGGAAAAAGGTCTCACAATCTGAGACTTTCTATAAAGGAAACATTTCTCAGAATCTGCCATGTTTTCTTTAGAAAATTAAGTGCCAGTATCTTAGAATTTTTTTATATAAGAAAAAGGTCTCAGAATCTGGAAATTTTTCTATAGGAAAAACGTCTCAGAATCTGTGACTTTTTCTTTAGGAAAGGGTCTCAGAGTCTCAGACTTTTTCTATAGGAAAAGGGTCTTAGAATCTAAGACTTTTTCTATAGGAAAAGGTTTTAGAATCTGATACTTTTTCTGAAGGAAAAAGGTCTCAAAATCTGTGACTTTTTATAAAGGAAAAATTTCTCAGAATCTTTCACTTTTTCATTTTGGAAAAAAGTGACAGTTTTTTATTTTTTTTTTTTTTTTTTTTATTTTTTTATTTTAAATTTTTTTATTTAAATATAATGTAGTACATTCTTAATGCTAAAAACCTGCTAAGCCCTTTGGCTTGTCTGCAGGTAAATGTTATTCAAAAATGTTTTACTTATTTAAAATTTCAAAATGTTTAAGTTTACTAAATTTCATTAAATTTCATTGCGAGTTTAATAGAAAATTCTTATAAATTTTTTTAATTTTTTCCGCATTTGTAGTATTTATTAAGTTATTTGGCAGTTCATTGTAGAGTGTAGGTAAGATGACTTTCAGTGTTCGATCTCCATAGCTGTTTTTAGTTGTTGTGACCTTAAATTTACCAGCCGAGCGAAGTCTGGTGTTGTATTGATGATCAATTCTCTCTAGATGTTCGGGCTCATTTAGTTCAGTAAGAATTGTTAGACGGTATATGCTTTTGATGTTGAGTATTTTTAGCTCACGAGGTAGATTTTTTGATTGGTTGTTGTTGCTTGTGTTATGATTGTTTACTATGCTGTTGTTGTTGGTTTGGATTGTTGTTGTGCTGTTTTCTGATGAATTATTGGTAATCGGTTGTAGATAGTTGTTTGTTGAGCTGTTGTTGTTGGATTCGTTTGTTGTGTTATTTCTTGGTAGATTGTTGGAAAATAATTGCTGATTGTTGTTATTTATTATGGTGATGTTGTTGATATTTGACTGTATATTGTTGTTGTCAATGGTACCATTGCTGCTATTTGAAGTTGTGTTGTTGTTGCTTATATATGTAAGATCATAGTTTGTTATGTTGTTGTTTATTTGTAGTGGTGTATTGTTGCTAATGTTGTTGCTGATGAATAAATTGTTGTTGTTGGATACATTGTTGTTGTTATTATACGTATGCTTCATCCATAGTATTCTTAGGACACGGTTTTGTGTCTGCTGTAATCTTTTACAATGGGAAGAGTTGCCCCAAGCAGATATACCATGTCTTATATACGATTCCGCTAATGCAAAGTACGCTTGCCGTAGTACAAAATACGGTGTTGAATAGCTAAGGTGGTATAAAGAGAATGCGGCTTTACGTAACTTCTTTTGAAGTTCATTAATGTGTACTTTCCATTTAAAAGTATCATCTATATGTACCCCTAAGTATTCGTAACGGTTTACTAACTCAATCATAGTGCTGCAGTTATCATTTATATTATTTGTTTTATTATGTATGCACTCTACATCGTGGTATTTTAGTTTTACATTGGATTTTTTCATATTTGGTTGCCTGATATGCATGATTTTTGTTTTGGAGGCGTTTATAACTAAACCATTATCATGACACCATTTACATACTGTATCAAGTTGTTGTTGCATCGATTTGGTTGCATTTTCAATGTTTTTGTTTGTAACGATGATTGCTGTATCGTCAGCATAGGCGTAAGTTTGACAATTGCTTAGATTATTTAGCATATCGTTTGCGTAAATCAGATATAAAAGTGGGCCAAGTTTTGATCCTTGTGGTACTCCGTGGTTTGTTTCTATTTCCTCACTGATTTTATTACTAATTTTAACTCTGTACGTTCTGAGATTAATATAATCATTGAACCATGATAGAACATGCCCTCGTATACCATTTCTTTCCAGAATTTTTAAAAGTTTTGAATGAGATAGAGTGTCGAAGGCTTTACTAAAGTCTATAAATAATACCAGACAGTGCTCTACATTACTAATTGCAGTATTAATAGTATTTGCAAATCTACCCAGTAGTTGGTTTATGTTTTTTTCTTTTTGAAAGCCATATTGATTTTTATTTATTACGTTGTTTTTATTTAAAAAAGAATTCAGTCTTTTGACAATTATTTCCTCTAATACCTTTTCAATGACCGGAAGTATGGATATGGGTCTATAGTTATTACAATCATCTTTCTTTCCGCTTTTGTAAATGGGTCTAATTATGGATGTTTTTAAAAGTTTTGGAATTATTGCCAAGGAAATACTTTGATTTATCAAAGTGGTTATAATTGGTGTAAATATTGTAGCATTGTTTTTAATGTCTTTGGGTCTAATACCATCATAGCCTGCACCTTTTCTTACGTTGAGTTTTATTAATATGTTGAAGATTTCTTCTTCCGTAGTATTTTCAATAAACATGGAATTTTGTAACGATGTCTCATGAAATATATCACTTGTTACGATATCACAGTTGTGAATTATTTTTTTAACGTTTTCATTAAAATTTAAGGCAAAATGTTGTAAAGTGTTTTCGAGATTTTGATTTGAAAAGTTTTTTAAAATTTGTTCATCAATATTTTTGACTGTTTTACCTTTTATCTCATTTATGAGTTGCCAAGTAACACGCGGGTTATTACGATTTTCGACAAATTTTTGACGGTAGTAATTGTTTTTTGCATATAAAATTGTTTTATTTAGTTTGTTTCTATATTGTTTATATTCATTTTCATAATTTGGATTTCTTTTATTATTTTTCCACTTTTTAAAAAGTTTATCCCTATATTCGCAGCATTGCACTAGATCATCACTTATCCACGGATTTGTAGATCTTTTTTTAATTGATTTTTTTAAAACTTTAGATTTTTCATAAATTTCATTAAACTTTTTATTTATATTGTTGTAGAAATTATTTATATTATTTTGATTTATTAAATTATTCCAATTGGTTTCATTTATAAATTTATTTACTTTAAAAGTACTTATATGTGTCTCTTCACTTAAACGGTTTAGCGATCTCTGATGGTTTGTTTGATCGTTTGATACAACATGTTCGATATAACATAATATAGAAAAATGATCTGATATGGTTGTTTTAATTACGGCGGCATGAGCATTAGCTTGAGTTTGTGTGTTTTTAACAAGACAGTGATCAATGCATGTTTGTGTGTTGTTTTTAACATCGATTCGCGTTGGTTCGTTTATCATTATTTGCAACCCGTTTGACTGACACATATCAATATAATTCGTGACCGTATTATTTTCGCATAAAATATCAATGTTCATGTCACCCACGATAACTATGTCTTGTTTGATTCGAATTTGTTTGATCACTTCTTCTAATTCTATTATAAACCTGTTTTTGTTTAGTTTAGGTTGACGGTATATTGCTAGGAGGGAAAGAGGTTGTTTGTTTATTTCAATTTCTAATTGTATAAGTTCAAAGAATACCGTGTTTATTTTTATTTGCGTGCATTTTATATTTTCTTTTGTATACACCACAACTCCCCCGCCTTTTTCTTTACCCCTGTTTAAGAAAGTTGAGTTGAAGCCATATATATTATAAAAAGAAATTTCATCATCTGTTATGTTTGTTTCAACGAGAACAATAATTTGAATTTTTTCTATTATGTTATTTATTGTTGTTAAAAAAGGTTGGAAATGTTTTCTTAGTGAGCGAATGTTCATGAAGATTAACGAAAAGGGATAACTTAAGTGTTTATTTTCGATTTGACTAAAATGATCATAGTTTAATGTTGTTGGTTTCATTTTAATTTTTTATTTTTTATACATTTGTTTTGATTTGAAATTAACTTTTTTTTTTTTTTTTTTTTACGAGAAACAAAATTTATAAATTGTTTTAGAATTCATTATTTATTATTTCAATATCGGCAGTGCTATTTATCATTATTTTTGGGGTATTATAATTTTTTCTAACGCATACTGTGCCATTTTGGATCCATACGTGCTTCCAGTTACTCTCTTTAGCCTTAGTTTTAGCGGACCATAACAATCGGCGATTATATGCTGTTAGTTGATCGTTTATGTATATGAATTTATTGTTTGTATCATTGCTGTCTTGATTTATTAAGTTTGCTTCGATTCGATGACGTTTTATTTTGCTCATGAGCTCTCTTTTTTTGTTGAGTGTTGTGAATTCAACTATGGTAAAGTCAGTGGTTCCTTTATTTCCCATTTTCTGAAATCGATAGGAGTTGTTTATATCAAAAGGATTGATTTCCACCTCAAGTGACTCAGCAATAGATTTTATTATATCATTTGCACTTAGATTTGAATTTGTTACGTTTTTAATTTCAATGTTGTTTTTTAACAATGATTGATCAATTTTATTGACGGACATATCTAGTTGATTTATTTTTTGATCTTGTTTTTTGTCACGTTCGTACAAATCACTAACTTGCGTCGCTAAAGTGGTAATAGATGACGCCATGGCTTTTATCGCGTCTTTCAACTCCACAATAACATTCGAATTTTTTTCATTATTAAGATTTACCGTATTGTTTAAAAGTTCAATGGATAATTTAAGTTCTTTTAATTCTGATTGCACCGATATTAAATTTGAATTAATTGAATTTTCAGAATGGGAATCTTTAAATTTTTTACTTGAGCAATTGCTATCATTATCATCGTCATCTTGCCTCTGCTTTTTTTGCTGGGATATAAAATCAAACACACTTGTTGTACCGTTTGTGTTTGATTCAAACACACCACTTCCCTTACACTTGTGACACCGCCAATCTTGTTTTTTTGTGCCCATATTGTAGTGCGTTTTTTCAGACAACGAACAGCAGGGGGTAAAGTGGTAATTTGATTTGCACTTGAAACACTTTACATATTTAGTTGTTGTTATGTTTGAGTTGCACTCGTTACACAGAAGGCTCATATTTGTTGTTTTTTTATTTATTTGTTTTCGTTTTCTTTATTATTTTAATATTTTTGTGTATTATAATAATTTAGAATATTTTATGTGTAGAAAAAAAAGGAGTAAAATAGTTTTTAATAAAAAAGCACTTTATTAATAACGAAATTTTTATCTTTTCACTTTAATAAAAAGGTTTTTTTTTCACAGTTTTTAAATATGTAATTTTTGTATTTTTTTAAATGTTTTTTACACGATTTTTTCGATATAAAAGAATATTTTGTTAAGCCGATATAAGAAACACAACCGCTCGCAATGAGATAACCCAGCTTCTTCTATAAAAGAAAAAGCTCTCAGAATCTAAGACTTTTCTATAGGAAAAAGTCTGAGAAGCTGAGACTTTTTCTTTAAAAATAAGGCCAAAGAATCTGAGGATTTTTCTACAGGAAAAAGGTCTAAGAATCCGAGACATTTTCTACAAAGGAAAAAAATCTAAGAGCCTGAGACTTTTTCTAAAGAGAAAGGTCTTAAAATTTTAAATTTTTTTGGTACGAAACAAATCAAATAATCTGAGACCTTTTCTATAGGAAAAATATCTCAAAAATTCTTTAAAATATGAGACTTATTCTATAGTAAAAAGTCTCAGAATCTGAGACTTTCTTAGTTCTTAGAATCTGAAAATTTTTCTATACGAAAAAGTCTCGGATTCTGAAAAATTTTTCGTAAAGAAGAAATCTTAAATTCTGAGACATTTTCCTATAAAAAAATCATTTCTTCACGAAAAATGTCTCAACATCTGATATTTTTATACGTCAAATGTGTTAGAATCTGAGACTTTCTTGTATACGAAAATGTACAGTTTTCTTTCCAAACAAATTAGAAAAAACAATTGGTCTAAACGCAATATGATCATAAAAAACAAGCCTTATAGCTTTATAGCTTTCCCATCACTGTTTGTGCTCGTCCGACAAGGGCGAATTTATGTTTTTTTTTTTTTTATTCGAAGTAAACCCCCCCCCCTCCCCCAAATCCAAAAGCTGTACCCGGCACTGCTATTTATTAGGATGCAATATAAGGAAAAGATCGAGAGTATTACGAACTACCCACTTTTACCAATTTTTACTATTATGTTTTTGTCATTGTTTTTTTCTCGCTTTTTCCTCATTTGCCGTTACGACTATATTTTCTTAACGTGTTTTAACACGCGTAAATCACTGCTATTAAGTTCACTGAACTGAAAATGTTGTCATTTTGTGTAGTGGTAGGTAGATACAGTGTCCTCTTCATTGTTTACTATCGTTGTCGTTGTCGTTGTCATTATGGTTGGGTGGATGAATGGATAGCTGGATGGTTGGTTGGATGGTTGGTTGGATGGCGGAAATAATGCGACGACCTTACTCGTACATTTATATTCAACTAATTAGGGATCTTTAAATAACTACAAAGGCTGACTTGGTACACTCTCGTTGTGTGTATCGTCAACCATAAAAATGAAACATTGTTTTTACTTTAAAGAGCATCGGAAGAGACAGAAATACGTTCATGTTTATTATAAAGAATTTGCTCTGTTGGTTTCCTGTGTAATATTCGTGTTACTTGTCCATTCACTTTGAATGTGTTGTCTGAAAACAAAAAAAAAAAAAAAAACGAAGAAAATAATAGAAAACTGAATTAAATTAACACATAAACTTGGTGTTATATTTAGCCTTAAGGTTTTTATAGTTAGTTAAAAATTTAAATTGATTTAATTAAATAGAAAATATACTAAAATTAAATTATATTTATGTTTTAGATGGAAAAGCTTGCTAGTTTGTTTACAGTTCGATGTACCATTTTAGTGAAAACATTTTGTGTTTCGTTTACACACCCGGTATTTCGTAACCGATAATACGGGAAGATAGATAAGTCCGCATTTCTGAAATCATTTTTTTTAACAAAAGCAGTTTAGAATAATATAAGCAATAAAATAAAAATAAACCATATTAGCTTGGATCCATGTTCCTTCCAGTGAAAAATGGGTAGGGTACCATTTGCGAACAAACGCTTGCCAATTTTATACCCTCCATTCACAATTAGTGAAAGAGGATATATAAAGGTTTTTCATTTCGTTTGTAACTCATCGAAATATCGATCAGGGACCCCATAAAATGTATAAATTGTTGATCAGTAGGGCAAGTACTTTCATGCATCTAATAAAGGAAAATATGTGCCTACACTATGCATCTAAAAATCCAAAATATGCACTAAAACTTTAAAAATATGCATCTAAAAATTATTGTTTTTACTAAAAAAAAAATTGTCAACATAAATTAGGCTTTGTCAAATATACAATTCTTAAAAATGTTTTATTGAGGGGAAACAATTTTTAGTTAGTAAAATATTTTTTCAACTTAAGGAGTTTTTTCTTTGAGTCACTAAATATTTCTGAAGTAAAAAAGTTTCTAAAAGAAAAAAACAAATATTATAATACAATATTTTTCTAAAACAAGTTATTTTTCAATACTTTGAGATCTTTATTCTAAAAAAAAAAAAATATTTTTTCAAATACTTTTTTTTACTTTTTTCCTATTTTCAAGTCAAAAAATTAACTTAAAGGCAAAAAAAACCCCTAACTCTAATCAAAATAAAAATTAAATTTTCCTGTAAAAAATCTTAAATTCGAAAACATTTTTTTCTTTACGATTAGTGAAGAGATATTCATAAATATCTTAGAATAGAAACATTTCAAATATGAAAAATTTTTCAGAATCTAAAAATTATACTTCCAGAATCCATTTTATTTGAAAAATGCATTAGAATATGATTTCGATAAATAAATATATTTTTCTAAAAGAAATAGGGGATATGGTTTGAATTTTCCAAAGGAAGTTTTGAAAAAAATATTGATGAAATTTAAAAAAAGTCTAATTTATATCAAAATATGCAAAAATATGCATTTATACCAAAATATGCAAAATTATGCAACTATAAATCAATGCCATTTTATTGCAAATTCTTTGATTCGGAGAGATATTTAATTTATGTTATGTTTACAACGCTGAGTAAAAATATGCATTTTCATGAAAGTACTTGCCCTATTGATCAATGACAGACGATGTCCGTCTGTCTGCCCGACTGTGTGTCCGTCTGTCTGTCTTTGGAAATGGTAATCACGGACAAAATATTAAACGGATATGACTGAAACTTACTTGTCGCTGTCCCGAGAAGTTTGGTATGCATTTCAGCGATTTAGGTTCAGTGATTCAAAAGTTATGAACGAAAATGTAAGGTCACCTCGAAAATTTTGGTACATTCAACACAACCTAAAATAACAAAATGATTTAATCCTTCTGCTGGTTATCATATCTGAACGGCATGGAACATCAAATGGTAGTTAAGCAAGTGCGAACATATTTTTTTTAAATAAAGAAAAAAAAATCGAGAATTTTTTTTATACCCTCCAACTACAGTATGGGGGTATACTCACTTTGTCATTCCGTGTGTAACGCATCGAAATATCGGTCAGGGATCTCATAAATTAGATGGGGCATTCCAGGCCAAATCACTCACTTTTAGACCCGACCCCTTTCGATTTATTTTATTTTTGGATATGTTTTAGTACTTGTTTAACCACCAATTTTTAGTCTTTTATTCCACGATGGTGTTGAGTAATCAATTTTTCAAAATGGCGATTTTTTCAAAAAACTTAAAAAATTGAAATTTTCAATTAATTTTGACCAGTTAAAAATATAGATATCTTAAAAAAAGTTGGACAACGTTTTGTTCGTATTTAAATGTAGTTTTAGAAAAAAATATTAAAAAAATTATTCGAAGTAACTATCACTTATTTTTTAACTTTTAAAAACTAAAATCGACTTTTTGAAAAAGTCCGAAACCTTTGATTTTTTTTTAAACGTCTAAAAGTTCTACTCTAAATTACGCAACTTTTAAGCCATAATTCGAGATGTGATCGCAATTTTTTCTATTTTTTTTTTTAAATTTTGAAAATTGGATCTTTTATTTTTTGACACTGATTTATTTTATATGGCGCTCCAAAAAAATCAAATTGGTAGATACTGACCCTAACTTACCCTAGATATATTCATTTCGAGGTAAAAATACGCCTCACAAAAATTAAGAACGATCGGACATAGGTAAGGCGTTCCGCATGGGCCTTGAAGTTTAGAAAACGGATTACAAGGAAAAATATGAATTTTTTTCTGTTTTCTTAATTTTTTTGGTATTTTAAATTAAGTTTAAATTCCAGTGGTTACAGAATTATAAGAGTAAAATGCCTCTCTAATATGGTATCGAAAAAAAAAAATCGGTTGAAAAGTTATTACAACTTCCCCAGGCATCTAACATGTGGCAGAACACTTGATTAAGCAATACAATCCGATTTTTGAAATTCATTGAAATTTTCTACTGTAATAACATTTTTTTATTCTTCAAGTTCAAATGTAATTAGATGACAAGTATTTTTTATATTGTGTTTTGCTAACATGTTTTAAAGTAACGCTGAATATGCCTGCATTTTCAATACCTTTTTGAAATCTCAATTAAAAAAAATTTTTTTTGTTTTAAAATTGGGAAAAACCAAAAAAATATTACACTGAAACATGAATAATGAAAACATGTAATTACAGTAGAAAATTTCAACAAATTTAAAAAAAGGACTCGTATTCCTTAATCAAGTGGTATGACACACGCTAGATACCTGGGGAAGTTGTAATAACTTGGCTGATTTTCAACCGATTTTAGCTTTTAATACCTTACTAGAAAGGAATTTTACTCTACATCATAATTCTGTAATCACTTGAATTAGAACTTAACTTAAAATACCAAAAAAATTGCGAAAACAGATAAAAATTCATATTTTCTCTTGTAATCCGCTTTTTAAACTTCAAGGACCATGCTAAACGCCTTACCCATGTCCGATCGTCCTAATTTTTTGTGAGACGTATTTTTACCTTCAAATGAATATATCTAAGGTAAGTAAGGGTTAGTTTCTACCAATTTATATTTTTGGAGCGCCATATGAAATAAATCAAAGCCAAAAAATAAAAGGTGCAATTTTAAAAATTAAAAAAAAAATAGAAAGAATTGTGATCACATCTCGAGTTATAGTTTAAAACTTGCGCAATTTAGAGTAGAATATTTTTAGTTTTTTACAAAAAAATCGAAGGTTTCGGACTTTTTCAAAAAGTCGATTTTGATTTTTAAACGTAAAAAAATAAGTGATAATTACATCGAATAATTTTTTCATTTTTTTTCTTAAACTACATTTAAATACCAACAAAATCCTGTCCAATTTTTTTTAAATACATATATTATTTAGTGGTCAAAATTAATTAAAAATTTCAATTGTTTAATTTTTTTGAGAAAATTGCCATTTTGAAAATTTGATTACTCAACACCATCTTGGAATATAAGGCTGAAAATTGGTGTCCAAGTTGCATTTAATAACTACTAAATATATATTCACAAATAAAATAAATCGAAATGGGTCGGGTCTAAAAGTGAGTGATTTGGCCTGGAATGCCCCATATATTATTGATCAGTGATCGATTCTAAGACATTCTAGCAATGTCCGTCCGTCTGTCCGCCCGTCTGTAGTTAACACGATACAGTCCAAAATAAAAGCGCTAAACTCCTCAAGTTTGGCACGAATACGTCTTATGGTCCTAGGAAGGTTAAGTTCGGAAATGGGCAAAATCGAACCAGGGGGAAAAAAGTTCCCCCTTGAAGAAGTAAACCAACTTTTGAAAAATATAATTTTCTTACATGATTTTTTGTCTTTTTGTTTAACAAATGCAACATTTTTATTCTACAAGAAGCTCAAAGTCTTGCATTTGGACCCTGAGAATTTGAAAATGTCGTTTTTTTTCGGTCCGCCCCCTTTTTTGGGCGTAGAATAAACAAAATTTAAATTATGATAAACTTTCACTTCTTTAGGGCAAAAAGAATAAGAATGAATTTTTAAACACGTGTTCGAGAGGAAATTTGCCCCCCCCCCCCCAATCACCAAGCCCCCTCTCCCGAAAAAAACACCCCTGCATTTTTTTTTTATTTTTTGCATGTTGGAGGGTATAAAAGATTCAGCACAGCCGAATTTAACACTCTTACTTGTTTTCACTAAATTTTTTTTTTCGCTGAATTTTTCTTTTTATATTTTCCTCAAAAGTGATTTCTTTCATTCATTTTTTATTTAATTATTTTTTTTTTTTGGTGTAGCACAGTGTAAAAAATAACCTTCACAACGAGAGACCTACTGTTTTTTTTTTATTATTTTCAAATATCAAATACTGTTGTAATTTATTTTTTTATATATTCCTTTATTTTTTGCAATTGATATTTAAATTAAAATTCATTTTATGCATCGAAAAATTTCCTTTAACTAACCGACCATGTTAAAAAATTGCCAGAAAAAAAAAAACGCAGTTTACATTCATTAACAATTTGTATGTTTTAAAATCAATCGGTTTAATATTATTAAATGTATATAACAATTATTTAACATTTAAATGAAAAAAATATATCGGTCAAAAAAAATATTAACACTATCACAAATTATTTATGTCAAGCATTAATCTACAACGTATATGAGATATTTTACACTAAATGACTAATTCTATACTGAATAAAAAAGAAATAACTAAAATTTGGTAAAAAATTTCTTTGAAAATAGTTCATGAATTTTCCTTAAATTTGAATTTTTTTTAATTTTGAGGAAAAAAGTTTAGTTCATTTTCTTATAAATAGTTCATGGTCTTCTTTAAATGGAGTTCTTTATATACAAGAAAAAAAATCTTACTGTCAAAGAAATTTTCCCCAAATCTAATAAAAAAATCTTTATTTTTAAGATATATTTCTTAACAATTAAATTCAAGTTTAGTTAAAATTTACAAAAAATAACTTCATCGTATTTCTTAGAATTAAGTTCATAACTTCTTAGAATTTTGTTAATAGCTTCTAAGAATTAAGTTGAAGATTCAAAATGGCGATAACTCAAAAGCTAAGCGAGATAGAGCGAAACGGGTGAAATTTTTAAAAGAAAGAGCAATACATATCTGTCGGGGTTTCATGACCCTAATTTCGGATCTCAAATTTGACATTCCCAAGATTTAATGAATGCACTTATCTCGGCAAATACTGCTGACACGATAGAATGTCTAACTGAATTTTTGTAGCTCTTGATTGGTAGAATTCTTCCGCAAAATACTCAAAAGCTTACAGTTTTTGTATTATCCTATTTATAAGATTCTTAAGACCCTGGAAGGCCAAAAATTTTCGTATCTCAAAACCTAAGTTGGGTAGAGCGAAACGGACAAAAGTTTTGGATCAATGGACACACGGGAGTTTCGAACTAACAAATTTTCCTTTTTTTTTACCTCCCTATTTTTCAGTGTAAAAATTAACGTCAAACCAGTTTGACAAAATTATACGAAATGCAAAACTTTAAAAAAAAAAAATGCTGTATGACGATTCAAGGAGAACGTATACAAAAGAAATACCCACGCATTTTTTTTTAAGTTTTAATAAAAAAATAATTCGATTTTTTTTGCTTTTCAAAAATAAAATCGATTTAGAACAATCAGATGACAGAAATTGGTCTCTTCTTATCGATAAAAATATTATCGAGAATATAAAAAAATTCGATGACGAATTTAAAATTTCTCATGTATTGCCACGCCCAGTAAAAACCTTTCTTATTCTGCAAAAAAAACTTCAGTAGCATTTTTTGGAAAAACGCATATTTTATGTTATGGCACTTAAAAGCTTTGTAGTGTTCTTAGGTCACTTTTAGGGTCAAAAGTTCAAATCGACTGGCCTGTATGCAACCGAGATCTCTAGTTCTTGCACAGATATTATTTTTTATGGCCAATCTATCAGAAACTGCCGGTGAAGCGAACAAAAAAATACTTTTGCAAATCCCATACATTTTTTGGGTGGTCTAATATACATATATGAAAGTTTAAAATATAGTAAAGTTTGAAAAAACATTTTTTTTTTTAAAGGGGAACTTTTTTAAACTTTTGAAAAAAAAAATTGATAAAATTTGAGTAAATTTTTACTCGCCTTAATTAAAAAGTTACTTTAACAAATTTTAAAAGTTTAAGTGATGTTTTAATTGTGTCAATTAAAAATTTGCTAAAATTTTTTAGTAAGCATTTAATAATTTTTTATTAAAAGTTTACTCAATACTATTAAACCATTCAGTAGTGCAAAATTGAGTTATTTCTTACTCAATAGTATTAAAAATTTACTCAACAATTTGTTTTATTTCTTTCTGTGTGAGGTGTTCATTACGTACTGATTATATTTTACTGAGCTTTACCTCGGTTTGCGTCGCTACGGATTGCGTCGTTTCGAAGTTCGTCTTTCAAAAATGTCTGTGATTTCGTAGTAGTGTAGTTTTTGTTTCAGTTTTCGAAGCATGGATTCTAAGTTGCGTAGTTTTTTTTGAGCTTACGTCGCATGGTTTCGACTTTACGTCTTCAGTGCATTAAAATTCGTTGTAAATATTTATTTGTAAACATAAAGCTTGGACAGATAAAGGGAATTTTCCATTTTAGTTGTATATGGGGCAAAACGCGTCAACGGTCCACACCCAAAAACAAATGTTGTCCGATTCAAGTATAATTTTGGCAAAATATTAGGTTAATGATAGGTAGTATAAATTACAAATATAAATTTTTTTGATGAAATATTGGCAGAGTTACAGGGTGGGGAAGTTTTGATGTTTTTGAAAAGAATATATTTTGGTGAATTTAAATTAACACTTTGATGAAACAAAAATTATAATTTAAAAAACTAGTTTTAAAGCATTTTTGATGGCCTTTAAAATGGCATTTGTGGTTTTTTTGAAAAAAATAAATTTGACCTTAAAATTCAAGGTCAAAATATAAAGTTGTAATTATCTTATAAGGGTCGCACTTTTAAATTTTTTTGACTAAGCCCATTAGAAAGCTTGACATTTTTTTTAATTTCGGTTTTTTTAAAAAAAATGGTATGTATGAAACTTTATGAGAAATCAATTTTTTAGGAGTATATAACACTCAAATTGTACTGAAATCGCTTTAATCTGCATATAATTACAACAACAAAAATCAATGCTTAAATAAAGTGTGCGTTGTAAACACACACAACAAACGTTGCACGCATAAAAAATAAAGAAATCAGTACAGTTTGGGTGTTATGTACTCGTAAAAAAATTGATTTCTCATAAAGTATCATACATACCATTTTTTTAAAAAAAAATCGAAATTAAAAAAAATGTCAACCTTTCTAGTGGGCTTAGTGAAAAAAATCTTAAAGTGCGACCCTTATAAGATAATTACAATTTAATAATTTGAACTTGAATTTTAAGGTCAAATTTATTTTTTTCAAAAAAAACACAAATGCCATTTTAAAGGCCATCAAAAATACTTTAAAAGTCCTTTTTAAAATTATAATTTTTGTTTCATCAAAATGTTAATTAAAATTCACCAAAATATGTTCTTTTCAAAAACATCAAAACTTTCCAACCCTGTAACTCTGCCAATATTTCATCAAAAAATTTTATATTTGTAATTTAGAATACCTATCATTAACCTACTATTTTACCAAAATTATACTTAAATTGGACAACATTTGTTTTTTGGTGTGGACCTTTGACGCGTTTTGCCCCATATATGTGAAGGTTGCCTGTTGGTTGGTTCCCTTTAAATTAAAAAAAAAAATTAAACAATGAAATTTACGGATTTCAAACCTAAACTACTTAAAAAAAATATAAATGTATGGAAATTTGCGCTTTGCTTAACGTCGTTTCGGATTGCGTAGCGTTTTACTAAAACTTAATTTTTGAGACAAAATCAAAAAAAATAAACAAATGTGTCAGATTCTGAGGCATATTTCAGGAAATTTCCAGACCTTTAAACATTTTTCCTTAAAAAAAATATTTTTTTTAAGCCAGTTTTAGTTTCTGAGATATTTATGTAAGAAAATGTCTAGAAAATTTGTATAAGAAAATGGCACAGTTTTTGAAATATTTTCTGAAATTCTTATAGAAAAAAGTCTATAAATCAAGAATATTTTTCGGGTAGAAAAAATTTATAATTCTGAGATATTTTTCGTACAGAAAAACTTTTTTCATCTCAAATTCTAAGATATTTTTTCTATAGAAAATTCTCAGACTAAAAATTACCATTGATCAACATTTTCACACCCGCCATTTGGTGTGGAAGGTCTTTACGTTTCATTCACTAATTAAACCACTATTTTTCGACTAAGAGAAAAGTAAACCTTCAAAATCCATTTTTTTTTGTATTGCCTACACATTAGACTGGGTCGAAATCCTACAAAGTCTAAGGATCGATTGTCCTTAGTGCGGGAAAGTGGTAATGGGGTAATATAAGCATTTTATGGAAGACAACTTTTTAATCGATCAAAAACTCTATTAGCGCATCGGTGGTCAAAATTGAGATTTTGGTCAAAATGGCCAAATTTTCAAAAAAATTTTAAAAATATAAATTTCATTTTCTTGCTTAATAAAATTTTTTTTATTGCATTTGATACTAATAACTTATGTATTAAATATTGGAATTTTATGCCATCACTAACATATTTTTATTTAAGATACAAAAAAAAATCATATTTTTGACGCGGTTCTAAAAACCACTTTTTTTTAATTTAATTTTTATTTTTTATTAAAATTGCAAAATATATCGATTTTATTACTCAATGTTATTGAAAACTTCATAAAGACTAAAGATTTAAATTGTTGCGAAAATCCGTTCGGTAGTTTTTTGTGGGGAGCGGTTTAAATTGAGCGGATTTCAAGGAAATCGTATTTTTTCCATTTTTTTGAGTTTTTATTTTTTATAAACTACATTATTGTACAAATTGACCAATATTATACTCTATCTTGTTCCATTTGATCATGGTAACTTAGTTTTGAAACGATAGATTTATAGGACATTTTTAACCCTAATCGGTCAGCGGCCAAAAGTGTCTCGTACTGAGTTTTTTTAGGTTTTAACTACTGTTTAATGAAATGAATGGTTGCAAAATCATGTTTGTGTTGAATATTATGTTGTATAATCTTTTATTTAATCATATTGACTTAATTTTAAAACATACATATTTTTGGACATCTTTAACCCTTATGTGCATGCAACCAAAAATGTCCCCTACCAAAATTTTCATGTTTTTCACAAATAAAAAAAAACACACATTTTTGTATTCAAAATAGTCATAAATAATTAATTGAATAATTTTGATAATGCCGAAAGCGTTAACCCTTCTGAAACAAAGGTCAATAGTGGCCCACTAACAGATTTTTAAGAATTAGGATTATGTGCGGATTAAGTTTGTTTTAATAAAACTAAATTTTTTTGATATTATATCACACGCAATCATTCATTTCATATATTTCTTAATGTCAAAAAAAGCCACAAAACAAATTATCCTTAAAATTTAAATTTTAAGACTAGACTAAGTGTCCATTTTCACACTTAGATTTACCCCCGATCAACGACGAGGAAGTGGTGAAATAAATGACCCCATTTTGAGTAATTTTATGCTTTTTTTTTTTTTTTTTGTTTTTTGTTTTAAAAACAGAGATGGTTATATAATTTCCACTTTATTGTCTCGCTCTAATTTAACCTCACTTGAGTGAAAATCGCAATTTAAAATTAAAGATTAAGGCATAAGCCTGTACATTAGTGTGGCCCAACAACATATGGAAAAATACCAAGTATAACTCACAACTGAACGTATCTCAAAATATGATAGATGGCATCGTAATGAACAATTTGCGCCAAATTTAGCACCCTACAACGATTGGAAGGGGATGCTAACTCATCATAAGTGTTTGCAACCTCCAAAGAAATCTTGAAATTTTTTTTATTGGAATCTTAAAAATAACCATATGAAATGCTAGCGTAACAAGAGCACATAATTCACATGTGGCCATTTTGTCCTAAGTATGTCCTTAAACAAAAAAAAATTCATATTAAAAAAAGCGGAACCCTGCATTTCACTAAAACCGCTGTAACTCAAAAACTATGCGGACCATTAAGTTGCGATAAAGTTCATTTGAAAGGTAATACAAATATCTTTAATTTGAGTATAATATCCAAAAAAAAATTTTTTGTTTTTTTCCTAATCGAAACTAAAATGTCCTTATTTTCCTTTGTAGGCAACCTTACGGCAAAATGGCCATATGTGACTTATTTGCTCTTGTAGCGATACCATTCCATGTAGTAATTTTTAGGATTGCCAATTTTTTTTTTTTTAGATTTCTTCGGAGGTTGCAAACACATGTGATCAGTTAGCATCCCCTTCTAATCGTCGTAGGGTGCTGCAATTTGGCTCAAAATATTAGTTACGATACCATCTTTCATTTTTTAAGGTACGTTGACCTGTAGCGAAGCAAAAGGAATTTTGGGCCACCCTACTGTACATTAGGGTTATGACTTTTTGCATTTTTTTGAAAATATCAAAATTTACCTGCCCTAGCCAAAAAAGCCATAAAAAAATATTAAGAATTGCATTTTCAAAAAATTTCCCGTACCAAACGAGATAAAATTTGGTCTATATTTTCTTAATTTAATTGAAACTAAGAAAATATGAGACCCAAACGATGCGTAGGAAAAGCTATTTAGGGTCAAAATGACGAATGCTTTATGGAGGGACTTTTTTGACTCCTTCAAAATTCAAATTTGGCGGTTTAACCCTTAACTGCATAAAGTTAACTATTTATAACGTCAATTTTGGCAGCATGTAGCTTCAAAAAAAAAGTCCGAGTGGCATTATTTTTATTCGTAATTGTTTACAAGATCTTTTTTTATATAATTCATTCATTAGAAGGGTTAAAATTACCTTATTTTTTTAAAATAGTACTTAAAACAAAAAATATCTGTGACTTTTAGAAATTGCGTTTGGTGCGGAAGGTTTTTTTTTCAAAAATGACCCGCAAATACGATTTTTAATATTAATTTTGTATGGTCTATCACGTGGCGATAGGTAAAATTTTTTTCAAAAATGAGTCATAACCCTACTGTACATAAAAAAATATATAAAAACACAAAAAAATATAAAAAAAACAAAAAAAAAAAAATTAAACACCTCAAAATGGGGTCATTTATAACCACATCCCCGTCGTTGATCGGGGGTAAAGCTAAGTGTGAAAACGAATGGGCATTTAGTCTACACTAATAAAAAAACCTTGTAAAATTACCAGAAAAACGTGTAACTTTTTTTTGACAAAAATTCCTAGTAATTTTACAAGATTTTTTGTTTCGTAATTTTACTAGATTTTTTGCTACCTCCTATTTTACGAGAATTCCTAGCAATTTTACAAGCTTTTTACCAATAATTTTGTAAATTAACAGTTTTTTGGCGCAATTAAAATTACAAGGAATTCTCGTGAATTTAGTAGATTTTTTTTGTAAAATTATCTTGGATTTGTAAAATTACAAAAAAAATGTAATGTTACAAAAAATAATGTTAATTTCGATTTGTTAAAAAACAAGGAAAAATGTCAAATATTGGTAAAATGGGATTACGAGACTTTTCCTTGTAATTTGACAATTTTTTTTTGTGTATAGTCTTAAGTTTGATTTAGAGATTATTTGTTTTTAGCTTTTTTGACATTAATAAATATATGAAATGAATGGTTGCGTGTGATATAATATCAAAAAATTTTAGTTTTATTAAAACAAAATTAGTCCGTACGTAATCCTAATTCAATGTTATCATTTCGGCTTAAATATCTGTTAGTGGGCCACTATTGACCTTTATTTCAGAAGGGTTAACGCTTTCGGCAATATCAAAATTATTCAATTAATTATTTATGACTATTTTGAATACAAAAATGTGTGTTTTTTTTTATTTGTGAAAAACATGAAAATTTTGGTAGGGGACATTTTTGGTTGCATGCACATAAGGGTTAAAGATATCCAAAAATATGTATGTTTTAAAATTAAGTCAATATGATTAAATAAAAGATTATACAACACAATATTCAACACAAACATGATTTTGCAACCATTAATTTCATTAAACAGTAGTTAAAACCTAAAAAAACTCAGTACGGGACACTTTTGGCCGCTGAAAGATTAGGGTTAAAGATGTCCTATAAATCTATCGTTTCAAAACTAAGTTACCATGATCAAATGGAACAAGATAGAGCATAATACTGGTCAATTTGTACAATAATGCAGTTTATAAAAAATAAAAACTCAAAAAAATGGAAAAAAATACGATTTCCTTGAAATCCGCTCAATTTAAACCGTTCCCCACAAAAAACTGCCGAACGGATTTTCGCAAAAATTTAAATCTTTAGTCTTTATGAAGTTTTCAATAACATTGAGTAATAAAATCGATATATTTTGCAATTTTAATAAAAAATAAAAATTAAATTATAAAAAAGGGGTTTTTAGAACCGCGTCAAAAATATGATTTTTTTTGTATCTTAAATAAAAATATGTTAATGATGGCATAAAATTCCAATATTTAATACATAAGTTATTAGTATCAAATGCAATAAAATTTTTTTTTTTTATTAAGCAAGAAAATGAAATTTATATTTTTAAAATTTTTTTGAAAATTTGGCCATTTTGACCAAAATCTCAATTTTGACCACCGATGCGCTAATAGAGTTTTTGATCGATTAAAAAGTTGTCTTCCATAAAATGCTTATATTACCCCATTACCACTTTCCCGCACTAAGGACAATCGATCCTTAGACTTTGTAGGATTTCGACCCAGTCTACTACACATGCAAATTTTTGTATGTATTTTTTTAAGGAAATAGAGTTCAATTATTAAAACTCAAATATACTATGTGCCTTTTTTGAATAACAGCTTTTGTGTCAAATATTTTAAAAAACTTTTCAAAAAAATTGGAAATGTTAGCAATGTTGCAATGTAGATCAGGCATTCCAGGCCAAATAACTCATTTTTAATATTTTTCAAGATTTATGACGTAGGGGGAAGGTGATAAGGATATTTTAAAGCTATAACTTCTAAATTTATCAAAATTTCAAAATGGAGGTTGGACATAAATGTGCTGCTGCTCAATATTGAGTGCAACAGACAAATTTTACTTTTTTGCTTGATTCGACTTAAGCTTTGAGTAAAAAAAAAAATGGCTCCAATATTTATTTTGTCAATTTTTTACTTTAACCATCAAACAACACTGACCTACATTCATTTTTTTTTATATAAAACTTTGTAGGAAAAACTGTATTTTTCTGAAATTTTTTGTTTTTTATTTAACACAACAGAATAAACAAATAGCCAGTACGACGATATTAACCTTTTCTGCATAAAAGAGGAACTCGTACATAAATTGATTTTTGGTAAACACAAATAAATGACAGTCAAAGTGGTCAAACCAGGAATAAAAATTGTTACTATCATGGATTGGTGGTTGAATGTAAATGACGAGTAAACAAAATTTGTTTTTTCAGTAACAGTGAGTTTACATTGCTACAATGAATATTCAGTTGTTATCTTTAGGAAGCCAATTAATATTGAAACGAGTTTTTTTTACTATCTTGGTTTTAATAATAGTTAAGTTAAACTTTTTTTTGATTAAAACCATGTTTAAGCAAACATTTCGTTATTTCAGGTTAGTTTATTGCACATTTTTATCAATAAACTACTACAACATTGCCATGTTACAGAGATATTTTGTATTGTTGGCTTATTTTCAATTTTTCACAAATTATGTTATTTATTGAAAAATCAAGTATTTTCTCTGTCAATACAATAAAATTGTTTGTTAATATACCAGCTAAAAGGGGAACTCCACAAGAAGGAATGATCTCTCCTATTCTGCAAAATCTCGCAATAAATAAGATTCTTGAGTCACCCAATGGAATGGGTATCTTCAAGGTGGTTGTCTACGCTGATGATGTCGTGATCCTAAAATTTTTTATCAACGATTAGCAACCTCATGAAATCAGCCCTAAAGATAACCTTAATCTACTCAAAGAACAACGGTCTGGGAAATAACCCGGACATAACCTAACTCGTCTTGTCTACAAAAAGGAGTAAGATAAACGGGTTTGATCTTCCCGAATTAGAAATAATCACCTTGAAACTATATAATGAAGCTAAATACTTTGAAACCAAGCTTTTTTGGAAGAGGAAAACAGAGGAAAAAATGAGCAAGTGAGACTGTTAAATTCGGCTTTGCCAAATGTTTTATACCCTCCAACACGTTACAAAAAAAAAAAAACAGGGGCGTCTTTTTTTTTGGGGGGGGGGGGTTACGATTTTGCCCATGTTCGAACTTAACCAGCCCAATACCATAATACATATTCGTGCCAAGTTTCAAGAGTTTAGCTCTTTTACTTTGGACTGTATCGTGTCTTCCACAGACGGACAGACGGACGGACGGACGGAATGGATCACTGATCAATAATATATATACTTTATGGGGTCCTAGACCGATATTTCAATGCGTTACACACGGAATGACAAAGTGAGTATACCCCCATACTGTGGTTGGAGGGTATAAAACGTAGTTATGTGCTTTTTACACCTGCAGGAGAGCTTTCGGATGAAGGAGGTGTCTTAAAACATGTATCATTCACTGGAAGGTGCCCTCGTGTGGCGAATGGCACAAGAAATCAAACTTCAGCAACCTGCACAAGGTACAACGACTGTTGTGTGTGTGTGGGTATAACTTGTGCAGAATACAAGACTGGCACATCAGACCTTCCAAAAAATAATACACATCATTCAGTCCGTAGACATCTCATCAAGAGCCCAGAAGCAATATCGGGTCTTAGATTAAAAGAGCCGCAAATGCTTATACAACGCTCTTGAGGATGTATTATGTTATGTGCTTTTTAAAAATGTGGGAGAGCTTTCAGAAGAAGGAGGGGTCTAAGCCCGTATATCGTCCACTGGATAAATGGTTCGATAATTATACTTATACGGACATATGATTTTCTCGTGTGATATAGAATAGTAGATAAAAAATCATACCTCTGAAATCAAAAAAGGTACAACGATTTTTGTGTGTGGTTATAACTGTTGGAAGTTAATCGGCACCCCAGGCCATTATACAATCATCAAGAGGGCAGCAACAAAATCGGCGCTAAGGTTAAGAAAATCGACGAAACTGGATAAAAAAAATTACTATCTCTCACCGCAGACCGCTGAAATAGGGAATCTGGATGATATCGTGGCTACCTTACGCAACTAAAACTGTTAGCAACATGGACTTACGCCTTATATCCTCGTCGCTGAAGGAACATGTGGTACCGCTATGGATCAGCCGGTCTACGCGAGGAGTCTAAACTTCAGGCACCACCACCCCTAACCTGACCTAACCTCACCGCAGACGAACTTTAATGGAAAATTCCAACTACAAAAGACTGTTTCAGCCCAGTTATAACCGAAAATCCGATTTCAATTTTCACTGACGGATTGAAGATCGAGATAGGTACGGGAATGTATTCCGATAGCCTTGAAATCAGGGCCTACATTAGATTTCTGGTTAATTGTAGTGTTTTCCACATAGAGGCTCTCTTACGACCCGTGGCATCAAAAATTTTGAGGATAATCTCGCTGATCTGAAGGACTTGGAACCAGACATTATGAAATTGGGAATCGTTAGGAATTGCCAACACAAAGTCGGAAGACAGGTAGAACCTGATATCACTGACTACTTGTAGAATGTGCAAAATCCTTTGATAACCAAAAATTTTTTACTTTTGCCCAACGAAAGGTAAGCCCACTGGCAGGAGCACTGACAGGGCATTGTATAATCGGCTAAATGATCGTGGCTATGGATATGTCTGAAAAGGACTATTTTAGGAGTTGTGGGGAAGTAGAGGAGTAGAATTCGGGGAAGCACTTGTCGGTCCGGTAGGACGTTCCGTCAAATTTAAATTTTCGAATTTCATGTCGTAATACCTGCCAATCGATGGCCACGTTAGAGCTGATTGTGGGAAAATTTATGCAAAATTTTGCAAGGTCATCTTCAGTTGGCAACCAGCGGTCAATGTTAGAAATAACTAAGTATTTCGACCAAAATTCAGGTCCGAATTTTTTTACCAAATCCTTCTTTATTAGAAAAGTATTTTTAAAATATCTAAAACAGCGATTTTGGTCCACAGATGCTGATTTTTAAGATAAAAACTATTTTTTATCCAAATTGGTCTCAAAGTTGGAAAATAAGTGTGTTATCTAAAAATTTAAAAAAAATATAAAAACTCGGTTTTGGTTCAAAAATGCTGATCTGTGATTTTAGTCCACAGATGCCGATCAGCATTTTCGGACCAAAATCGTGTTTTTATATATTTTTTTTATTATTTTTTAGATAACAAATTTTAGAAAATGTTTAGTGTGTTATCTAAAAAATAATAAAAAACAAGTAGAAAAGTTAAACCCTCCACAATGCCCTTTTTAAAGGATAGTAATTTTTTTAACGTGAAAAAAATTAACAATTTTGTTTAGAAATATTTTATTTTGATTAAAAAACTCTTTTTGTCATATAAAAAAAGAAAAATGCCTATTTTTTTTTGAGTGTAAAATTTTTTTCCGAGTGTAATGTTTTTTTAATTGTAAAAATATTTCTGAGTGAATACACGTACGTATATACACAAAATAGTGTCATTTTTGTAAAATGAACAAAATTTTTTTGAGTGTAAATTTTTTGTTTGTGTGTAAAATTTTTTTTAAGTGCAAAATTTTTTTGAGTGTAAAATTTTTTTTGAGAGTAAAATTTTTTTCGATTGTAATTTTTAAGTAACCAATGTTTTTAAAACTAAACAAGTTTAAAAAGCATTTCTTTAAAACTAAACAAGTTTGAAAAGCATTGCTAAGTTACCACCAATGCTTTTAAAACTTGTTTAACACGTGCATTTAAGATGAAACAATTCTGAAATTCAGGGTTTTGCTTATAACTTTTGAACCACTTGACCGATTTAGCTGAAATTTAAAACCAAGCAGACCTGGGGAACGTCAAAGATATGTGTCAAGCTTCAGCAGTCTCAATATTGTCTTTCGAAAGTTAGCGTTATTGTCTTTCGTCTCGTAAATTCGCGAAACACCCATGCCGAAATTTAATCTTTTGCTCATAACTTTTGAACCACTGGACCGATTTGGCTGGATTGCAATACCAACCTGACCCGATAAATGACCAACACATATGCCAAACTTCAGTAGCCTCTGTAAAGTCTTTCAAAAGTTAGCGTGTTTTCTACGGACGGACATATAGACGGACGGACGGACATCGCGAGATCGACTTAAAATCGATCAATGATCATGAATATATATACTTTATGGGGTCCTAGACCAATATTTCGATGTGTTACAAATGGAATGACAAACTTATATATACCCTCTATCACTAGAGTGGAGGGTATAAAAAATATAGAAAATGCTCTAACAAGGGAAGTCTCCCTGGTGTCACCCTCCGATCTTCATGAAATTTGGATATGTTGTTAAGAACGAAAATTAATTAGACACGTATTTTTTTTTAGCGGCCCAAACTCATTTTTAGGGGGGGTCGATTTGTATGGGGGGAAATTGACCTTTTTCAGTTTTTTACAATTTACGCCTATTTAAACAAAATTGATATAGGCATGTGTGGTATCAGATTAAAGGTATTAAAAATACCTATCTTGTGGTGCTAACAACGGACCAAAGAAGTTAATATTTTTCGACTTATTAACAAAAATGTCCTAAAATTTTGGTATTTTACTCAATATGACGAAAAGTTGTGCATGTTTGAACACGTTCTTAGCACAAGTAGATAGGTTTTTCAAAGACCTTTCATTTAGTATGCAACATGACTAGGTTTCCTTGCATAATATAGGAGATAAACGAAAAAAACTGAAAAATTGCCTTGTCTTCCCCCCTCCTTTTTACCCCCTAAATATGAATTTGGGCCGCTAAAAAAAATACGTGTCCCTTTATTTTTTCTGCTCTACAAAATAAAACCAATTCCATAAAGATCCGCGGGTGACACTAGGGAGACTTCCCTTGTAAGTTAGATTTGATTTCAATCTTAAATATTTTTTTTTTATTGCAGTGTAAAAGTGGTTTATTCCATTTAGTAAAATATTTTATATGGCATTTTTTTACTAAAAGTATTCATATTCTATGAAATTAAAATTTTTTTTGTTTATTGTTTTTAAAAATATCGTTTTTTTATTGCAGTGTAAAAGTGGTATATTCCATCCAGTAAAATATTTAACAAAATATTTTTTTTTTACTAAAATTTCATATTCTATGAAATTTTAATTTTCTTTCTTCTTCGAAAATCTATATTGTTTTAATAAAAAAAAACAAAATGTTTGCATAAAGTTGTTTTATGCGTAAAAAAATATTTGGAATTCGTTCATTAATATTCAGTATTATCGTCCTGCATCATAGCAAAATCAATTTTTTTTGTGTTAGTTTTTTTAAAGAAGTTTTTTTTTTTGATTTTGTGCAGAATGTTAATCAAATGTGTAGAATTTATATTGAAATTTTGTAATTTTAATGTTTTTAACCCTCTACTTACAAGGGAAGTCTCCCTAGTGTCACCCGCGGATCTTTATGGAATTGGTTTTATTTTGTAGATCAGAAAAAATAAAGGGACACGTATTTTTTCTTAGCGGCTCAAATTCATATTTAGGGGGTAAAAAGGAGGGGCGAAGACAAAGCCATTTTTCAGTTTTTCTCGTTTATCTTCTATACTTTACAAAGAAACCTAGTCATGTTACATACCAAATGAAAGGTCATTGGAAAACCTATCTACGTGTGCTAAGAACGTGTCCAAACATGCACAAATTTTCGTCATATTGAGTAAAATGACAAAATTTTAGGACATTTTTGTTAATAAGTCGAAAAATATTAACTTCTTTGGCCCGTTGTTAGCACCACGAGATAGGTATTTTAAATACCTTTAATCTGATATCACGCATGCCTATATTAATTTTGTCAAATAGGCGTAAAGCGTAAAAAACTAAAAAAGGTCAATTTCCCCCCATACAAATCGACCCCCCCTAAAAATGACTTTGGGTCGCTAAAAAAAAATACGTGTCGAATTAATTTTCGTTCTTAACAACATATCCAAATATCACGAAGATCGGAGGGTGACACCAGGGAGACTTCCCTTGTTAGTAATAGAGGGCACATGTAAGTTTCTCAATCCATATGTTAAAACTCGAAATATCGGTTTGAGACCACATAATGTATATTTATTCATGAACCCCGGTCTATTTAAAGAAATGGCTGCGAATTTAGTACTCTTGCACAAGGCATTAAATCATGATATTGTTTTTCTGAAGATTTGGGGGTAATTTCAATGTTTTTTTTACAAAAATAAAGTTATATTCATTTGTCATTCAAAGCAAAACGAATTGAAATATCGGCGAGAACCCCGTTAAGTTCATATATTATTGATCCATTTCTAAATCACTCTACCTATATATGTCATCCATCGATCTGTCTGTGGAAAGCAAGATCTAGTCCAAACCAAAATTGATATAAATTTGTATTTTTACATTTTGGAGAATATAAAAATACGGCACAATTTGACAGTACAAATGGAAAATTTTTATATCAGAAGTTTACCAGAAGGGTTTTCTTTTTAAAAAATTGTTTGAGTAGAAAAACTAAAATAAATCCAATTACAATTGTCTTTTTAAAATAATTATTTCACATTGTTTAGGGTCGCAACGTATTCAGTCAGGCTGACGTTAATTTGTTACTTGTTTTTTTTTTCATCTGTAATATTTATAACATTTTTTCTAGGAAATTTTAATATAAAAGAGCAATTGAATATTGTGTTTTTTTTTTGTGAAAAATAATTGAATTTAATTAATTTTATAGTGGTAATTTGAAAAATGTTGTCGATAAAAAGAAAATATAAAACCCCAGATAAATTTGTGATGGTGGCAGGTAAAACAAAGCAATAGCAAAGCGTTGGTTGGCAATGGTACCAAAAACATATTAACAAAGATCTAGATTGTAAAAAAAATTCCAGCGTCTGCCCACATAAACTCGGAGGTCCTTGTGAGCTATTTCCCAGCAAAAATTTTGCTGAACTGGCAGCAGCTTTTGGAAAGGAAACTTGAGTCAAGGAGCGCATCCAAACCTGCTGAGCGCTTTAGAGCGCTAGTTGGATACACCGAAAAAGCGCTCTTTAGATGCTCTGAATTCACATCTCTTTATAGCGCTGAAAAAATCGCTATAAAGATGCAGTGAATTCAGTTATCTTTTTAGAGCTGATTTAAGCAGAATTAAGATGAAGCACATTTGACTATTTCTGAAATACAAATTACAAAATCTGAAATACAATTGACTATTTCTGAATACAATTGGAAAATCTTAAATACAATTGACTAATTCTGAAAATCAGTTGACTCCCTATAAGCATTTGGAAGAAATATCGCTAAGAGATCCAATTACATTTAAAAAATTTCCAATTATATTACGAAAATTTCAAATTATATTTCAGAAACTTCCATTTGTATGTCAGATATTACCATTTATAACCAAAAAAAAGTTAATTACATTTCAAAAATTTTCAATTATATTGGAAATTTTTGAAATATAATTGGACATTTTTAAATATAATTGGAGATTCTAAAATATGATTGGACATTTTTTGTAATATAATTTGTATTTTCTGAAACTGAAGAAGATGGTGTACTAAATTTTTTTTCATTCAAAGTGTGGTGTGTTAAAGGTGTTATGATTGAAGCACTCTTTGCAGCGCTGATTAATGCGCAATAATGATGCAGTGAAACCATGTGTCTTTGTCCAAAACTCATGGTTTTTTATTTAAAAAGTCTAAAATATATTTAAAAGGAAAGCATGTTTGAAATTTTATCAAAATATAATTTTATATTTTAAGTTTTATATAAAAAATCTTGACAAAAAATTTAATTAATTTTTTCCGCCTTACTTTTACTGCATCCTCAAGAGCGCTCTTTGGATGCGCTGCGGTATGCAATAAAAAGATGCTGCGTCGCAAAATTTCGATTTATATCTGCTGGGTTACGATAGATGCTATTTTTTTTCTGAAGATTCTTGTTTGACTTTTTTGAAAAATACAAAAATTTTAATCTTAAAAATTTCGATGCCAATCAGCATCTGTGGATCAAAATCGCGTTTTTATTTTTTACATAAAATACTCAACACTATGTAAACTTTTGAGATGAATTCGGTAAAAAAAATAATTTTTGTCTTAAAAATCAGACCAAAACCGCGATTTCGGATTTTTTTTATAAGCCGTTATCATTAATAAATCACTTTAAAAATTTACCGGTTTGGTAAATGAAATCATAACACCGCTCATTTTCCGGTTTGAATTCTGGTTATCAATTTTAGTAGACTTTGATCTCCTGATTCCAAATCTGTACTCCAAATTTTTCCATCATGTCCACATTTTTAGTTATTCACGTTACTTTTTTAGCAAAAGTCAGAAAAATACATGACGCTTAACATGCTCTTACTTTTTAACTAGTAATCCGATTATCACAAGTAATGGCTCATATGAAAGCTTAATTCTTCTTCTTTTAGGAAATATTTTCAAAAGCATACGGATTTTTTTCAGAAGTGTTGCAAAAATTCAAAAACATTTTTTTTTGTTGCGAATATTTAAAAAAACACATCTTCGATTTTTTTTAAAAAAAGTTTGGTGATAAACAATACTGTTTTGTACAACATATCCAAAATTCAGAGTGGGATCCCAATGGGATCAAAAAATATTCTGGTTTAGTACGAAGTTCTTAAATTTTACCTTAGAAAATTAAAATTTTATGTTTCTTCAATATAAAAATTTAAATTTTCAAAGAAAATTATAGTATTAAAATTTTGAAAACATTCAAAACATTAGAATTTTAAATTTTCTAAAAGAAAAATATGAGAACCTCGTACTTAAAACAGAATATTTTTTGATCCCATGGATCCCACTCTGAATTTTGAATATTTTATACAAAATATTGTTATTTTTCACCAGAATTTTTTCAAAAAAAATCGAAGATGTGTTTTTTTTAAATATTCGAAAAGAAAAAATGTTTTTGCATTTTTGCATCATTTCTGTAAAAAAAACTGTGTTATTTTAAAAATATTTTCTAAAAGAAGAACCCCAGCTTTCACATGAGCCTAAATTTGTGAAAATCGGGTCATTGGTTAAGAAGTTACAGCTTTTTAAACGTGATGTATTTTTCTTACTTTTGCTTAAAAAGTCAATCTTTGACCCGCCATAGTTCCTTAAATACACCAAATGTAAAAAAACGATATATGGTACATATATTATATTTATGAGGGCTATCTATGTGTCAAGGTTCAAATTAATCTGAGACACCATTTCCAAAAATGACTAAAATTTGAGCTAAATTTTCTGGAATGGCCCTGATTTAAAAAAATATTGTAGAATATCGAATTTTACTTACTCAAACAATACGCGAAATAAACAGTTTTTTTGGCTCTTCTGAAAAGTTGTGTTTTTTTAGATAGAGGGTTTTGAATATCGGCCCTCGATATATAAGATCTGATTACATATATTTATATATGATCCATATATGAGGCATTACACACCAAAAGACCTGCGAAAAAAAAAAACACGTGCACCGTAAACTTCTGAATAGGTTGTATAGATAGCCCTATATGGAACTTAGAAAATTGTGTTTTTTGTTTTTCAATTTTTAAAAACTGGTCTTAGGAGGAGTGGTCAAATATTGGAAAAATGGTAAAATTTGTGGCGAGTTGCGTTGATAAAATATTTATCACATTAAAACGGAATGAACCACAATCTTAAAAATTTACATTTTCATATAGTTTTGTGTGGGCTATCGAATAAAATTGTTTTCTTTGGAAAATTTTCAGAACCCGTTCTGAAATTTTCTATTTTTTAAAAAAGTCAATTTATCAAAAATCCGGCCACTTTTTTTTCTTTTTTTTTAATTTTTTTTAGATGTTTGTCCATCCACACTAGGGATACACAGAAAAAAAAAATTTGTCAATACAATTAATTTCATTGTTAATACAATTAAACATTTAATTGAAACTGAGCCTACATTGGATTTTGTCAATACAACAATGGCATTTGTAACTTTTGAAAAAAAAATCAACATCATTCATTGTTACATTAACAATGAAATTAATTAAAAAATTTGTAAAATCTAAAAATAGAATAAAAAATAATCTGAAATCTAAAAATAGAATAAAAAATAATCTAAAATTAGAAAAAAAAAAATAAAATAAAAAAAAAAAAATGTCTACCGCCATCTGGCATCGAACCCGCAACCTTCGTTCTACGCGTCTAGCACACTACCACTGTGCTATCCTTATACATATTTGTATTTGACTAAACGTCATATTTAAAACAGTCTACAATTAGAATGATAAAAAAAAATAAAATTGGAAATTAAAAAAAAAAAAAAAAGTTCCGCCAACTGGCGGCGAACCCGCAACCTTCATGATTCGAAGCTAGCACACTACCACCGTGCTATTCCTCATGTATAATTAAAGTTGACTAAATGCGTACATAAGGTGTCTGTGATTTCAATATGCACTTTTTGCGTTTTTAAAAATAAATAATAATCTCAAATAAAAAAAAAACAAAAATAAAAAACTGTTCCGCCAACTGGCAGCGAACCCGAAACCTTCATGATTCGAGTGTAGCACACTACCACCGTGCTATCGTCGCATATATTTGTGCTTGATTAAATGAGTTTATAAATTGTTTGTGTTAGTAATGTAAATTTTGTGGAATCTTTAACAATGATTTTAATTCATGCGTTTAATTGGAAATAAAACCGGATTTTTGTCACATTAACAATACACATTGTTGATACAATTAAAAACGTTGTTGAACTAGTATTTCGTTGGTAACAATTTGTTTTGTTACTCTTGATTTTACGATATTTTTTTCTGTGTATAACCATTTGCGTTTTTTTGCAAATATCAAAAAGCACCTATCATATTTAGAAAGTACATGAAAAATCAAGAAGAAATGTGTGTTCTTTTTTTCGCGAATGTTAAAAAAGATTCGGCACCGATCGCGATGAAGTTTTCGCTAATATTTTGTTTTATTATTCGGAAAACCCGTTTTTCTAGTGTCGAAAACCATTTTATAAATTTGTTATTGTTTTATTTTTGTTGTAAAACGACAAAAAGCCAAAAAACGGTGGATGGGAAGGAATCCCACCATAAAACATAAAAAAATGTAAATTTATGGTGTTTTAGAAATTGCAATCGGTGCCGAAGGTTTTTGGACCAAAATGTCCCCGGATAACGTTTTTTGTTATCAGTATAAAGTTGCCCATACGATTATGATAATTGCATAAATATTTCTCATACGCGCTGTTATAACAAGAAAATACAAGCAAATTACAAAATTGTTATGAATATTAAAATTCAAATGCGATTTTCTCGAAAAAAAGGAAGAACGTGTTTCTGAATTTCTTTGTTTGGATGGACAAACATCTAAACTTAAAAAAAAAAAAATTAAAAAAAAAAATCAAGTGGCCGGATTTTTTATAAATTGACTTTTTTAAAAAATGGAAAATTTCAGAACGGGTTCTAAAAATTTAAAAAAAAATTAGTCGATAGCCCATACAAAACTATATAAGAATGTAAATTTTTGAGATTGTGGTGCATTCCGTTTTAATGTGATAAATATTTAATCAAGGCAACTTGCCACAAATTTGACCATTTTTCCAATATTTGACCACGCCTTCTAAGCCCAGTTTTTGAAAATTAGAAAAACTAAAAGCGCAGTTTTCTTAGTTCCATATGGGGCTATCCAAACAACCTATTCAGAAATTTACGGGACACATGTTTTTATGTAGCGGGACATTTGGTGTGGAATGCCTCATATGCTTTTTATCAAAGGAGATGTGTTTTGATATAATTATTATTTTACACAGGCGGTATGTACTAGAGAATTTAATAATCTACAAGTCAAACGAAACTTAATAAAAATCGGTTGAGTAGTTTTTGCTGTACACAGAAAAAAAACGAATTGTTACATTGACCCACATATTTGTGAATACAATAAATTTTTTCACTGAAAGTGCTCCTATACGGAAATTTGTAATATCAACAAACGTTTGTAAATTTTGTTTGTTAAAAAAAGAATTTTGTTTTTTTCAACAAAGAAATTCAACAAACACAAACACAATTTGTTGATCTGACAAAAGTAAAAAATCTTAATTTTTTTTCAACAAAGAAATTTAACAAACAAAATTTGTTGATCTGACTAATGAATTTTTTTTTCAACAAAAAAATTTAACTAACATAAACACTGTTTGTTGACATAATAAAAGAATTTTGAAATAAAATTACTTGAGTCAGTTTGTTAAAAACAAAATCGAAGTTTTGTATTATGGACTAAAACGCTGCCGTTTCGACCAAATATTTGGTTGATTTACAATTGATGTTTGTTGATTTAAATTTGACGATTTTATTTTCTGTGTACAATTGCAGCCGATTTTGTCCTTTAAAAAATCGTTCTACAAATGAGTGGCAACCCTGGAAGTTCTAGTTGACCAAATATTGTGTTATTATTTTTTTTGTGTATTTATTTTTTTCTAACTTTTCAAACGCGAATATCTCAAAGATCAGTGAGGTGCTTCTCGGGAGGATTTTCTTGTAGAACAGTATTATTAAAGAGACAATTGCAATAAAGTTTTCAGTCAGAATTTTCCTTTAACTATCATCAAACTATGAATGTCAAAACTTAACAAATATTTGTTTATCTTTTGTTTGCACTTTATGTTTTCCAGTTTTTGTTTTTTTAAACATAAAAGAATAAACGATGTTTTCTTTACTTGTTCGACCTTTTTTTTTCTTGATGACAAAGCAGACATTTTAAACAAAGTATAAAAAATAAATAATAATTGTAACTGTCACTAAAGATGTCATGCAAAATGGTAACATGTTGAGATGAAGAATAAGAAATAATCCTTTGCAGTCTTGCATTTTTCCTACTTGTAAAAATGTTACTTTATGTAGCATTTCTGGAAACAAGAAAAGTTTTTCTTTTCTTGGTTTACAGTTTTAACTTGTTTTTTTTATATTCTCTTGAAACGCTTAAGGGTCTTATGAAATATGAGCATATTATTTGCAAAAGAAGTTTATAATGTGTAAGTGTAATATTTATTGTAACAATTTTATTTGCATATCGTTAGCTGAAATGCAAACACTTAAAATAAAAACTCTGAAAATATGTTAAGACAGCAGAAACATCTGCTAATTTCAGCTAAAAAAATCTGCTGTTTTTATTAGAATACTCGGCCGATTTTAGAAGAAAAGTCTGTTTATTTCAGCGTTTAAATTACTACGAAGAAAGTAGCTAAAACAACCAAAATTGACGATATGTGTAGTCTTAAAAACAAACAATATGTAAATCATTCAATTGCTATAACTACTAATACTTGCACATTTCTGTTTTTGTAGCGAGAGCTTACGATTGTTTTTAAAAATGAATAAGTAGCAAATAAAACAAAAACATTAGAATTGTGTAGCCTACAAGTAGCCTACAAATTATTTTTGGTAGCCTACCTGTAGCCTACAAATTATTTTTGGTAGCCTACAAATATTGTTTTTGTGGCCTACAAAGAGAAAATTTAATAAAACTATAACACACACACACTTATCTTGTTTAACATAACTGTTTTATTTTAATGTGCATAAAGAATAGGGTTGGATTGTTTTCATGTAAAATTATAATTCAACTTCTCAAAAAAAAAACTTTGGCAAACATTGTTGTGGTGTACCCTTGTCATTAAAAGTAAAGATGTTGTCACATGAGCAGATTAGAACGTGATTCACGCGTGACCACGCTTGAGTGTGACTAAATTCAATTTTACTCACGTGAGTGTGAGTGGAGAAAAAAGTTGCGTGATTGAGTAAGATTTTTGCGTGAGTGTGCGTGAGTCGATTTTTTAAGTTTCGCTGAACTTTAAATTTTGTTGAAAATTTTAAAAGATTTTTCAAATTTTAGTTTTTAAATTTTTTTTTATGAATAAGAGTTTCGTGAGTGAAGCATGAGTGAGTGCACGTGAGTGTGAGTTGTATTAAATTTACTCACGTAATTGTGAGTGTGAGTAGAAAAAATGTGCTCGTGAGTGAGTGTGCGTGATTCAAAAATTCCTGTCGTGAGCGTGAGTGAGTGTGAGTCAAAAATCACTCACGCGCCCATCTCTAATTAAAACCATGTTTTGTGTATTTTTCAACACGTGAATTTTCGAAAAACCCAATGTAGAGATGGGTGCGTGAGTGGATTTTGACTCACACTCACTTACGCTCACGCAAAAATAATCGAATCACTCACGCAATTTTTTTTTTATTCACGCTCACTCACTATTCACGTTAGTAATAAAAATCTTACTCACGCCAGATTCCATCACGCTCACGCATGAGTCACGCAAAATCTACTCACGCAATAAAATTTTCTTACAAAAAAAAATCTCCAAAAAAATGTTTTTTACAAAAAATAAAAAAAATTGGGCTAATCTAAAAATCTAATCACGCAAACTCACGCAAAAAATAAATGACTCACTCACTCAGATTTTTTTTCAGCTCACACTCACTCACAATCACGTGATTGAAATGAAAATCACTCACGCGTGATTCACGTGAATCACGTAAATCACGTGACCAGCGCAAAACCAGAGCAAAACCGTTTTTACTTAAACAAGTAAAAACGGTTTTGCTCATAACTTCTGAGCGTCTAGACCAATAATATTAAAATCGCGCACATATTCGAAAATATCGAAAATATCGAAAAATTCGACAAAATTCCAAATTTTTCTATATTTTTTTGACCAAAATTAAAAGAATTTTATTTAAAATTATTATTATTCTTTTTTCGATGTTGTATTCATTTTACACCATTTTAGCGATATTTTTAATATGATCACGTTTTTATATTGCTACATTTGTTTACAATGTGAAGATAGTAATACTGAAGTAACACTGTAGTAATACTGTAGCCTACAAATATACTATTGTAGTATATTTGTAGCCTACAATACTACAGTAGTATATTTGTAGGCTACAACAATAAAATTTGTTTTCCGCTACTGCTCTGTTTGGAGTTTTTGTTTTTTTCATGTTGTTGTAGTTTTAGCAAACACAAAAAAAGAAAAGTAAACAAAAGCTATAACTTATAATATTGAAATTGTTTGAAGTGATATGAAAAGCAAAAGCAAAAAAACGGCTAGCTAACGTAGCCTTTCAAACGCTGGTTTATTTCAGATTCTCTTTCGTCTTTATTTGCCAATTCGTTTTCCGAATGTAAGCGACCATTTCAATTAAATTTTACATTATTTTAAGTGATACATATCATAAGTTTTCTACTATCTCTCTCTATTTCAGATTAAACGATCTTAACATCTACACTAAAAAAAACTTGTAAAATGACAGGAATAACCTGTAGCTTTTATTTTTGCTACCACCTATTTGACAACAATTTCTTGTAATTTTATAATACAAAATTTTACTTTTGGAAATCCATGGTGTCTTTCCCAGGAAAAAGGGACATTCAAATAATGTTTTCAAAATTTTTTGTATATTTTTTTGTAAATTTAAAGTCTTCATTATTTTGTCTACAATATTGCTTTAAGATGTTTTTTCGCACGACTCAAACTTTTTTTTTGAAAACTTTCGAGTACATTTTAATGGCGTCAATTAAAAAATTACTCTTTTTTTGTAAATTAAACAAGTAAAAACTCAGTTTTTTACACAAAATTTTTTTTTCTGTGCTGGAAATAATTTTTTTACAATAAAAATCATATGTCGTTCGTTGGTACACTCAAAATATTTTGTAGGCAAAAACATATGAAAAACTCATTTGAAACCAGTGTGTAAAAGGATTGAATAAGGTAAAAAACAAACCTTTCACGATGAGCATTTGTAAGATACTGATTTATCTATATATATAAAAATGGATGTGTGTATGTATGTGGGTATGTATGTATGTATGTTCCGTATGGACTCGAAAACGGCTGGACCGATCTTGATGAAATTTTCAGGGAATATTCAGAATAGCCTGGCGAGTAACACTGTCAAGTCGGATTTTTGATTCTCCGTCTGTGGGCGGAGGGGCGTGGCAAAATCCAATTTTTGCATTCCACCGCTAATGACATCTATATATAAAAAACGGATGGACCGATTTTGATGAAATTTATATCAAAGATAGTACTAACTGAGTACTCACTATGTGCCAAATTTGAGCGTTATCGGACAAAGTAGCGTAAAATGCCATGCAACTTTGTATTAAATTGAAAGTTATTTCAATAATGCAAAAAACGGCTGTATGTATGTTCCTTATGGACGCGAAAATGGCTGGACCGATCTTGATAAAATTTTCAGGGAATATTCAGAATAGCCTAGGGAGTAACACTGTGCAGTCAGATTTTTAGTTTTTTGCGTGTGGGCGGAGGGGCGTGGCAAAATCGAATTTTTACATTGCACCACTAATGACATCTATATATAAAAAACGGATGAACCGATTTTGATGAAATTTAAACCAAAGATAGTACTAACCAAGTACTAACTATATGCCAAATTAGAGCATGATCGGACAAATGGCCGTAAAATGCCATGCTTTTTTGCCAGTGGGCGGAGGGGTGGGCAAAATCGAATTTTACATTGCACCACTAATGACATCTATATATAAAAAACGGCTGGACCGATTTCGATGAAATTTAAACCAACGATAGTACTGACCAAGTACTATTTGTGTGCCAAATAAGAGCGTGATCGGACAAATGGGCGTGAAATGCCATGCCCCTTTGTATTGAATTGAATTTTATTTCTGCATGCTCCGCAATAACGCAAAAACTGTTGATTTTAATTAAATTTTCAGCACTGATAGTATTAACCAAGTGCGGAACTATAGGCCATGTTTTACTTCGATTGGAAAAAGGGGCGTAAAATGACACGCCCCTTTGTACTATACTGGACATTGTATGCCTGTTTCGCAATCACACAAAAAGAGCTGAACCAATTCTCTTGACATTTTCACTACATACAGTGCTTACCAAGTGCATATGTAGGCCATATAAGATCGTTATTGGAAAAAGGGATAAAAATTGCAACGCCCTTAGTACTATACTGACCACGATTGAACAAAGAGGCGTAAATTGACAAGCCCCTTAGTTTTATACTGAACGTTATATCTGCCTGTTGTGAAATCACGCAAAAACGGATAAGCCGAATCTGTCACTACTAATAGAACTAACCGAGCGGGAACTGTAGGTCATATGTATAGCGCGATTCGGCAAAAGGGTTTACAATATCACTCCCGTTTTTCATAAATAAAAAGTTATTTCCTCCTCTTTCGCAATCACACAAAAATGACAAAACTGATGTCAATGAAATTTGCATCACAGATAGTACTAATCGAGGATGCAGCATGGAACTTGAGACTATCAAGATTCGATAAAAATGCGTTAAATTACATGCCCCTTTGTACTATACTTAACGTTATGTCTGTCTGTTTCGAAATCACGCAAAAACGGCTGAACCGATTTTGTTGAGATTTCTCTATAGATAGTGCTAACTGAGGGTGGAACCAAAGGTTACAAGCTGGGCCCGGACCCGTGCTTTAATTTTGTCCGACACTATATTTAAATTAAGATGCAATATAAAATAGTTTTTTTCTTAGGGCCAGCAACGCGGACCGGGTATAGCTAGTTAAATATAAAAATAAAACTTATTTACAAAATATAAAATCTTAAAACTAAACTAGAACTAATCAAAACAGATGTACGCATGCACACAACAATTTATCACACATTCTTTGTGATAAGACTTTTATGGTCTGTTTACGTACATGCGCTTCTAAGTGACGGTTTTACTATCCGTTTGTGTTATTTTAAATGAGTGGGAAAATCCACAATCATTAAAATGTATTTTGGGATTTTAAATGATCCCTTTTCCTAGAATCTAAAGATAAAATTATGTATTTATTTAAACATATAAAAATATGAAATAAAACCCATGTTCATACTTGAACATTCTGCGGGAGGCCAAAAGATAAAGAATGATAAGTATTGAAATGATTTCTTATGTACAGTAATTATAAAAAAATCAAATATGATAAAACTAAATTTTAATATGAAATTGTTGTAAATTAATGTTCAAAAAACTGCTATGTCATTGATCTGGTGTTTCTTCCTTGTCTTATACAATCGTGGAAATATAGACAGTATGAGCAAATCTGGTATGATAAGTTCTGCACGAATCTTGCTGTATCCGTAGTCCCTTTCTTGATTAAACACTTGGGTCTGATGAATAGATGGCCTGGTTGTTTGTGGTGGTGATGAAGAATCAAATGGTGAAGTATTTACCGTAAGAACTTTACTTTCTTCTGTGGTGGTTTTTTGTAGCGTATGTTTTGAAATCATAGTTACAGAAGTTAATTGTATATGTGGGGAGAGATTACAAGTCCTTTCTTCTATAACATTAGCAGTAATTGAATCTGTAGTCATGAGTGAAGAAGCGTTGGCTCTGTTCTGTGCATCATTGACTGGAGTTTTATTGACATCATCCATACCCAATTTTTCAATATGTTGAGTTTGTGTGGTATTCTCTTTAGCACCGGTATCAGAGTTAAAATTTTGGCAATCATTTTTGTAGTCTTTGCTGAGTTATCAACAATCTTCATAGTCATAGCAGAAGATCCATCTGAGCTGGTGTCTATAAATTCAACATAATCAATGTTTACTTCAGAAGTTTGTTGCACCCAATCTAGTTCCTCACTTTCAATAACTTCTGAATATAGTTGTGGATTACCATGATGAGCTTGGCGAAACCACTCATTAACCTCTTTGTATTCATGCATATAATTTTTGGCTTCTGTGATCTTAGCATGAAAGAATTCTTTTAGCTGGAAGTTAACACTCTCGCCTCGAGAATGAAGCTCATTATTGTTGCGTAAATATACATTCCAATGCACCTCGATGATGGCGAGAAGATCATCGATGTCAGTTGCTTGAATTTTATCCGTCATCACTTTTTCGCAAATCTCAGAAATTTCTTCTTCGATTTGCCGTTGTACGGCATAAATTAAATCAGTGTGCTCCATTAGAGCACCTTGTTTGGTGTGGTCCGAGTTTGGTTGAAACTCGCGTTGCAATTGCTCCTGCTTTTGTTGTTGCATAAGCAATATCTGTCGCTGTATTTTTTCCTCTAAATGAGATGCAGGTGACGGTAACTGGGTTTCTGCAGCTCCCTGTAGTGCAGTACTTGCCAGTGTAATTTGGGCTATGTTCTACAGTTCCGGGTGTGTAGTTGGTTCCGCTATTTTGGGATGTGTTCCTACAGCTTCCTGTCGTGTAGTTGGTGCCGCTATTCTTGGCTGTTCTTCTGCAGCTTCGTCAAGTGCAGTATCAGCCAGTTAAAGATTTTTTATTTCTTTACCCGTTCGAGACGTGAGTCCAGGACATCCATTAGTCGCCGATCCGGTTCGAAGGACCAAAATGTATAAAAAGGAAGTGAGTATTAATTAAAACAAAACCTTTTTATTTTGTACGAGTGGTTGTAAGTCACTCGCTGAATATCTTTATGATACTCGGTTGAGTATTTCTGGAATACTGAATACTGACTTATTAAATATAAAAATAGAACCTATTTACAAAATATAAAATCTTAAAACTAAACTAGAACTATCATAATGACTGCCTGTTGTAAGCAGGTAGACTATGTACACACATTAAGCAAACTATTTGCTTAGAATACGGGGTTTTCTAATTGTAGGAAAATCCATACTCATTAAAATGTATTTTGGGATTTTAACGATCCCTTTTACTAGAAACTAAAGATACAACAATGTTTTTATTAACCCATGTTCATTCTTGAACACAGTGAATAAACAATTGAAAAACATCCTAGTAATTATTCATTTGTTCTAACAAACATCAACATTTATTTTTTACTGTTGACAAAATTTTCTAAAATTAATAACATTAAACATTAAAAAATTACGTTTTTTTTATGCATTTTTATCAACAAATTCGAAAAAAAAACCTACGAAAACATTAAAAGTTAATGATAGTTTTGTTATTTTTACCAACAAATTCCAAAAAAATAAGCTACGAAAACATTAAAAATTAATGATTTTGTAGGTTATTTTTTACAATTTTCTCTTGAAATATTTTTTGAAAAAATTTTTAATAAAATTTTGGGGAATCGATCCCGCAATCAACTACATTCTGGCCAGACACTCCACCCATCGTGCCAAAGTCACTTGATACAAACATGTTTTTATATTTCTATAAAGAATTGTTTGATTTTTTTTTCAAAAAAATAATCTACTTGTGTAGGCAAAAACTAATGATATATCATTAAAAAATACCAACAATTTAAAAAAAAATTACTTAAGCAAATCATTAAAAATTTTAAGAATAATCAGTAGTTTTTACTTACAGAACAAAAATAAATGACTTTAAAAATTAAATGTTAATGAAAGTCTTTATATTTTAGTGTGTTATTTTTGAAACAAAGGACAGAAGTAGTCATTTATAAAAACTGAACATCAAACAAATGTTTTTTCTTTTAACAACGACTAAACGTAAAACTTTTTAAATAAACAACAAACAGTTAATGACATAATTTTTTGAGTGTAATCACTTGAGAACGGCTGAACCGATTTAGCTATATTTTTTTTAAATGTTCGTCAAAGCTCAACTTAGGCTTTTACGGAAATAAAAATAGACCATATCTTTTACGCTCCCTTTTTTATTTATCAAAAATTAGAGAACGGCTGGTCCGATTTCAAAATTTTTTCTTTAATCTAAGCCCACTATTTCTGAAATATCTAAAATTGCAATACGACTGTACAGATTTGACTAATTTTTTCTTATTGTTCGTCATAGTCTAACTAAGGTTTTAACCGAAAGGAAAATTGTCCACGTTAGTTATTTTCACAAACGTCAAAATTTTTACCGAAAGAAAAATTTTCCACATTAGTTATTTCCACAAACGTCAAAATTGTGGCGTAGACTGTTGTTGTACATTTGAGTGATTCACCACAAAAACAATTTTTTTTTATTTTTGTAACTAGTGAAGCGATATATAAAGTCTTGTGGTTTAAAAGATTTTTGAGATTTTTTTAAGATTTTTGGAAGGACAGAAAGAAAATACTTAAATCGGTTTTATTAAAAAAAAAAATAAGCTTATAATAGCATAAATAAAACATTTTTCGAAAAAAAATTTACAATCAAAAAATAATTTATATTAAATTTTTTTTTTTTTTTTTTAATTGTTAAAAAAAAGTTTTTTAGTCGAAATAAAACAGAACAAAGAATTTTTTATTCAAATAATGTATTAGAATCTGAGAATTTTCTATAAGAAAAAATACTCAGACTCTGAGAATATTTCTATAGAAAAATGTATTTGAATAGCAAAAAAAAAAACTGCGAATATCAAATATCTTAAAACACAATTTCTCCAAAACTATAAAAAAACCTTGTCAAATTTATAGAAAAAGTCAGGTAATCCAATTTTACCAATATTTGAGAGTTTACCTTGTTTTTAACTAAAAAATTTTCGATAGGAATTTAAATTTTTCTTTTCAACTATACAATTTTTTCGTAAAAGTATTATTTTTCAAGGTAATTTTACAAAAAAGAACCTAGTTAAGTGACGAAAATTCCTTGTCAGTATTATCGCCTCAAAAAAGTTGTATATTTAAAATTTTATATTGTAAAATTACAAAAAGACTCGTAATTTTTACTAGAAATAATAGTAAAATAGAAGGCAGCACAAAATCTAGTAAAGTCACGAAAAGTCCTTGTAATTTTAATCGCATCAAAAAATTTGTAAATTAACAACTTTATTGGTAAAAATCTTGTAAATTGTTTGTAATTTTACAATAAAATTGTAATTTTTACTAGGAACTCTCGTTAAATAGGAGGTCACGGTGCCCTGGATAGGATTTAAATAAAGTTTTGGTGTTACTCAGATTTTTAAGTGGATTATGTTTTTAGACGATAAAAGAAAAAAAAAATGAGCCAAAAAAGAAAAAAAAGTACTAGGCGCTTTTTTTGGCGGGCTAAAAGAAGAATTTCTAAAAAACAAAAAATAATTTAATCTTTTAAATGCATTAAAATTTATTTATACAGTTGTAAATTCATAACATATTTACTTATCAGTGACATTTAAATATATATCGTCGAACTATATTCAATAAATGCCAACTCTAAAAGGCTTACTTTTCAGGAGAGCTAAGAAACTAGTTATTTCGCATATTATTGTAAAAACAAACAATGTACCTTCAATAAGATGGTTAAAATATTCTAAATAATTTTTATCTATGCCAAAAATTTCATATTTTGCACTTGTTTGCGTATTTTTCAGAGATGGCATTTATTACTATGTTAAAAAACAAATATTTTTTTAGAGTTGGCATATTTTGTCGGAAAATAAAGATACATTTTTTTTGAAAATTTTTTTTTTATTTTTTTTGATTTTGTTATCCTTAGTACGGTAGTTGCAAAAACTAAAAAAAAAAATTAAAAATCCTTGGATATTTTTAAAAGTTACTGGCTCCGAAAGCCTTTTAATCTCAGGGTGGTCAACTTTGTGACGCTTTAACTCCCGCTGTATTGTATTAGGGCAGTGATGGGCATTTTTGTAATTCCTATTCCCGCGGGAATAGGCTAAAAAATGCTGCTCGTGCGCTGTCGACACACGTACACTATAAAATTCTGTTGCTTGAGCAAATTTGTTGACTTTTCGCTTGCTACTACCCACACAAGCATAAATGTTATAGTCAGTGTGTGCGCACCACTCCAAAATAGCTATTTTGAAAGCTTACATCATTGACTTTATTTGCCCCACTCATAATGTTTCAATCTGATCAATAGTTTGAAAGTTACATACATATAAGTAAGCAATTTTTTTTTTTTTTGCAAACAATATTTACCGATAATTTCAAAATGGTAATATCTCGACTAGCCATTCGATATCAAAATCTTTACCAGATTCGTGTTCAGCTTGGCAATTGCAATAAGAAATGTGGTCTAATTTTAAAAAAAAAATTTTTTTGAAAATTTTTTGGAAATTTACAATGGGAGTTGGCATTTATTTTCACCATAAAATACGTACTTTGAGATAGCAGAATAACAAAAATGGATGTAAAACGACAAGAATTATTTTTTTTGTTCTGAAACTTTTATCACAGATAGGTATTGCATAGGGGAGCTATTTGCCATCGGAAACTCATTTCGGTCAAATTTAAGTTGGCATATTTTGAATATAGGTTCACGATATGTAACATATTTTTCCAGATATGAGACCTAAAAGAATAATTTCACTATTAAATGAAACTAAATGAAAAATGTCCTTGTAAATTATTTAAAAATGTAAGTTCTTAAAAGTTTTCAGTGTACTAGACATAAGTGAGTCATATCATTTTAAAAGAATTTATTCTTCTTTGTTAAAAATGTTTTTTCAAAACTAAAGAAATCAGAAAACGATAGTAAAAACCATTGAAAAATGTGTTTGCAGTGCCTAGGGAAGAGTAAAACAATATAAATAGTTTGAAAAGAGATGAAGAAAGTGGTTGGAATTATTTGTTTATTGTCAATCTTATGGATGCGCTAAATATCCTTTTTTATTTTCTTTTTTATTTCGCCAAAAATGCTTTGAAAATTCTGTTTGTATTGTTGGTGTAACTTCCCTCCTTTAAAATCTAGAAACAGGATCAGTCTTAAATGTGAAATAACTTCAAGAGCTAAAATTTTCATTAAATTAAAGAAGAAATTTCATTTAGTATCACTAAATAGTGAAATTATTCTTTTAAGTCTCATATCTGAAAAAATATGTCACATATGAGGCATTCCACACCAACTGTTCCACTGCAGAAAAACCATAGTGGTTTCAATGGGATATCATTTGCAAAGTATTCGCTCTTAGGGTACTATTATATAACAAAAATAAAATTTAAGTTTTTTCAAAAAGTGGGCCTTGTAGGCGTGGTCAAATATAGAAAATATCAAATTTTTTTGCCTGAGTATCTTTACTTCAATATTTATGCAAACTAAATGAAACACAGTAAAGTCTTTAAGACAAAAGTTTTTTTAAAGATTTTTGTGTGGGCTATCGATTAAAAAAATAAAAATTGGAAAATTTTCAGAAGAAGTTCTGAATTTTTCAAATTTAAACTTAAACTTTATTTATCAAAAAACATGACGAAATTTTATTTTTTTTTTTTTTTTAATTTTTTAAAAAAAATTAAAGTTATTTCCTATCTGTTCTGAAATTTTCAGAGATGTGTTTTGCCTTGTTTTCGAGAAATCAAATGTTAAAGATTGCAATACGCTAATTTTATACAATAATGGTGTATAAAACGTGTGCGTAGGAGTAATATCAATACTTAAAAAATATTTTAAGAAGCGATAGGAGCGTGTGTGAGATTTTATTTACGATCACGCACGCTAATGAAAGAAAAAATTATTCACGCACTATATTTTATTTTACTCACGCTCACGTGATCATCGTGACCGTGACTTATTTTTTCCTACTGACTTATGCGTGAATGAGCGTAAACAAAATAAAATATCATGCGTGACTAAATTTTTTCTTTCATTAGCGTGCGTGATCATAAATAAAAAATCACTCACGCTCCCATTGCCTCTTAAAATATTTTTTAAGTATTGATATTACTCATACGCACACGATTTATACACCATTATTGTATAAAATTAGGGTATTGCAATCTTTAATATTTCATTTCTCGAAAACGAGGCAAAACGCTTCTCTGAAAATTTCAGAACGGACAGGAAAAAACCTTAACTTTTTTTTAAAAAATTAAAAAAAAAAAAATAAAATTGCGGCATGTTTTTTGATAAATAAAGTTTAAATTTTAATTTGAAAAATTCAGAACTTCTTCTGAAAATTTTCCAATTTTTATTTTTTTAATCGATAGCCTATACAAAAATCTATAAAAAAATTTTGTCTTAAAGACTTTACTTTGTTTCATTTAATTTGCATAAATATTGAAGAAAAGATACTCAGGCAAAAAAGTTTGATATTTTCAATATTTGACCACGCCTACAAAGCCTACTTTTTAAAAAAACTTAAATTTTATTTTTGTTATTTAATAGTAACCCAAGAGCGAATACTTTGCAAATGATTTCATATTGACACGACACAACTTTTTTTTTGCTGAACATTTGGTGTGGAATGCCTCATATATATTTAAATCTCAATGATAAGTGAATATGTGATGAATTTACATCTGTATAAAAAAATGTTAATGCAATTGAAAGAATAAATTCTTTTTTCTCTTTTTGTAATTTTTTTTTTTTTGCCCGCCAAAAAAAGCGCCTAGTATTTTTTATACCCTCCACTTAGTGATAGAGGGTATATATAAGTTTGTCATTCCGTTTGTAACTCATCGAAATATCGGTCTAGGATCCCATAAAGTATATGGGGCATTCCATGCCAAATCACTCACTTTTAGGCCCGACCCCCTTCGATTAATTTTATTTTTGGATATGTTTTAGTACGTATTAAATGCAACTTCCAGCCAAATTTTCAGCCTTTTATACCAAGGTGGTGTTGAGTAATCAATTTTTCAAAATGGCGATTTTTTCCAAAAAATGAAAAAATTTAAATTTTCAATCAATTTTGACCAGTAAAAAATATAGATATATTAAAAAAAGATGGACAACATTTTGTTGGTAGTTAAATGTAGTTTTAGAAAAAAAATATGAACAATTATTCGAAGTAATTATCACTTGTTTTTTATCGTATAAAAATTAAAATCGACTTTTTGAAAAAGTCCGAAACCTTCGATTTTTTTTTAAAAATGTCAAAAAATTTTACTCTCAATTACGCAACTTTTAAGTCATAATTCGAGATGTGATCGTAATTCGTTCTATTTTTATTCAAATTTTGAAAATTGCACTTTTTTTTTTTGACTCTGGTTTATTTTATATGGTGCTCCAAAAAAAATAATTTGGTAAATATTGACCGTAACTTCCCCTAGATATATTTCTTGGGTGTAAAAATACGTCTCAGAAAATTTTAGGATGATCGGACATGGGTAAGGCGTGCCGCATCGGCTTTGAAGTTTGAAAATCGGATTACAAGGGAAAATATGCATTTTTTTCTGTTTTCTTAATTTTTTTGGTATTTTAAGTTAATTTTGAATTCAAATGGTTACAGAATTGAAATGTAGAGTAAAATGTCTCTCAATTAAGGTCATAAAAACCGAAATCGGTTTAAAATCAGCCAAGTTATTACAACATCCCCAGGCATCTAACGTGTGGCAGACAACTTGATTAATCAATACAATCCGATTTTTGAAATTCATTGAAATTTTCTACTGTAATAACATTTTTTTATTCTTCAAGTTCAAATGTTATTAGATGACAAGTATTTTTCATATTGTGTTTTGCTAACATTTTTTAAATTAGTGCTAAAAATGCCTGCATTTTCCACACCCTTTTGAAATCTCTATTTTTAAAAAAAAAATATTTTTTTTGTTTTAAATTTTGGAAAAGTCAAAAAAATATTACACTGAAACATGAATAATGAAAAAATGTTATTACAGTAGAAAATTTCAATAAATTTAAAAAAAGGGCCTCGTATTTTTTAATCAAGTTGTATGGCACACGCTAGATGTCTGGGGAAGTTGTAATACCTTGGCTGATTTTCAACCGATTTTAGTTTTTAGTACCTTATTAGAAAGGCATTTTACTCCACATCATAATTCTGTAATCACTTGAATTAAAACTTAACTTAAAATACCAAAGAAATTGCGAAAACAGAAAAAATTCATATTTTTCCTTGTAATCCGTTTTTTAAACTTCAAGGACCATGCTAAGCGCCTTACACATGTCCGATCGTCCCAAATTTTTGTGAGACGTATATTTACCTCCAAATGAATATATTTAGGGTAAGTTAGGGTCAGTATCTACCATTTTTTTTTTTTTGGAGCCCCATATAAAATAAATCAGAGCCAAAACATAAAAGGTGCAATTTTAAAAATTAAAAAAAAAATAGAAAGAATTGTGATCACATCTCGAGTTATGGCTTAAAAGTTGCATAATTTAGAGTAGAATTCTTATAGTTTTTTACAAAAAAATCGAAGGTTTCGGACTTTTTCAAAAAGTCGATTTTAATTTTTAAACGTCAAAAAATAAGTGATAATTACTTCGAATAATTTTTTTACATTTTTTTTCTAAAACTACATTTAAATACCAACAAAACGTTGTCCAACTTTTTTTAAAATATCTATATTTTTTACTGGTCAAAATTGATTGAAAATTTAAGTTTTTTCATTTTTTGGAAAAAATCGCCATTTTGAAAAATTGATTACTCAACACCACCTTGGTATAAAAGGCTGAAAATTTGGCTGCAAGTTGCATTTAATACGTACTAAAACATATCCAAAAATAAAATTAATCGAAGGGGGTCGGGCCTAAAAGTGAGTGATTTGGCATGGAATGCCCCATATATATTATTGATCAGTGATCGATTTTAAGACATTCTAGCGATGTCCGTCTGTCCGTCTGTCTGTGGAAATGGTGATCACGACCAAAATATTACACGGAGTTGACTGAAACTTAACATATTAATTGGAAGTTCTCCTGAGCAGTTTGGTATTGCAATTTGAGCGATATCGGTTCAGCGGTTCAAAAGTTATGATCGAAAATATAAGGACACCTCAAAAATGTTGGCACATTCAACATAACCTAAAAATACAAAATGCTTTAATTCGGCTGCTGGTTGACATATGTGAACATAATTGAACACCGAAAGGTACTTAAACAAGTACGAACACATTTTTTGACAAAAAAAGAAAAAAAATCGCGGATTTTTTTCCAAATTTTTTTTTTCGCGAAAATTTTTTTTTTAATTTTTTTTTTTTTTAAGTTTTTTGCAATAATCTTTTTGATATTGTGGAGGGTATCAATGCATTCGGCACGGCCGAATTTAAATTTTTTACTTGTTTTTTCTTTTTTTTTGCAAATTTTCCTTCTTTTATAGTCTAAAAACATAATCCGCCTAAAAATTTGAGTAACACCAAAATTTTATTGAAATCCTCTCCAGGGCACCGTGAGGTAGCAAAAAAATTTGACCAATTTTTTTTTTTAAATTCTATTTTTTATTTATTATTATTATTTTTTTAATATAATTTTTTATCGACCTTATCTTTGATTATTTATTTTTTCTTAGAATTATCTAAGGCAGGCTTTCAAGGTCACAGTTTAATGAAAAATAAAAAGAATATAAATTCATAATTTTACTCCTCCGACGTTTCGTTGAGATTTTTCAACTTCCTCAGGGATTTTAAATTTTATTGAATCTGGCAACGTTATAAGAAATAAAGAACAATATTGTTTTAATAATTTTTAAACTTACACAACATAAAAGAATATTTCAACTTACATATAATCTTTATCACATTATTATTTTATAAATATATAATTGTTTTAAACAATACAAAACGTAGAACATAAAACACAAAAATAAATAAAATAATTAATAAAAATAAATAAAAATATATCACAGTTGAACTTTCTTTTGGTATCACAGTTTAAAATTGACTAAATTAATGCTACCCAGCGAAAACATGGTAATGAGTTGTGAAAAGTAATCATTACCAAGTACATTATTTATAATTAGTACACATTACCATTAACATTATTTTAAGCCCAAAAGTAACTACTTTTCAGTAATATTTTAAAAAAGCACCTCTAAGTAATAATATCTTCTTGCACTTGCAGTTTTTAACCTTTACAATTCAACTAACTTAAAAAGTACTTAAAACTTAATAAAAATTACGGAATTTTTAAGTTTTAGTAAAAACAAGTTAAATTTTAAAAGTTTTAATTAACTAATTATTTTACTTCTTATTGCTAATGGGTTTTTACTCCTTATTTGTAATCCGAGTCAGTAACTACTTATTTATCTCCATACTCTTCACTAGTTATTTTTGTCTCACGCCCTTGTTAAAATAATTAGTGTTTCATTCAATAAGTAACTACTTATTAACATCTGTTTCGGATTACAAAACCCATTACTAGTAATGCCAATTTTTGCTGGGTAAGGTGTAGTTTGCATTTGTATTGTCTTTATTTTCTTTTTTATTTATGGCAAGATTATTTCTCTCCTGGATTCGTAGGCTCTCTAATGTAAATCTCTTGTTTGTTTGTCTTTCTTTCCCTATCTAGAACTTTTATGTCGGTGAGGTTTGAGGTATGTTTCATTTCAAAGCAATGCACCGCCAAAGCTGTTGATAGTTTTTGTTTTTCTACATCTGTTTTGTGTTCATTTATTCTCGTGCCTAAACTTCTTTTTGTTGTTCCCACATAAACTTTTCCGCACGTCTCATCATCATTGCCTACACATTCGATTTCGTATACAACATTGCTTTGCTGTATTTTTTCAATCTTTGTTTTTGTTGTTGTAAATAGTGAGGATATTGTGTTGTTTGCTTTATGAGCTACTAAACCTGTTTCATTATCTACCAATTCCTTTATTAGTTTGCTCTCAGTGAGTTTTGGTATGTAGGATAGACTTATAAATTTGGTGATGCCAGATGTGTTGTTCATGTGACTTTCCCGATTTTTTTCAATACACAGAAAAAAATAAAAAAAATATTTAATTAAAAAATTCGTAGATTTAATTAAAAAATTAATTAAATCCGGACCAATCACTAAAATGCGCAAATAAATTAAAAATATTTGTATGTCGTTAATTAAAAATATATGGATATTTATTTAATTAAATACTTAATACTATAAATTAAAAAATTTAATTAAAATTTAAAAAAAAAAATAATTAAAATTTCAATTGTATAAATTAAAAAAATTAATTAAAAATATTATATTAAAAAAAAAATAATTTGTAAAAACATTCTTTTTGAATAAAATAGTTAAAAAAAAAAATATTTCTTCAAACTTTACCAAATTTATTTATGCCGTAAAGACATAGTCAGTGAGATGATTTTATAAAGTTGATTATAAACCTTTCATATACATACACATAAAACTATAAACAAAATGAGAATTCAAAAACCTATGTGAAAAATAAAAAATAACTTTCAACAAACTTTTTATACTGATGTATTTTTTTTGTATGTAAAACAATGCAAGAGAAAAACACACACTCGCACACACACGGAAAACAAAACAAAAAAAAAATAAGTAAAGCTAGAAATTTAATTAAACATTTAATTATATAAATTAAATACTTAATTAATAATAAATTTGAAAACAATTAAAATATTAATGTAGGAATAAATAACTCACCATTCACTTCAATTGTTCTTCTTTTTTAAATAAAACACTTTTTATTTAATATTTAATGATAATTATAATAAGAAATGTTTATTGTATTTAATTAAAACTTATAACTAATTTTAACGATTTAAATTCTTCCGTGTACAACTTTACTTCTTTTTTAAACAACTTTACTTCTTCGCGTCAACTCAACAACTTGTCCCGTCTGCGTTTTCGCTTAAACTCTCTACCGCTGTCTATTTTCTGTCCGTTCTTGTCTCTGCCTAAAACTACTCTCTTTCGTCCGTCTGCAAAATTAAATGTCAAAGCAACAAAGTTCATTCTGTCCGTTAATTTAATAGCCGGTCTGTTCGCCTCTAGTAGGAACCCTACATTCGGCCCTCCTGACGGCAATACGGCTCGGATTGCCACCTTTCAAAAAATTTATCCTGGGCCGTGGTCCCATTAGGCCCTCCAGGATCCCCAGCCTTCTCCACCCTATATCCGTCATTTTGTTCCCTAACACCACTACAACGACCACGGGATTTTCTCCTATCAACAGGATACAGATGTTTCCCTCCCCTGCCTGCCATCGCTCCAGTGATAATGCACTCAGCGCGACCTAGCCTATTGTCCGGTTTTATCGATTCCCGCGTTCTCACCTCTCCCCAATGACGCTGGTGGTGATCCACCTTAATCATATTGACTTCCCCCCGGGCCGGTGTCATCTTCAATTCCCCAAAACATAGCTCATTTCCTAAATTTTCCGTTCCAATTTCCAAACATTCTGATGACGCTCCGTCCGAAATTTCCTCCCCTAATTTCACGTTCATATCCCCGGTGGGAATGACGTTCCCCGTATTTTCCACTACTGTCATCTTCTTGGGTGGTACTATTTCCATCCCCAAAATCTCAAAAAACTCTTCGTCCGATATTCCCTCCCCAACGAATGGAAAAGTACCATAGCACCGGTTTACGGGTACATCCGCACTCAAAATTCCATTTCCAACTGGTAAAAGATTCCCTTCAGTCGGTTTTCTAAAAACTGCTCCACCATTCGTAATTGTCACCTCTGCTTCCCGTAACAAAGTATTGCCGAGCATAACCGAGTGATTAATGTCACGATCGTCCACAATATAAAATTTTACGTCAAACTCCAAACCGTCGATTTTAATTGGTACTTTGAAATGACCCATTGTAAATATTTCGCTGCCCCCAATTCCGGTTAATTTAAACCTTTCCGGAACTAAATTAATCTCGCCTAAGCTAAATAACGTTTCGAACCTCATAAGACATATGTCACATCCCGTATCAAGTAATGCACTAAACGATTTGTCCCTGATCATTACATCCTTAAATATCAGTCCCGGACCCTTACGAACCACATTCGCCTGACCCTTCTCCGATTTCACATTCTTTTTCTCCGATTTCGCGCCCGGACATTCAAATGAACGATGGCCAAACTTCTGGCACTTAAAACATTTGTCCTGTTTTTCAGGACAATCCCTAGCGATATGCGATCCCTCGCCACATTTGTAGCATATTCTACCCCTTCCGTCAGCTTTTGTCCTGGATGAATCTTCTTTCCTGTCTGTGCCCACGGTCTCTTTGTCCCGGTTTGACGAACGGGGATTGAGTCGTGTCTTTTCGTAAACCTTTATCTGCTTTTTCAGCTCAGCGATGTCATTGGCCTGATATAATACGGTCTTATTCTGTTTTGAATCGGGAATACCCTCTATGAAGTACTCTACAAGACTCTGTTCGTCCATCTCAATCTGTCCACCTATCTCAATAATACAGTATAAGTATTCAATCAGTGATTCATTTCTATTTAAACGTCTACTACGAATCTGTCGGATAACCTCCACTGTCGAAGTTCTAGTCCCGAATTCATCTTTGAGTGCCTTCTTCAATGACCTCCAGTTCAGAATACCCTTTTTACCCCTAATAAACATTTTTGCGGCACCTATCAGCAGTTGTTTCCCATAAACAAACATTTGAAGTGGTGACCACTTGACTATAGTACTCATCTCCTCGAGTTCGGTAAGCCACCACTTAAAAAATTATGTTAGTAAAATCAACTGAAAATGTCAGTTAAAATAACTACTTTGTAAGTTGTTTTGGGGTCAACTACTTTTTCAGTTAAATCAACTAACAATGTTAGTTATTTTAACTGACAAAAAACAACTGACTTATGTAGTAAAAACTACTTACATTTGTAGTCAAAACAACTAAAATGTAGTAAAAATAAAAAAATCGATATATAATTTTTTTTTTCAAAACATTTTTCAGAAAAAAAAAATTGAAGACCAAATTTTTTCCAAGTTTTTTTTTTTAAAAAAAAGTTGTGAAAAATAAAAATAAAGAATTTTTTTTTTTTTTTTGGAAAAAAAACTTTTAAACTTTTCAGAGATAAAATAAATAAAATTAACTACTTTAAATAACTGTTACTACATCACAGTAATTTTTTGTTAGTTGTTCAAAAAAACGACTTAAAATAACTAACAGAAATAGTTGGTCGATATTTTTCATACAAAAACAACTGACTTTGTAGTTGAAAACAACTAACTACTTTAAAATATACAAATAACTAACATGTAGTAACTTACATAATTTTCTGAGTGACTGAATAATGTCAGGTGTACTTGTGCCCGAAAACCGCGATAAACTTTCCTCAACATCTTTAAGGGTGTACATACTTTTCCGTACGGAAACATTTTCAGCAACTTCGTCATCGTCCAAATCAGGTACGTCAACTGAACTAGCACCGTCTATGTCCTCGTTTGCGTCAATAAAATCTAACTCATAATGTTCTAAAAGTCGATTTTGTAAGTCTGCCTTAAGTCCATGTGTATTCAAATTTATCTCCCCCAACTTCGTTCTCAACTCATTGACGTTCAAACTCAAAATTGTGTTTCGGTCCATTTTAGATATTTATAAAAATTATTACGAAAGTTACAAAAATATGATCAATATAAAAATAATATAGTATAATGTAATAATTTTAATATTGACAAAAATAATAATAAATAATTAAAATTGCCCTTCAAAATCCTTTTAATTCAAATTTAGATTTTAATTACTTTAACATTTTTTTTCCCTTCTTCAAATTTTATTAATCTTAATTCTACTTAGAATAAACTTACATCAAAAAAATTCTTCCCAAAACCTTTATTTCAAAACAATTTTTTAGTTAAAATTACTTTTCGAAATACTTTAATATAAATCCAATTAATTTATCAATTTTATATTTTTCCCTTTCATTCAAATGCTAAATTCTTATTACCTTTTACATCTCTTTATTTCAATATTAAATTTAAATTAATTTAACAATCTTCTTAAAATTCAAATTTTCTGTAATTTTAATTTCCCTTTACTTTTACTTTCAAAACAATTTTTTAATGAAAATTACTTTTAAAAATTTTTCAATTCATATGCCAATTATATTTAAAATTAATTTATTACTTTTCCCTTTTAATAAATTTAGCTCTTCAAACTATTTTTTTTTTTCAATTAACAAACAATTTTAAGAAATTCAATTTTGATTATAAATAAAATTTTTACTTTATATAAATTAATATACCTATACGAACTCACTCTTTACCAGCTCTGGCTTTCTTTTCATAAATGTTTTCTGCACAGTAACAGCTTTCCTTACAGCACACCTCTTAACAACTACAAACACTTTAATCTTCTTCACGGCAAAATTCTTCTAGCAACACGCACTGCTTCCCCTTATATGCACCCTCTTTTGGCAAATTGGAAATCACAGCAAACTTCTTTATCTCTTAGCAACACACACAAATATTCCCTTTTCTACATAGAAGCAGAACTATTTGCAAACTTCTTTATTTACTTCTTTATTTTCTTCTTTAATGCACCACGATTGTTTCTGCTCAAACGCAGACGCCTTTATTCACTTCTCTTCGGTATAAAAAATACCAACTCTCAAACATTCCCCTTTTCTATTCAAAGCAGAAATTATTTGCAAACTTCTATTCTTCTTTTCTTCTTTAAAACAACGCAGCATTCTCTGCTCAGTTGCGTATGTTTCTGTTAACTTTCTTCTCTATTCGAAACAGAAGTAATTTGCGCACTTCAACAATGTGTTTTCCTCTTTTTCATTCTGCACAACCGCAGACGTCTTCTTTTATTTATTTTGGGTATTATACAAATACTAACACACATTTAAACTGGCTGAAGCCAAACAATAAAAATTTAACGACTTTTGTTGTTTTTGTCTCTCATGAAGTTTCTGTTTTTTAAATGTATATGTAGTTTTCTGCACTCGTATTTTTTTTACGCTCTTCAACAAAAATATAATGACTTCTGTTGAATTTCACAATACCATCACTGTTCATTTATTTAAGGGTTACTTTTTATATTTTTTATTTCTCCTTACTGTTCAAAGTTCTTTGTATTTGTTGTAGCTTTTCGTTTTCTCTGTATATACAGGTGTAGCATTGTCTTCTTTATATGTTCTAGAATATTTTAGAATTTCACACTTTTCACTGAATTTAATTTTTAATAAATCGGTCTTTTCCTTTAAATTGTTTATACTTTTTTTTTTTTTTTTAATCAATCTTTTTCATACTTCGCACTTTATTGTCTTTTCTTTTCCTTTATTTTAGCACAATTTTGTCTAGGTTTTTATTTTTTAATCCCGGTTGAGCCCCCATGTAGGAATAAATAACTCACCATTCACTTCAATTGTTCTTCTTTTTTAAATAAAACACTTTTTATTTAATATTTAATGATAATTATAATAAGAAATGTTTATTGTATTTAATTAAAACTTATAACTAATTTTAACGATTTAAATTCTTCCGTGTACAACTTTACTTCTTTTTTAAACAACTTTACTTCTTCGCGTCAACTCAACAACTTGTCCCGTCTGCGTTTTCGCTTAAACTCTCTACCGCTGTCTATTTTCTGTCCGTTCTTGTCTCTGCCTAAAACTACTCTCTTTCGTCCGTCTGCAAAATTAAATGTCAAAGCAACAAAGTTCATTCTGTCCGTTAATTTAATAGCCGGTCTGTTCGCCTCTAGTAAGAACCCTACATTAATTAAAATAAAGTTAAAAATTTAATTAAACAATTAATTATATTAATTAAAAGTTTAATTAATATTAAATTAAAAAACAATTAAAATTTTAATTAAAACAAAATATACGATATTATTTTCTGTGTAGTTGCCCGTTGTATTAAATTGTTGATAATTTTATGTGGATAATTATTATTAAGTAATATATCTTTAATTTTATTTATGTTTTTTTGTAAAAACCTATTGTCGCTTATTTTAACAACTTTTTTTAATTTTTGCTATATTATGAGGAATTTTGCTCGTTTTTTTTACTAATTTTCCACACTTTTAAAAAATATTGTAGCACTAAAAGAAATTATATTAAAAAAAAATTTTACAGTCAAAAAATTTTTTTTTTTTACAAAAATTTCTAAAAAAAAAGATTTTTACTCAAAATAAAATATTCCTAATGAATATTCTTAAGTTTTTCACATTAGAAAATTTGTCCATCACTTGCATTGCGAAGGGTATTCATGGATTCGGCCAAGTCTAATATAACTTTTCTAATTGTTTTAATTTCTTCCTAATTTGCATCATTATTATTTAAATTTTTGTAAAATTTTGGTAAGTTTTTAATTTTTTTTTTTAATTTTTAATTTTTAGACTACCCCAAATTTTTTTCAACGGAGCTACAGCTCTTTTTCTTTTTAACTTTTTTAAATTTTCCGGCATTATCTTCAAAATTTTCCTCTTGATGTTATTTTTTCCAGAATTATATTTTTTTTTGATACAAAAATGTATTTACTTATTTTCTTTATTTTAAGAAGTTAAACTTTAAAGAAATATTTTTATAACTAATTTATTTTTATAATACATTTAAAATAAAAAAAAAACTAACAGTTTTTAGTGCGTTGATACATTTTGTTAGTATCCATTAATCTTATGGTTTTTATGATGCGGTTTTTGCATTGTTATTTGATGTATTTTTTTTTTTTTTCTTTTAAACAACACTGTCATTTATTTCCACTATAATCGTTGTATGCAAACTCAAGGACATTTCATTGTTTTTATTCAAAACCAGAATGATGTATTTCCTAAATGCAACATTTTATTTTCCACACAATTTTATTGCACAAAGTTTTCTCAGTACTTTTAGAGGGGAAAAAATTTCTTGTTACAATTCTTAAATGCAAAATCATTTTTCATAGATATTTTTTTTAACACTTTTACTACGGTTTTGAATTTAGATTATTTTTTTTTTTAATTTTCTTGAATTTCTAAATCATTTGTTTTTAGCAACCTAGCTTCAATGCAGTTTAAAATTAAAAAAAAAAAATCAAATTTTTTATTGTACGGTGCCACGGTTAAAAAAGATATGGTTTAGCTCAAATTAAGTTTAAATAGAAATTTATCTCATTCTTTAATATAGGATCAGGGATCAAAAAAAAAAATTTAAAAAATGATTAAACATAGAAAAGAAGTTTCATAGTTTGAAAATGTCAAAAAACTGGTAAAAATTATCGTCGTTTCTTTGAAGCGAAACAGAATGTCCCAAATAGCAATATCTTGAAAACAGTTCGACCGATTTTCAATTTTTTAAACATTCGTTTCAACATTTGTCAATATTATAAAATATGATGTATCGCTATACAATATTATTTTTTTTTTTTGTAAAAATTTTCAAAAATCCAAAAAAATCATCGTCTCAAATTTGTACCATAGCACAATAACAGTTTTACCGTACGTGGAAAATCGGAAAAAATTATCAAGCCAAAAAATTACGGTTTAAGAGATTAATAACAATTGGAGCGGGAAGCGTTTTTCCACAAATGTTCTCTCCAAATGTGATTAATGTCTGATGCAACAGTTTGCTAGGCATTTGATGTGCAATTCCTCGTACATATAAATTGTTTTTTAACTAAATTGTATTTCCAAGAATTGTTATACATTTCATGCAAGTTTTTTGTTGTAATTGTTAAATTTACCAAACAGAAAAAATATATTTTCAATTTTATGTATTTTATTTTCAATTTACAATAAATAAAACGCAATTTTCAATTTCATGCTTGATAGTGCAAATATTTTCAGCAATGACAACCTTTTTTTCCATATACTTTCGAAAACATGTTTATTATGTTTAAAGTAATAATGTCATACAATTTATAGTAATTTTAAATATTTATAAAACAATTTTCCATTATTTACAGTATTTAGTTTTACAGAATAAATATTTACTTTAAACAATCAATGATGATGAAAGTTTAAAGAAAAAAAAATATGGAAAATACTAAAAAAATTGATGTGCAAAAATGTTTAAAAACTAATCATACGAAATAGTTTTTAAATTTTGTTTTAAAAAATAAAAATCTAAATTTGACTAATTTCCAAAATAAATATCACCTTTTTCATCAAACAGCACTATAAAAAAGGTATTTTTTGACCTGGTGTCTTCCGATTTTTTTTTCATGTTGTGTGCAAAGACTCCCTATGGAGCCATTTAGATATTTCCATTTACAGTTTAACTAAATTCCAAAAAAACACGCGATTTTATTCGCGATTTTAATTTTTTTTAAATCACAAAAAATTGAAATGTGGTGTTGTTTGAAGAGCTATAACTTCTTACGTAAATATCGGATATTAATAATCAAAATTGAAATTAAAAGCTAAAGTTCTCTACTTTAAACGTAAAAGACAAAAAAAAATTGGGTCATTAAAAAATGCATTCTAAATGCAAATGCATTTTTTGAGTGCATTTTCGTCAACTTTTACCCCTTTTGATTATTTTTAGTTAACATATTATTAAAGTACAACATTTTTACAAACAAACTCAGTCATCATTTTAATGGGACACAAAGGTCTTCTATTTTATTTTTTTTTTTTTAATTTTGCTAATTTTTTTCCATACAAAATGGAAAAAAAAACTGTTTTTTTTTTTGTTTTTCAAAATTTTGTAAATAATTTTTTTCTAAATTGCGTTGCAAAGTATTTTTGAAGAGCCATAACTTCTTAAGTAAATATCGGATTTCTATAATCAAAATTGAAATGAAAATCTAGAATCCTCTACTTTCAACGAAAAAGTTAAAAAAATATTGTCATAAAAAAAATGCATTTTTAATGCAGTAAAAAAATTGCATTTGCATTTAAAATGCATTTTTACGTTGAAATTTTTTTTTTTAACTTTTACGTTTTACGTAGATGATTCTAACTTTCTGTTTCAATTTTGATTATAGAAATATGATATTTGCTTAGGGAGTTACAGCTCTTCAAAACTACTTTGCAAAGCAATTTAGAAAAAATTTATTTACAAAATTTTAAAAAACAAAAAAAACTAGTAGTATCTTTTTTTTAATTTTTTTAAGGAAAAAAATGAGCAAAATTTTTTAAAAAAATTATTAAAATTAAAAAAACTTTGTGTCCCATGAAAATTATGACTGAGTTTAATTGTAAAAATGTTGTACTTCAATAATATTTTAACTAAAAAAAATCAAAAAGGGCAAAAGTTGACGAAACTGCACTCAAAAAATACATTTGCATCTAAAATGCATTTTTTAACGACACATACTTTTTTTAAATTTTAGGTTAAAAGAAGAGGAGTTTCGCTTTAATTTCAATTTTGATTATAAAAATCCGATATTAACTTAGAAAGTTATAGCCCTTTAAACATCCCCACTTTTTAATTTTTTTTTGTGATTTTAAAAAATGAAAATCGCGAATAAAATCACGATGTCAAACTTTTAATGTCAAATTAATTCAGCTAATACACCATTTTCAATTGTATTTCAGAAATTATCAATTGTATTTCAGAAATAACCAAATGTATTTCAGAAATTATCAATTGTATTTCAGAATTCATCAATTGCATTTCAAAAATTGTCTTTTGTTTTCAAAATTATCTATTATATCTCAAAATTATCATGTATTTCAGAAATTATTAATTGTATTTCAGAAACTATAAATTGTATTTCAGAAATTATCAATTGTATTTCAGAACTTATCAAATGAATTTCAGAAATTATCAATTGTATTTCAGAAACTATAAATTGTATTTTAGAAATTATCAATTGTATTTCAGAATTTTTCAATTGTATTTTAAAAATGTTCAATTTGTACTTCAGGAAATGTCAATTGAAGGGCTTATTGCAAGAACTTGATAAGCAACATTTTATTTTTTTATGTTTTTCGCCTTCTGCTGATGTCCCATTTACACATTTTTGGCAGAAGTCTTGCTTTAGCCCTTCTTACAAGTATGTTGAGAATAAAAGTTCTGCAAAAGTTAAATTTTCTACATTATTTGTTTTAAGACAAAAACCACCATAAAATCAAATAATTTTATAATTTCAGAAATTATTAATTGTATTTCAGAATTTAACAATTGTATTTCAAAAATTATCAATTCAATTTCAGAAATTTTCAATTGTTTTACGAAGGTTAGTTTCTGAAATACAATTGATAATATCTGGAGGGGGCCCCTGTAGGCTAGTTGGTAGCGTGCTAGCCTATGAAACAGGAGGTCGTGGGTTCGATTCCCACCAAAAACCCTTGGTCGATTTCGCTACAACGAGACGACGGTCATTGTTACCAGTTCTCGGTTAGTTTAAAATTATTTAAAATGAGTTGTAAATAAAAATTGGAAAAATAAATAAAAACTGATCATTGGATCAAATTATTATTATATATTATTATTATTATTATATCTGAAATACAGTTGATAAATTCTGAAATACAATTGATAAGTAATATCTGAATTACAATTGATAAATTCTGAAATACAATTGATAAATTCTGAAATACAATTGATAACTTCTTAAATTCAATTGATAATTTCTGAAATACAATTGATAATTTTGAAATAAAATTGATAGTTTTTGAAATACAATTGATATTTTCTGAAAAACAATTGATAATATCTGAAATATAGATGTTTTTTTTTTCAAATTATGGGAATTTTAAAAAAATAAAAAGGTTTGAGGATTGTAAAAAAAATTTTTTTGAAAAACATTTCGGAAATAAACATTTTTGAGCAGAGTATAGAAGGAATACGACTTAATTTGAAAAATTTATACAAGAAAAATGTTTCGGAATCTTATGTTTTTTTTAATGTCCTACACTCAAAAAAATACGTTAGTAGATTTACTAATTTTTTTTGTTAACGCTAGTTAGCTAACTTTAAGCAAATTTTTAGTTGAGATTAGCATGTTAGCAAAAAATTCTTGTAAACTTTATTTAGCACATTAGCAATTTTAAACAAACTTTGAACTAATTTCTTTTGCTAAATTTGAAATTGAGTTGACAACATTTTTACAAAATTTTTTGCTAATATTAGCAAAATAAATGGTAAATTTTTTTTTATTTGCAGAAAATTTAAAATGGCGCTATCTCGGAAAATAAGCCAGATAGAGCAAAATGGAGGCCATTTTTGGTTTTCGGGCTCTCAATAGTATCGCCGGTCCTCTTCACATGTGTGGACCCTAATGGGCCCTAACTTTTGATCCAAAAAAGTTAGCATTCCCAAAAATTTTAAAATGCTCATATCTTGGTAAATATTGCCGACACAACAAAAAGTCCAAAAGCATTTTTGTAGCTCTCAACACGTAGAACAAGACCGCATAGTCAAAAGCTCTCCGGGTAATATTTTTGAAGTTATCGAGTTTTTTAATTCTCAAGACCCCAGTGGTCCCCTATAATCACGTATCTCAAAAACTAAGCAAGGTAGAGCGAAACGGACACAAATTTTGGATCAAAAACTATGACGATTTTAAAGGAACCCAACTAGGTCTAGGCCCATCGGGGGGTTCTCAGATGTGTATGAACTAAGTTTAAAAAAATAGTTAACTAATTATTGGCAAAACATTTTTGCTAACTTTAGCAAAAAAATTGTGGGTTCAAAATCAGCAAATTTTCTTGTAGGTTTACAAGCTTTTTTTGCTAACATTACAGTTTTTTTTTTTGAGTGTATAACACGAGAATATATTTAAACAAAATTACACAAAATCGGCCAAATTTAGTTTTTGAAAAATTTGATTGAAAACAAACTTTTTCTGAATGTTTTTGAAAAGTTTTGGGATGGAAAAATTCTTTAAAGAAAAACTTTCATTAAGTAGGGTTGTGATTTAAAACTTTCTCTGTAAGTATTAAAAGAAACAAAAACCATTTTGATCCATACTTCCTTAAGAAATTCTGTCAAGACAGCACAAAAATCTGCTTACTTCAGATGAAAAATCTACTGATTTTAGCAGACAAATCTGTTGATTTCAGATATACTTTATTTATGTAAAAAATTATTAAAAAGCATATAGAGCATTATTTTTTCTAAAACTTATAAAAAGCGATTGTAATTTTTTTCATTAATTTTTAATGTTTTTTTCAATAAAATTGATTAAAAAATATTCTTTAAAAAAAACACGTTAAAAAATTATTGGGAGATATGATAACTCAAGCAGAAAAATCTGCTAAAAGTTTGCTAATTCAAATTGAAAATTGTTTTATAGATTTTTCGACAGAGTTTTTTTTAATCTGTAAATGATTTTTTTCGAACTTTTGTTGACAAATCGGCTGCAGTGGTACGGCCAACACCACAAAATTTGTACTTTTTTATACCATTCCCATTACTTTTTCCCCAAAAAAAAGGATTACTGTTTTTGCTCGCCCGACAAAGGTAAATCGATGATTTTTTTTTTTATTCGAAGGAAAAAAAAAATGTAATGTATTTAAAATACCTATCTCCTGATTCTATTAACGTTCCAAAAAAGTAAATATTTTTCGACTTATTAACAAATATGTCCTAAAATTTTGGTATTTTTTCAATATGACTAAAAGTTGCGCATGTTTAGACACGTTCTTTGCACACGGAGAAAGGTTTTTTTTTTCAAAGACCTTTCATTTGGTATGCAACATTACTAGTTTTTTTTTTGCATAATATAGGAGATAAACGCAAAATACTGAAAAATATTTTTCTTTTTTTCACCTCGTAAATATGAATTTGGGCCGCAAAAAAAAAATACGTGACCCTTTATTTTTCCTGCACTACAATATAAAACCAATTTCATAAAGATCGGCGGGTGACACCAGGGAAACTTCCCTTGTTAGTTATAAGATATTGACCGTAACTGCCCCTTCACAAAATTTTTGGATAATCTGACATGGATAAGGCATTCCGAAACGGCCCTAAATTAAAAAAAAAATGCATGAAAGAAAATATGTCTTTTTATTAATTTTCTCAATTTTTTCGTTGTTTTGGGTTAAAATTTTGAATAAAATGTCTTTCTGATAAGATAATAAAAAAAAAATCGGTAGAAAATCAGCCAAGTAATAACAACTTCTTTTTATTTTTAATAGCAAAAATGCAAAAATCAAAAAAAATTTACATTGAATCTTGAAGAATAAAAAAATGTTATACGTAGATAACAATCAGCACATACTCTGACGCTGTCTTAAGGACTTTGTCAGCTGAACACTTTTACTTTGCTAACCATATTTGAATTTTATTATATTTTATATTCATATATTTCTATCAAATTTCACTCATAAAATAAATTTAAATTTAATAAAAATTTGTGTCATACAAATATATACTTACGTATGTATGTAATCTGGTGTTAAATTTTTATTACATTTGATATTTATGGACTTTTATATTTATAACAATATCTCAAGATACTCATAACTGTAACGCACTTGTTGTAAAGAAGTACTAAAACACACACATATATACTAGTACTAACAAGGACATAGTAACATTTCACACATTTCTAAATTAGAACGACATATTTTTGTATGTCGAAAAAGTTTTTCTTTCGATTTGAATGGCCGGGAAAAATGTTATTCTAATTCGTATAAAACTTATGTGGTACAAATTTGAGATCAATCGGATTAAATTATTTCGTGGTGATCCTCGATCAAATTTTCGGATTTTAAAAATTAAAAAAGAAAAAAAAAATTTCTTGTGACACACCACATATTTTTATTTTGAGGCGCTGAATACAAATATTAAAAAAATAAATAGTATCGCTCGATTGGTTTTCAAGATAGGTTAGGTTAGGTTAGGTTGTATGTGGCTGCTGACGTTTTACGTCAACACACGTAGACTCTGAGGTCCATTGTGATACCACGGGATCGTAATAGGTTTCCCTACTAGTCCCTGTCGTTAAACCAGTTTGAGCTTCTTATGAAACTCCTTAGATGTTGAATTTTGACATCCGACAAATCAGAAAGATCGTACAGCTCCCTAGATCCCAGTGAAGCAAGTCGCTGACCAGAAAGTGCCGGGCAATGGCAAATAAAGTGTTCGATAGTTTCCAACTCCTCTTCATCCATGCAACTTCGGCAAAAGTCATTTGACGGCACATTTAACCGCTCTGCGTGCTTCCCTATAAGACAGTGTCCGGTAATTATAGAAACCACCGTCGAAATCTCTCCTCTTGGAAGCGATATCAGCTCACTTGTGCGCCCCTGATTAAGAGAAGGCCAAATCAGTCGTGTTGTCTCACACGTCCATCCATTTGCCCATCTTTGATTAGTCTCCGTCGCTGAACAAAGCCGTAGGTTTTGCTTGCAAGTTTCTAGAGGCATACCAACACATTCCAATTCTGTTGGAACCTGTAAGGTAGTTCCTAGTCTTGCAAGCTCATCGGCTTTGCAATTCCCTGGAATGTCTCTGTGCCCTGGGACCCATATGAGTCGTATGTTAAACTGCTTGGCCATCTCATTTAAAGACGTGCGACAGTTAAGGGCAGATCTTGTTTTCAGAAACATTGAATCCAGGGATGGTTTTCAAGATAGTTTCTTTGACTTCGATACTCGAGTTCAGTGCATCAAAATGATTAATTATGATGTATCGCAAGGCATAATTTTAATTATTTTTTTTAAATCCAAGATGTTGATCACCGAAAGCCACGGTTGATTTAATCTAATTGACCGCAAATTTTTTTAATTTTTAGGTTTAGTAGAAAAAAATTTGCTCGAATGCTTCGGAAATTAAAAAGTCGAAAAAATGACACTCTAATGTATGTATATGCTTTTAGATTAAGAACAAAAAAAAGAGATAAGAAATTGATGAAAATAATACTTGACAGTTATATGAAACACATATGTACATATCAACTAACACCATCATATACTCAGAGTTTGCAAGGAATTTATTTGTTATTTATAACAACACGATTTTTTTTTTAATGGGACCAAAAAAAAAAAAAAACGAAAGTATTCAATAGAATACTAAATCCCCCGCAGAGTTTTTAAAGTCTACTGAAGTTTTAAATTTTTTACATGATAATGTTTTTAGGCTGGTGTCTAATTTTAATTTTTTTTTCATCAAAAAATTTTTTTTTCATCAATTTTTTTATTTTCATCAATTTTTTTTTTCCATTAAATTTTTTTTTTCATTAACTTTTTTTTTTCATCAAATTTTCTTTTTCATCAACTTTTTTTTTCATCCATTTTTTTCAATAATTTTTTTTTTCCATTAACTTTTTTTTCATCAAATTTTCTTTTTCATCAACCTTTTTTTCAAATTTTTTTTTTCATCAATTTTTTGGGTTTTTCAAATTTTTTTGTACCCTCCACTTAGTGATAGAGGGTATATACAAGTTTGTCATTCCGTTTGTAACTCATCGAAATATCGATCTGGGACCCCATAAAGTATATATATTCATGATGCCCGATCGATTTTAAGACATTCTAGCGATGTTCGTCTGTCTGTGGAAAATGCTAACACGGACAAAATATTGCACAGAGAAGACTGAAACTTAACATATTTATTGGCAGTTCTCCCGAGAAGTCTGGTATTGCATTTGAACGATATCGGTTCAGCGGTTCAAAAGTTATGAATGAAAATGTGAGCACACCTCAACAATTTCAGTACATTCAACATAACCTAAAAATACAAAATGCTTTAATTCGGCTTCTGGTTGACATATGTGAACATACTTGAACACCAAATGGTATTTAAACAAGTACGAAAATATTTTTTTGACAAGAAATTTTTTTTTGGAAATTTTTTTTGAAATTTTTTTTTGAAATTTTTTTTTTTTTTCAAAAGTAATTTCCATTTAAATAAAGTTTTTTGCAATAATCTTTTTGAAATTGTGGAGGGTATCACTACATTCGGCAAGGCCGAATTTAACTTTTTTTACTTGTTTTTCCATAAATTGTTTTTTTTTTCATCAAATTTTTGTTTTTCATCAAATTTAGCTTTTTCAGCAATTTTTTTTTTCATCAAATTTTTTTTCAAAAAGTTTTGTTTTCATAATTTTTTTTATCAAATTTTTTATATCATCATATTTTTTTTTTCTCATCAAATTTTTTTTTTCATAATTTTTTTTCATCATTTTTTTACATCAAAAAATTATTCAATCCAAATTTTGATTTTCAATCTAAATTTTTTTTTTTTATCAAAATTTTTTTTTTCTGATTTTTTTTTTTCCAAAAAATTGTTAAATCCTTTGGTGCCAAATTTTTTAATCTCTCCAAAATGAAAAAAACACTTTTTTTGCACTCATTTACCAAATGTACAGCTCTCTTGGTTTTTTAATGGGGTCCCCGACTAATATTCCAATTCCTTTTGCATGGACCAGCAAAGTAATATAACATTATTACTTTGCTTTGGCAAGTACACCCAAATCTTGCCCAAAACATTATCAAGATTTAATTTTTTGGGCAAGAGTACAAAATTTGCAGGCATTTTTTAAAAGGTGCTTTGAATAAGTCAAAAAAAGGGTATTAAATCAAATTCAAATTTTTTTAAATATATTTTATATAAATCTGCTTCTGACAAGGGAAGTATTTCAACCCTTATGAACCGATTTGCCTGAAACTTAAAATATATATTAAATAGACGATTTTAAGGTTGGGGTGTCTCGGCTTATCGGCCATATCGGTGTTTAAAAATTTCGTTGTCCCCTTATGAAACCATGTGGACCTTCGGGAAAATTTTTTATAACTTCCGAACTAAGAGGAATATCATCAAGGGCAAAAATACGGGTCGGCTTAAATTTAATAAAGATTATTTCTTATCCTTATGGATATCGTAGGTACATGTCTTCACATAAGTAACCCCCAAAATTTACACATTTTCCTGAAAAATATATTTAAAGAAGCCGCATTTTTACAAGGTTATGCCACCATTGGATAGGCATTAAAAAAACCTTTCTTCTCATATAGTTTCTTAAAAAGAAATGGTTGAAAAATCCAAAAAACGATTTTTTCGCCATTTTTTGACCCATGTTTTGAACCCCTAAATCCCCGATATGGCCGATAAGCCGAGACACTCCAATCTTAGAATTGTCTCTTTGATATATATTTTAAGTTTCAGGCAAATCGGTTCATAAGGGTTGAGATACTTCCCTTGTGAGATAAATAATGTCAACAAATGTCTTCAGGGATATTTAATAGCGATTCTAAGGTTATATTAACTCTCAGTCTCCTATTTTAGGGGTAATTTTGGTACTCTTTTCAAACACCTTCATAGAACACCACCAAAACGTGCGTTTAAAGGGTTAACAAGTTCTACAAAAATTTTCAGCATCAATTTAAAAAGTGGTTTTCAAAAGGCCAAAAGTTCGTGCTAAAAGTGCAAGATATAAATATAAATTTGAAACTTAAGCCTCTCTTGGCCCAACGACGAAGCCTATCCTATTGAAATTGGAAAAAATCAGTCAATGCTAAGACCTAGCCCTCATACAAAGGTGCTCTCTAATTTTGGTTCAAATGACTCTAACAGATGACTCTGACAGGCAGGAAAACGTGTTTTGTATTTAATAATCACAATTCCGAATTTTAAATGAATCGGACTAGTTTTTCTTGTAGCCCCCATACAATCCACGCTCCCGATATTTATATAACTCTCTCAAATTTCATGAACATTAAAAATATTTAATTAAAAGTTTGATTGTGTTAATAACGTAATTAAATCTGATTGTAATCGGACCATTTTTGGACTTATTCCCACATATAAAAATTTCGCCGATATTCGGTTAAATCGGTTTATTGGCAACAAATAGAAGAATATTTTACTCAAAGTTGGTTTGTGAGTAATTTCTGTACTTATAAAAGATTTGACACAAAATAGATCCAATCGGTCCATGTTTGAACTTGGGACCCATTTTTCGGGAAACACTGGCTTACGGTATTATATGGTCGGTCTCCACTGACTTTAACTTCCTTACTTGTTTTTTTTTTTTAATTCATAAAAAAATGGAAATTTTTTTATGAATTTTGGTAAATCCAAAATAATAGTAATTTTTATTGTACAAAAATTAACATTATGTATATACCGGTAGACTCGGGAATACCGGTAATACCGGAAGAACCGGAACCGAGAATACCGGTATTCCTGGGAATACCTGGAATTATTCAAGACCGAAATTATTGTAAAATATATTTAGTCTTCAAAGTTCTGATTTTGTATGAATATGTGTTTGAGTGATAATTTAAGGGGGTTCATTTCTTTACATATTGTTTTTTACATTCTCCGTTTTTTTATTCATGTGCTTCTAAAAACACTTTCTTTCATATTCAAAAAAAAAAAAAAACAAGTGGCAAATGTCTTAAATGACTTCAACTGCAAAATTTAATAAAAAAACAAGTAAAAAAGTTAAATTCGGCCTTGCCGAATGTAGTGATACCCTCCACAATTTCTAAAAGATTATTGCAAAAAACTTTATTTAAAAGGAAATTACTTTAAAAAAAAAAAAATTTTTGAAAAAAAAAATTCCGCGAAAAAAATTTTGGTAAAAAAAATCCGCGATTTTTTTTATGTCAAAAAATATGTTCGTACCTGTTTAAATACCATTTGGTGTTCAATTGTGTTCACATATGTCAACCAGAAGCCGAATTAAGGCATTTTGTATTTTTAGGTTATGTTGAATGTACCGAAATTTTTGAGGTGTGCTTACATTTTCGTTCATAACTTTTGAACCGCTGAACCGATATCGCTCAAATGCAATACCAAACTTCTCGGGAGAACTTCCAATAAATATGTTAAGTTTCAGTCATCTTTGTGCAATATTTTGTCCGCGACAGCATTTTCAACAGACAGACAGACGGACAGACGGACAGACGGACAGACGGACAGACGGACATCGCTAGAATGTCTTAAAATCGATCGGGCATCATGAATATATATACTTTATGGGGTCCCAGATCGATATTTCGATGAGTTACAAACGGAATGACAAACTTATATATACCCTCTATCACTAAGTGGAGGGTATAACAAGTAAGAAAGCTATATTCGGCTGTGCCGAATCTTTAAATACCCTCCACAATGTTAACCAATGCACTATGGTTTCGCAGACGACCTTTCTTGGCCAAAATTCAATTTTCTCAAAATTGATTTTATAGAAAGACGTAGACACCCAGTCAGAAAAATACAATCGCAAAAGCGTTGTAAAAGCGCTGTGGACGGTTGTACGAGCGTTCTGTATACCAACTTCAAAGCGCCTTCAGATGGTCCGAATGATAACATCGATCTACGCTAGGTTTAAAGCGTTTTAAAAGCGATGTAAAAAAGTGCTTTGAGAACGTTTTTTTAAAGTCATCAAAGCGCTTTAAAAACCCAAAGTAAAGAATTTCTGTTTTACTTCAGTTATAATAATTTGTTTGATACAGTGAAATCCGAAAAAAAAATTTTGTACTCCAAGAAACTTAGAAAATTTTTCAAAAAAGTTTTCGAAAATTAAAAAAAAAAAAAATTTAAAAACATTTTTTTTACTTAAAAAACAAAAAAAAAATTGTCAAAAACTTGTTATTCAAAAATAGTTTCGGAGCTTAGAAATTTTCTTCAAAAAAAAAAAAAAAAATCTAAAGAACTCTTAAAACGCTTTTCGAATACGCTCGCAAAGCGTTCCAAAAAAACGTTTTGAGATTGCTTTTTTTTTGTTATAGAGCTTTCAGAACACTTTTCAAAAACGTTCGCAAAGCGTTTGAAAAAAGCGTTTTGAGAATGCTTTTTTTTTTGTTACAGTGCTTTCAGAACGCTTTTTTTTTTAGAACCGTCGTCAATTTCTGCTTGGGCACTTACAAACAACAGAAAACATATTTTGTTTTTGTATACACTCATTTACCGTTCAAAAACAAATTTAGCTAAAAATAAAAAAAAAAATATTTTTTAAATTTTTTTCAATTAGTTTTTTGAGTTTAAATACAAAAAAAATCTTATAATATTATACATGGAAAACAAAAAAATTATAACAATTTTTAACACAAAACCTATTTCAAACCAGAAATTTTTCCAGTTTTGTAATTTGGGCAAGAAAAGTGATGATCGGAACAATAGTGCAATGTAAATATTTAAAAAACAAAAAAAAAATATTTTATAAGTATGTATAAATATTATATAAAAGCAACCACGTGTATGACACATACTACGTATTTTTTACTTCTATTGATACAAATAACAATTAACAAACCAACAAGCCAAAGAAATATCAACAACTACAAAATGGCGCGCTGCCACGCCATATCATGCAGGTTTATATCTCAACTCAATTGCTCATAGCTTCTTAACCCCTGAACCGATTTTGCCATAATTGGTACCAAAATAACCAGAAAAACGTTGAGAACAATCAAATATGAGCCTATTTAAAAGTTTTTTTTTAATATGTCAACCATGAGCGAAGATAAATCATTTTAAAATTTTGGGTTAAATTTCTGGTGCCTCGTCCGATTGTGCGATTCCGCCAAAATTTTTTGTTAGTGTTAGGAATGATAAAATAACATTAAATTCCATGTTTTGTTCACATTCATTAAACAGGTGTCAAGTTATAGCATTTTTAGTGTAAAAAAGTTTTAGCCATAATTTTAGAGGTACCTTTACGTTTTCACTCATAACTTTTAAAATACTTAACCAATTAAAAAAAAAACAAAACATCAGTTTCTTCCTAGGAAAATTCTGCAACTTTTGGTACCCCAAGCGTTTAAATCGGTTCGGGATTATTGCCAAAAACGTGATTTCAACAGACAGACAGACGGACGGACAGACAGACAGACGGACATCGCTAGATCGACTTAAAATCGATCAAGGATCATGAATATATACTTTATGGGCTCCTAAACCAATATTTCAATGTGTTGCATACGGAATGACAAATTTATATATACCCTCTATTACCAGAGTGGAGGGTATAACAAGTAAAAAGTTAAATCCGGACTTGACGAATCCCAGCAAAAACATGGTAATGAGTTGTGAAAAGTAATCATTACCAAGTACATTATTTATAATGAGTACCCATTACCATTTACATTATTTTAAGCCCAAAAGTAACTACTTCTCAGTAATATGTTATAAAAGCACTCTAAGTAATAATATATCCTTGAACTTGCAGTTTTTAACCCTTACAATTTAATTAACTTAAAAAGTACTTAAAAACTTAATAAAAATTACACAATTTTTAAGTTTTAGTAAAAACAAGTTAAATTTAAAATGTTTTAATTAACTAATTATTTTACTTCTTATTGGTAATGGGGTTTTACTCCTTATTAGTAATCCGAGTCAGTAACTACTTATTTATCTCCATACTCTTCACTAGTTATTTTTGTCTCACGCCCATGTTAAAATAATTAGTGTTTCATTCAATAAGTAACTACTTATTAACATCTGTTTCGGATTACAAAACCCATTACTAGTAATGCCAATTTTTGCTGGGATGTATTAATATCCTTCACAAGGTATAAAAGATAAATACAAAAAACTTTATTTGAAAAAAAAATTTTTTGTGAACAAATTTTGTTAAAAAAAGCTAAAAGAAATAAATTTTGAGGAGAAAAATTTTTTAGATAAAAATAATTCGCGAAAAAAATTCGAAAAAAAAATTTGTTAAAAAAAAAATTTATAAAAAATTTATTTGTTCTTTGTTTAAATACCAATCAGCATCCAATTATGTTCGCATATTTCAACAAGCAGCTAAATAAAATTGTGTGCGAAACATACGGACGGACAGACAGACATTGCTAAAATGTTTTAGAACAGATAACTAATCAGAAAATATATACACTTTATTGAGTCCCAGACCGATATTTCGATAAGTTACAAACTGAATGACAAACTTTTGTATACCCTCTACCACTAGCAAGAGAAGTCTTTCAGAGAGTACTCACCGATTGTCCCGAAAATGTCATATTGGAATGAGGGAAGGAAAATAAGAGCTACCTTTTTATTTTTGCGCCTAATCCAAAATTTAAAAAAGTATTGCAAATTTTAAAAATGTGGTCATACAAACAGTATTTAAATGAGTTACGTGTGGAATGTTAAAGTTAATCTGCCCCTATCTTTACTGATGGAGTGGGAAACAAGTCAAAGTTTTATTATATCTTAGTATGTGTGTTCAAAAGGATTTCATTTATTAAATTTTATTTATCAATTTTCTAAAATTTGTTTACAGTTTAACAGAGTGAAGAAATAATTATGAAATTTATTGCTTAAGACATAATTTGTTATATTTTCTACTCGGCAAATATTTACAAAATCCTGTTGTGTTTGCTAGTTAGATTTGTAGTCCTTAAGGCATGTTTTAATTGCATACGTAGAACGATAAATGCCTGTAATGCCAAAATTAATAAATATTGGCATAAACAAAATAGTTTTGTAAAAAAGTTTTCAAATCTAAACTTTAAAGTTCTAAAGTTTAGAAAAAATCAATATTTAATTTATTTTTATCAAAACAATTCTTGGGCACTCACATCGCGGGTTTAATAAAAAACAGAACAAATATAAAATATCGTTTTTTTGTGCTGATAGCGGTTCAAAATATAAGACCGCAATGACATATTCAACAAATTCTGAAAAAATCTTGCACATAGGCCGTCTTGAAGACCAGCCAAATATATTTGACATATTAATATTTCTTTTTTAAATAGGTATAAAATTCTTAATGTTTATCAAAAAAAAATAGCCAATGGAATTAAATTTGTTGCTGCTCTTATAGATAAAAAAAATACATTTTTCCCAGAACATATTTTAAGTAAATAAAAACAAAACTTTTTTCTTAAAGTCATGTTTTCCCAAAATCAGCAAATGAAAAGTTTTGTTTTAAAAAACTTTTCTTTTTCTATACTTTTTTTTGTTTACAAAGATGAAACAATTCATATCTCTAATATTTAACTTTGAGTTGACAAAAAATTAATGTAACGGAAGTTTTTAAAACAAATAAATAAACGAACATAAGTTACAAAAGTTAAATAGATAATACAGTGGTTGAAGAATTAAAACAATTTTGGGGCATTGATATATAATTTATTTTAGAAATTAATAATTAAGTTTTTAAAAATTTATTAAAATTAAGATTCTGACACGTTTCTTCTTAGTGAAATTTTTTAGATTACTAAAAACCTGTTGATTTTCTCATTTTTTTCGGAGAACTTCAAAATTTTTTTTCTAAATTTTCCTGAATTTTATTTCTAATTTTTCATGATTTGGCTGAACTCTTCTAAACAATTTTTGAATTTATTACATTGTTATATCGCCCATTTACAAGTTTAATCTTTCAAATGTCACTCTTCGATCTTAATGGAATTTGTTTTACTTTTAAGAGCAGGTGAAATTTAACGATACACATTTTTTTTTTTATTTTAGGATGCAACTGACGGTGGAAAAATAGGCAATTTTCATTTCATTTTGTATATCTCTAATACTCGAAATAATAACTCTGTTAAATTCCCAGCAAAAAAAAATCGAGATTTTGGCGACACAGCATCTTTTTATAGCATACCGAAGCGCATCCAAAGAGCGCTCTTTAGAATGCAGTAAATGTAAGGGGAAAAAATTTAAAATTTTTGTTAAGATTTTTTATCTAAAACTTAAATTATAAAATTATATTTTGATAAAATTTCATACATGCTTTCCTTTTAAATATATTTAACACTTTTCGAATAAAAAACCATGAGTTTTGAACAAAGGCACATGATTTCACTGCATCATTATTGCGCATTAATCAGGGCTGAAAAGAGTGCTTCAATCATACCACTTTTTAATACATTTTGAATAAAAAAAAAAATTGAGAGCACCATTTCCGCTTTAGTTTCAGAAAATACAAATTATATTACAAAAAATGTCCAATCATATTTTAGACTCTCCAATTATATTTAAAAATATCCAATTATATTTCAAAAATTTCCAATATAATAAAATTTTTGAAATGTAATTAATAGGGATGAGATTTTCATGCACTAAAAAATCGAAAATATGCGCTTAAAACATGCGCTAAAAAACTCAAAATATGCACTAAAAAACCTAAAAATATGCACTAAAAAATAAAATGCGTACAATAAAAATCTTGTTTTCATAGAAAAAACTTCTTAAAAAGCAAAAAGTAACGCCGGGTTTAAATAGTAACATTTAAAACTTTGTATAAGCAAGATTTTTTTAGAACTTAAGACAATCTAAAAAAAAAAAATTAAAGAAAAAAAAATAATTTTTCTTATTTCCAAACTAAATTTTTAAAATTTAAAATAGTTTTTGAAACAAATAAATTTCAATTTGTGTTTTTGCTAATTTATGCCAAAATATGCAAAAATATGCACTTAAAAGTTGGAAATATGCACAAAATATGCATTTAAAACCAAAATATGCAAAAATATGCATTTTCACCAAAATATGCAAAAATATGCAAAAACAAATCGATGCCATTTTAAAGCAAATTTCTTGATTCGGAAAGATAATTGATCGAGATCGTTTTTAGACTATCGACAAAAAACATGCATTTGCATGGAAATCTCATCCCTAGTAATTAAACATCTTTTGGTTATAAATGGTAATATCTGAAATATAAATGGAAGTTTCCGAAATTGAAATTTTCGAAATATAATTGGAAATTTTTTAAATCTTATTAGATCTCTTAGGCGATATTTCCTCCAAATGCTTGCAGGGAGTCAACTGATTTTCAGAATTAGTCAATTGTATTTAAGATTTTCAAATTGTATTCAGAAATAGTCAATTGTATTTCAGATTTTGTAATTTGTATTTCAGAAGTAGTCAAATGTTCTTCATCTTTATTCTGCTTAAATAGATCTAAAAATATACATGAATTCACTGCATCTTTATAGCGATTTTTCAGCGCTCTAAAGAGATGTGAATTCAGAGCATCTTAAGAGCGCTTTTTCGGGTCATCCAACTAGCGCTCTAAAATGTGACATCGCCTTAGAGAATCATGCATGAATTCAGCAGGTTTGGATGCGCTCCTTAACTCGAGTTTCCTTTCCAAAAGCTGCTGTCAGTTCAGCAAAATTTCTGCTGGGTACAGTCATATTCAGGCGCGGATCCAGGAATTTAATTTGGGGGGGGGGGAATTTTTGTTTACCAAAAAAAATTCGGAAAGCAATAAAGTTGATTGGTACTTTGAACTTTGTTGTAGGTTTGTATAGGAAAATATTAATATTCCAGCTTTAAAAATTACCTCATGATATGTATAGCCAGTCACAACTGTGAATAGACCCCTTAACTTTCATATAAAAATTCTTAATTTTCAAAAAAAAAAAAATAAACTAAAAGTCCAATATTCCGAAAATTTTTTTAATGAAGTATTTCATTTTAATATATCTTTCCTTTACAAAATTTTTTAGATGTTAAGACATTTTTACTACAGAAAAATTTTAATATACTTTTCTGATAAAAAATCTCAAAATTTTTTTTCATACAAATTTTAAAGTTATTCTCAGATTCTAAGAACTCTTCGTATACAAATATTCTCAGATCCTGAAACATATTTCGTAAAAGAAAATTATCAGTTTCTAAAAAATTTTATGAAAAAATTGTGCACTTTTCTGATTTAGGACCATTAATTTTATAGCAGTTTTCAATAAAAAAAACTTTACGGTTATAGTGCCATCTAATGTTTTCTAAGGCAATTTCTGAGGCTTTTTTATAAAAAAAAAAAATATTATTATTATTAGACACTATTTCATAAGAAAAATTTAAATTTTCAGAGACACATTTCCTATAGAAAAATTCTCCGAATATTTCAAAAGAAAATATTTTAGTTTCTGAGAGATTTTTCAAATTAAAAAAATATCTGGTTCTGATATAGTTTTCTATAGAAAAGTTCTAAAACATATTCCCTATAAAAAAAAATCATAGATTTTGATAAACCAAGTGTGTTTTAATTTTTATTAAATAATAAAAATTAGTTATTTATTCGACCTTTTAATTGTGCAATGAAAAAGAGTTTATTCTGATTCGAGGCCTTTTCATGTTCCCCATTATGAATTAACATAACAAGTACTTATGATAACTCTACTTTCTTTATTAGGATATTCTCCCATTAAATACTCATAGAGTTTCTTGCTTTCAAAAATTTTGGCAATTTTCAGGAATGAATTGACGATCGTTTCGGGGGTGTTCCAATTCCCCCATCATCAGAATTCTTTAGAAAATTAGGTAATACTGTTAGCATGCAAACATCAAATATTCATACTCTAAATAATCTCAACTTAGTGAGAAAGCAAATATGATTTTCGAAGTTCCACCAGCATTACACCAAATATAATTTGAAAGCAAGTTTTTTTTTGGTTACTGCATATACTACAGTCGGTAGTTGTTAAATACAGTTTTTGTTTTTGCCTTCTGTTATAGAAAACAAATTCTCTCGTATCAAGAGGGTTACCAAGTGTGTTTTAATTTTTATTAAATAATAAAAATTAGTTATTTATTCGACCTTTTAATTGTGCAATGAAAAAGAGTTTATTCTGATTCGAGGCCTTTTCATGTACCCCATTATAAATTAACATAACAAGTACTTATGATTAACATAACAAGTACTTATGATAAACTTTTCTATAGGAAAATTTGATTCAGATTCTAAAAGATTTTTCAAATAGAGAAATTCTCATATTCTTAAAAAAAATTCATAAAAAAACTCTTAACTACGGAAATATATTTCTCAACAGAAAAACTCAGATTCTGAAACGTTTTTTCTGTAGAAATGTTATCCAATTTTGAAAATTTTTTTTGTAGAAAAATTCTTGTTAGATTCTGAAACGTTTTTTCTAAGGAAAAATTCACAATTTCTGAGGATTTTTTTTTATAGAAAAGTTATAACAGATTCTTCCTTAAATTTGATATAATTTTTAAATCAAAAAATTCTTCCATTTAGGTTCAAATAAGTATCAATTTTTTTTCCTAAAGATAAAGTCTAAAATTCAGAGACATATTTCAATAAATTAAATTTGAGATGATACTTTTTCCTTAGCAAATGATAGGGATAGTTATTCGGTTAGAAATTGTCCACGACTTGATTGTCATTTAAGTTTTTCATACGCAATTTCTTTAACTCTGAATCATTTTATAGAGGCTATGTGTGCTGTAAATCATCAGCACACATATACCTCTTCTAAGGATTTTTTTACACCCTGGTGATTTTCTTTTTTATGTTTCCTTTCTTTCCCCATTTTTTTCTTTCTTTCTTTCTTTCTTTCTTTCTTTCTTTCTTTCTTTCTTTCTTTCTTTCTTTCTTTCTTTCTTTCTTTCTTTCTTTCTTTCTTTCTTTCTTTCTTTCTTTCTTTTCTTTTTTAACTCATTTTGGGGGGGGGGCTGGTAGAAATCCCATTCTTCCCACACTCTGGATCCGCGCCTGATCATACAGAGTATTTACTAGAGTTATTAATCATTTCGCACAACAAATTAAAGATCTTGGAAAACCTATTTAAATGTGCACAATAGCCTGTCCCAAAAAATAAAATTTTGGGTTATAGCAAAAAAACGATGCTCTTTTGAGAGCCGATAATGGAAAAAATAATTTAAAAAAAATTGGAGTCTGTCTTTGTCTTCCTACAACCGGTTGAAGTTCGGAATCGTAGTGTATTTGGTAAAAAAAATTTGTTTTCTTATTAAATTTTTGTTGCAAAAACTTGTAAAAAAATATTTTGTTTTCGACATTTTTTCCACTTTTTTTTAAGTGGCTTAAAATGGTACTTAAAGAACATGGAGGATTTAAATTACCCTTTTTGAACTTGATTGAGAAACATCCACGTTTTTTTTCTTAAAATGCTCTGGTGGACCAAAATATTGCCATGAAAACTTTTAAAATATTTTTCCCATAATGTACTAAACATTCCGCGAATTTTGACACCAACAGCTGACAAAACAATAAATATTTTTTTTTTTTGACAAAATACACTACGATTGCGAACTTCAACCGGTTGTAGGGAGGCAGAGACAGGCTCGAATTTTTTGTTGCACTGTAATATCATCATTGCTTTTTTGCTATTACCAAGCGAAATTCCAAAAATGGGACATTTTCGGGACAAACTAATGCACAACTTTCCGTCATATTGAGTGAATACCAAAATTGTAGGACATTTTAAATAATAACTAGACAAATAAAGCATTTTTTTGCACGTTGTCATTACCAGGTGATATATCTTTCAGGGCATTTTATTTATTGATTTATCTTTCAGTGCATTTTAACATAAAAAAATTCGAAGTCTTTTGCAATATTGAACTTTTAATTATCAACATGTTGTTATTGGATGTTTCGCTGATGTTCCTCAAGAAAGTTCAAAAGGGTACTTTAAATCGTCCATGTTCTTTTAGTATCATTTTAATCCACTTAAAAATAAAAAGTAAAAAAAAAATTTTCCAGGGAGACATTTTCTAACAAATAAGTATTTTTTACATCAAATGTGTCAATTTTGTGATATTTTTTTTGGACCAGTCACTTTTCATGAACCACTTGATTTAAAATAATAAGGTTCTCAAAGTCCCTTTTTTCGTCGACACCACTGTGCGTTAAAAAATTAATAAATACGAAGAAAGAGGCAAACACATATTTAATAAAATAAATAACAATATGTTGGCGATGATAATGATAACGATAATGGAATCAATAACTTTTAAATAACTTTAGTATAAATTATGAATTCATTATAAGCTGCTAAATTTAAATTTAAAAAGGCTAACCTTTGAAAAAAAAGACATACATACGTAAAAAGTGCTCAAGTTTTAAGAGGATTTTATTAACTTTTTTTGTAGGCTTCAAATCTTTATAAAGAATTTTTATTTTCCTTTCAAGTTTTTTTCTATCAATATTTTTAGGTACATATTTTTGTTTTCTTCTTGGGAAAATTGTTATGTAATACGCATAAAAACTGTTTAAAACAATTTTCCAATCTAAATTTTTTCATGTTTTCTTAAAAAAGGGTTTTCTATTGAAAAAAAAAAAAGAATTCTTAAGGCTGCTATTTTTTATTTTGTAGAAATATTCATTTTTATTCGTTTTTTTTCTACTTTTAAGTTGAAAAGTCAATAAATTATGTAAATTATGTAAATTTTTTATTTTTTTTTTCTTTTTTGATGAAATTGTATAAATTCCTTTTAGCCTTAAGTTATTTTTTGTCTATATTTCTTTTATTGATAAAAAAAAAACGTATAAAAAGTTAACTAGAAAAAAATTTGATAATAACTTATTACTTTGCTCTTTTCTTTTTAGATCTTTTTGAAGTTTTAAAGCCTAATTAAGGTAAGATGAAAAATTTTATTTTGTTTGTCTTCTTTGTATTCAAATGGAATATTTTAGAATACATATTTTTTTTGTTTGTTTTTAATGGAAAGTTTATTAAAAATGTGGTTTAAATGAACTACAGTAACAAATAAATATATAGTTGATATAGGAAAATTATATAATGACATGAATTTTAAAATTTTTATTTAAAAATTTTCAATATGTCTTTACTATAAAAAAACAAGTAAGAAAGCTATATTCGGCTGTGCCGAATCTTTAAATACCATCCACAATGTTAACCAATGCACTAAACGCAGACGACCTTTCTTGGCCAAAATTGATTTTATGGAAAATCATAAACACTTACACACAACAGAAAACATTTTGTTTGTGTATACACTTATTTACCGTTCAAAAACAATTTTAGATAAAAATAAAAGAAAACGTATTTTTTTAAATTTTTTCAATTATTTTTTGAGTTTAACAGGCTTATTCACAGTTATGACTGGTTATGACTAATTTTATTATTTTCAAACTTCATATTCCCTGTGTTTGTTGTAAACACAATCATAAAAAGTCTCAAAATTTAAAATTATTTGTCAATTTTGAGACGATGTGGGTAACAGATCCTTATTTTTTTGAAATTTTCAAACAAAATTTGAATTTTTTTATGATTGTTTACAACACCCACATGGAAAAAATTTAGTTATGATTGAGTTATGACTTTTTTGTGAATAGCCCCCTAAATATAAAAAATTTCTTATAATATTCTACATGGAACAATTTTTAACACAAAACCAATTTCAATTCAGAAATTTTTCCAGTTTTGTAATTTTTGCCAAGAAAAGTGATGATCGGAACCATAGTGCAATGTAAATATTTAAAAAACAAAAAAAATATTTATTAAGTATCTATGAAAATTATATAAAAGCAACCACGTGTATGACACATACTACGTATTTTTTACTTCTATTGATACAAATAACAACTAACAAGCCAAATAAGCATAAACAACTACAAAATGGCGCGCAGCCACGGGATATCATGGTGGTTTATATCAAAACTCATCTCAATTGCTCATAGGTTCTTAACCCCTTGACCGATTTTACCATAATTGGTACCAAAATAACCAGAAAAACGTTGAGAACAATAATATATGAACCTATTTAAAATTTGTGAGTGTTAGGAATGATAAAATTATATTGAATTCCAAGTTTCGTTCCCATTCATTCAACAGGTGTCAAGTTATAGCATTTCTTTGTGAAAAATTCACCATTATTTTAGAGGTACCTTTACATTTTCACTCATATCTTTTAAAATACTTAACCTATTTAAAATAAAAAAATACATCAGTTTCTGCCTAGGAGTTCCGGATTATTGCCAAAAACGTGATTTCAACAGACAGACAGACAGACAGACAGACGGACATCGCTAGATCGACTTAAAATCAATCAAGTATCATGAATATATATACTTTATGGGGTCCTAAACCAATATTTCAATGTGTTACATACGGAATGACAAACTTATATACTTATACCCTCTATCACTAGAGTGGAGGGTATAAAAATTGCTCGCGAATATAGACCGAGTGTTATAGGACTCAAAAAAATGATCAACAGTTTTTTTTACGGATTCAGTTATTTAAAAAAAAAAAATTAACTGTTTTTTGGGCCTCGAGCTAGAATAAAACTCTAATAGAATATATATGGGGCATTCCATGTCAAATCGGACACTTTGAAATTTTTTTTTTTAGATTTTCCCAAGTTGTTAACAGTTTTTAGTACCCTTCGAAAACTCCTTCGTGGTAAATTTTCAGATTTTTTTGATGACCCGTTCAAAAGATATCGAATTTTTAAGAATTGGTAGTTTGTTACTTTACTCTTTACTCAAACTTCTTTTACTCATAACTTATTCAATAATGGTCCAAATTTTAATTTTTTTCTTCAAAATTTTTGTTTTTTTACGTACTTTAAAAAAAAGTCCCAAAAAATTCTTAAAAGAGCTCTAGTATGCGATTTTTAAGTTTTAAAATTTTAATTTCATTTTTGAAAATGTTTGTACTATTCGATTTTTTTGAAATTTTTTTGTGTAAAACTTCTATCGATTCTACAAATTTTTTGTCCAGGAGGATCGTGGATAACGTAATAATCGTTAAAATTTATTTTGTAAAATTTTTTTAAAAAATTTTATTGTCATTTTCCAATCTTAAAATCATTTTTACTGCTCCAATGGTGCGTCATAGAGGGGTCCTTTAGAAGACCGACCCCCATTATTTTTTCGTCTTAACATTTGTCTGGAACAAACTAATACCCTATCTTCAATTTCTAAGGGGGCTCCCACTCAAAACAAAATTTTTTACACAAAAAAATTTCAAAAAAATCGAAGAGTACAAAAATTTTCAAAAATGAGATTTAAATTTTAAAACTTAAAAATCGCATACTAGAGCGCTTTTAAGAATTTTTTCGGATGTCTTTTTAAAAAGTACGTAAAAAAACAAAAATTTTGAAAAAATAAAATTTGAAGTTTGGACCATTATTGAAGAAGTTATGAGTAAAAGAAGTTTGAGTAAAGGAACAAACTACCAATTTTTAAAAATTCGATATCTTTGGAACGAAGGAGTTTTCGAAGGGTACTAAAAACTGTAAACAAATTTGGAAAATCTAAAAAAAAAAATTTCAAACACTCAAAATATTTTGTAGGCAAAAACAAACGAAAAACACACTTAAAACAAGTGAATAAACAATTAAAAACCATCCCAGTAATTATTCATTTATTTTAACAAACATCAACATTTATTTTTTACTGTTGACAAAATTTTTTAAAATAAATAACATTAAACATTAAAAAATTACGGTTTTTTCACTCTTTTTTTACTAACATATTTTTTTTTTTTACTAACATATACTAACATATGTATATAAAAAATAACCTACGAAAACATTAAAAGTTAATGATTTTTCTGTTATTTTTACCAACAAATCCAAAAAAATAACCTACCAAAACCTTAAAAATTAATGATTACAATTTTCTATTGAAATATTTTTTTAAAAATTTTTAATTAAATTTTGGGGAATCGATTCCGCAATCAACAACATTCTGGGCATATATTTTTATATTTCTATAAATAATTTTTTGAATTTTTTTTTCTACAAAAAAAATAACCTACTTGTGTAGGTAAAAACTAATTATATTTCATTAAAAAATACCAACAATTTTTAAAAAATGACTTACACAAATCATTAAAAATTTAAAGAATAATCAGTAGTTTTTACTTACAGAAGAAAAATAAATGACTTTAAAGATTAAATGTTAATGAAAGTCTTTATTTTTGAGTGTGTTATTTTTGAAACAAAGGACAGAAGTAGTCATTAATAAAAACTGAACATCAAATAAATGGTTTTTCTTTTAAAAACGACTAAACGGAAAACTTTTTAAATAAACTGCAAACAGTTAATGACATAATTTTTTGAGTGAAGTGTTTGACATGATTTGAAATGTAATGCCCCATATACATTCCTGAAGGCCGAATAAATACATTTTATTTTAATGCAACTTTTTGTACTAAAAATAAAAAAACAACAGTTAACTGTTTTCTTTTAGTTTGTTTTAAGTTTTTTTGATCATCTCGCAATAAAAAACACGAGTAAGAGAATCATATTTGCAACAAATCGTTTATACATTGTTTGCCAGAAATTATTTGGTGGGGCCAATTTTTTTTTTTAAATTTCGTTTTTTCGAATTGATCAATCAAACCCGATTTTGCTGCAATTGTATACCAACCAACTGGTGTAATTCAGTTTAAAACTACTTATATATAAAACCAATCTCCACTATTACATCTCAAGTATTCTTTTAAAGAATATCTGTGATATTTTTATTTATAAATAAAAAAAAAAATAAGTTTAAACAAAAAATAATTATTAGCAAAAAACAAAAAAAAAAAATCTGCACGTAATTTTCAATGATGTCACGTCTTAACTTTATGATATTTAATGGAAATTCTTGAATGTTTTAGTACTGTACTCGTATATGATGACAATGACGACGCTGATAATTTTTTTTATTCTCCTTTAGCTTTGAAATGTTTTCTTTTTTATTTTTGTTAATAAAACTTTTTTTTTTATATTAAACCCGTGAAGAATGTTAAAAGAAAATTATAATTGTTTTTCTTATTTTTTAATATACACAAACATAAAGGAACACAAACTATAATTAGTTTTATGTGGTTGAAGGTTTTGTAAACAATTTTTGAATTTTAAGTTTTTTTTCTTAAGTTTTAAAGAAGACCAAAAACATGTTATAAACAAAAGGTGGCATTTGAGAATATTCAGAATATAATAAACAGTACGCGGTCTTTTTACACTCAAAATAATGAACTTGTAACTTTGTTCATACTCCTAGAACTTAATTTATTCGCGGTTGAAAATGCGAAGAAACGCGATTGTTTTCCATTTGCGTGAAATAAAAATCTGGTATAAAGCATAATAGTTGAATTGGCGAAGGCGAAACATGTATTTTTAAGAAACACTGTAAAAACAATTACAAAAAGCTAAATCTTTTAGAAATCTCTAAAGCAAGACCGGATGATCAATATGTAATGTGATGAGCTCAAAATTTAGGTAAAAGTTATATTTTTTTCTAATAGCCTTTTAAAACCATTAAAGATATCATCCGTTTAATACAAAAAATTACACAGAAAACATAAATTTAAAAAAAAAATTTTTTTTAGTTATTCTTCAAAAAATGTCAAAAAACTATGGTAAGTTTGCAAAAATAGTAATTTTAACAGTATCATTTTAAAACGCAAGTGTAACTGAACCAAACGCAATAATAAAAAAAAATTCTTCTGTTGGAGACCATGCATCCTCGAAATTTGGTACACTAGCATAAAATTCCTTAGTTAAGAAAAATATGAATTTTTGGAAAATTCGGTGCAAAGACACCCCTACCTCCCATGTGTCCTAAAATTTAAAAATTTTATTTTATCTACAATATTATGCGAAAAATTACAAAAGTGGGCATGCTGATACACATAGAATTAGCAATGTGTGCATAAATTTTAATTTAAATCAGAGCAAGGATTAAAGGTCCTGCCATATTTCCCTTTTCATAAAAACGCTTTAAAACCTATAGCAATCGCTATAAAACTTGGTACGTAGATTGATATTTATAAGGTTTATAATAATGCCAAATTTGGTTAAGATCGGGTTATAAATGTTAAAAATACCAAAACTTCCTTAATTGAAAAATGGGTTAAAAACGCATAATATGCTTTTTCAAAAATAAAATTTAAAAATATAAGGAGTGAAAAATACGCCAATATTCTTTTTGCAGTTCAAAAGATAATATATTAAACTACCAAAAGTAATTAGAAGAAAAAAAAATCCGAGAAAAAAGTTCTCAAACTTTAGTAAAATTTGAATTTAAACAAAAAATTAAATGTGGTAAATAGAGTTTTTCTTTTCCCGGACTTTTTCGTTTCCCGGGAAAGCGGGATTCATTTTTAAATTTCCTGGGATCCCGGGAATTCCCGCAATAACTAAAACCCCAATTTTTTTGTAAAAAAAATATATAAAAACCTTATGAATGCGATTACACTATTCATAATGTTTATTAACACCATAAAAATCTTATTTAGTACCTTTAAAACAGAAAAAAAAAAATAAGTTTCGAGAAAAAAAGAACAATTTTTGTTACCCAGTTCTTATAAAAAACCGGTCCAAATATATCGAAGTCGTTTAAAAGTATTTTTAAGGGAATATGTTATTTCACATCGCTTTATCTGTTTTAATAATAAAATTCATCATTTATTCTAATTCATCTTGTTGTTAGTTCATTTTTACAATTGGTTCTCAACGCTTTGCCTCTAAAACACAATGAAACTAATACACAGGAATTTCTCTATTATGTTTCTAAAACTGAATGTAACTGTTTCAGAGAAATGAAATTATAAAAAAATTTACCCCAAAAATTATTAAAAAAATTAAAAATCCTGGTTTCTAAAAAAAACTGTCATCCTTAACACAGATTTTATATCAATTTATCGATTTAAAAATACTCATGTCCAGAGATATAAATATTTTCTAAAGAAACAAATAATCATACTGCAAATTTTTATAATGCAGTTCTCAGAAAAAAAAATTTCTTAGCTTCTGAAAAAAAGTATCAGGATCTGATAACACAGCCCAGCAACCAAAATCGGAGTCGGATGTAACACAAAGCAAATGAAAGCATAATAAAACCCTCGACACTTTTTTTTGGTTTAGCGCTAAATTTTTTTACACGCATTTGAAGTTGGTGAACTTTTATTATAATTATAATAATAATTGCTTAAAAATTTTATAAGGCGTATGATTAATTTTGTAATTGCCTTTAAATAACAATCTTACGCAACGGTGAACAGTGGATTATTTTTATTAATTTGGCTATTCAGTAAATAGGTACAAAAAATGCGTGTAAAAAATAATCTAGCGCTGAATTAACCCAACGTCTTGATGGCTTTGTTATGTAAAATGTAAACTTTAATTTGCTTTTGGTTTCATTCTATTCCGGTTTTAAATTTAGATTTTTATCACTGTGTAATTATATCCTATCGAAATTTAGATATTGTGAGACTTTTTTTATTTCGTAATGAAATGACATTTTTTAGTTATAACGGCTCTGATTTTGGGCCCTCATGGTCCCTGCGTACGTTTCTGTCGTCAATTATCAAGAATTTTAATAAAATCTCTAAAAAATCACATACTAAATAATCAATAGAAGTCGAAAAATCAACAATTTCAAAGAAACTAAAATTCCCGGGAATTCCCGCTCTATTTCCCGGGATTTCGGGATCGAAAATTTACGGGAATTCCCGTGAAAAACTCTAGTGGTAAACAACACCGTGCAAAAAGATTTTATATCTTGAATGGCACCAAAAAAATTAGAGTATACCATTAGTACCCTAAAAAAAAAACAAAAGAAATTAAATAAACTTCTAAGCTAAATAAAGTTCCCACATGTATTCATTGAAATTTGATGGCGGTTCCTTTAGAACATATTAACCCTCTAAAAGCTAAAATAAAATCGTTTTTCACCAGCTGGTGAATCAAAAGTATCATAATTATTTTTCAACAAAAAATTTTTTTTTTTGTCATAATTTTTTTTTTTCATCAAATTTTTTTTATCAATTTTTTTCATCAATTTATTTCATCAATTTTTTTTTTTTCATCAATTTTTTTTCCATCAAATTTTTTTTCAATCAAATTTTTTTTTTCATCAATTTTTTTTTCATTAAATTTTTTTTTTCATTAATTTTTTTTTCATCAAATTTTTTTTCATACATTGTTTTTTTATCATATTTTTTTCATTAACTTTTTTTTACATCAAAAAATTTTTCTCTTCATCAAAAAAATTCATCAAAAACTTTTTTCCATCAAAATTTTTTTTTTTTCACCAAAAATTTTGAGTTCATTAAATTTTTTTTAACATAATTTTGTTTTTCGTGAAAAAAATCATTTGTTTTGTACCAAAACTACTTTTTCACCAAGTCCAAGCTTTTCGCATAAAAATGTTCCCTTTGTTTATCAAATGTACATAAAACAAGTGAGAGTGTTATATTCTTTGGTGCCGAATCTTTTATACTCTCCAAAATGTAAAAAGGATTTTTTGCACTTATTTTTGCAGTCACTTACGAAATGTACAGCTCTTTTGGTTTTTTAATGGGGTCCTCGACTGATATTTCAATTCGTTTTGCATGGAATAGCAAAGTAATATAACATTATTTTTTCTAAAAAAAACTTTGCTTTGACAAGTACACCTAAATCTTCCGCAAAACATTATCATGATTTAATCTTTTGGGCATGAGTACAAAATTCGCATGCATTTTTTAATTGAGAAATGTCTCAGAATCAAAGATTTTTTCTGTAGGAAAAATTTCTGAGTCTAAGGCTCTGAGACTTTTTCTAAAAAAAAAAGTGTCTTAGAAGCTGATACCTTTTCTATATGAAAAATGTCTCAGAATATAAGGAATTTTTTTAGGAAAAATTTCTTAGATTCTCTTACAAAATATGACTCAGAAAGTGAAAATTTGCTGATTATGAAACCACATTTTTTTTGGTAAAGTTAGCAAAAATGTTTTGCCAAAAATTAGTTAACTGAATTTTTTTTTTTCAACTTAGTTCAGACACATTTGAGGACCCCATTGGGTTCGGACCCGATAGGTCCAGACCCCGATGGGCCTAGACCTAGTTAGGTTCCTTAAAAATCGTCATAGTTTTTGATCCAAAATTTGTGTCCGTTTCGCTCTACCTTGCTTAGTTTTTGAGACACGTAATTTTAGGGGACCACCGGGGTATTGAGAACTACAAAACTCGATAACTTCGAAAATATTACTCGGAGAGCTTTTGCTTCTACGTATTGAGAGCTACAAAAATGCTTTTGGACTTTTTGTTGTGTCGGCAATATTTACCGAGACATGAGCATTTTAAAATTTTCGGGAATGCTAACTTTTTTGGATCCAAAGTTCGGACCCATTAGGGTCCACACATGTGAAGAGGACGGGCTATACTATGGAGAACCCGAGAACCAAAAATGGCCTCCATTTTGCTCTATCTGGCTTAGTTTCCGAGATAGCGCCATTTTAAGTTTTTTGAGAATTAAAAAAAATTTACCATTTATTTTTGCTAATATTAGCAAAAAATCTTGTAAAAATGTTGCCAACTCAATTTCAAATCTTAGTAAAAGAAATTAGTTCAAAGTTTGTTTAAAATTGCTAATGTGCTAAATAAAGTTTACAAGAATTTTTTGCTAACATGCTAATCTCAACTAAAAATTTGCTAAAAGTTAGCTAACTAGCATTAGCAAAAAAAAAAAATAGTAAATCTACTAACGTATTTTTTTGAGTGTAGAATTTTTCTAGGAAAAAGTTTATCAAAAACAATACTTTTTCTACAGAAAAATGTCTTAGAATCTAGGAATTTAAAAAAAATAAAAACCATTAAAGTCTTCAATTTTTCTAATCTCAGGTACTTTATATGGAATAGTTTGACAAACCCCAAAAACGTTGGTGTAGAAAGATCGTTTCGGTATCTTAGACCTTTTCTGCAGAAAAATAAAAAGAAACAAATTTCATAGCCTTAGAAGTTTTCTATGGAGAAAAAGTCACTCAATCTGAGAATTTTTCTTTACAAAATTTTTTGGTATGTGAATATCATAAGAATCTGAGAATTTTCTATATGAAAATTTATCAGAATTTGAAAATTTTTCAATAACAGTAATTTTAAAAATTTAAAAGCTTCACCTCGGAATTTCTCTATAATGGGATAATGTCTCAAAATCATACTTTCTCTTTCAGAAAATGACTCAGAAAAATTTCAAAATCGGAAAAAATTTTTTGAAAAAACGTATCTCAAATCTAACTTATTTTTTATTGGAAAATTGTTTCAGAATCTGGGTCTTTTGCTGTCAGAAAAAAGATTTAGAACCTGAAAATTTCTTAAAGAGGTATTTTTCAAAATACCAAAATTTTCTTAAGTTTTTTTATAGGAATAAAATTTTAAAATTTGGAAATGTTTCTTTAGAAAAAATCATACACGACAAGAGTTGAGCACTAAAAAATCTAATGATTCAAATCCAACATGAGGTTCTCTGCAAAAAAAAAAATTCAGAGTAAAAAAAAAAATTCAGAGTAAAAAAAAAAATTACCTCCCCCCAAACCTAAGAGCTGGATCCGCGCCTGTATTAGCATGAAGTGTAATAATCTGGAAGTAAGTCCAGGGGTTGTCAGTTCGATTCCCACCAGAACCTTTGTCTGTTACTCCACAACTGGAAGGTTAAACATCAGATTTTTCTTGGTTAATTAAGTATGTAATTTATAAAAAAAAAAACAAAACAATTCCCTGTATTGTTTCTAAAAAATTAATAAACTATTTGTTTTAGGTTGTTCCAATACTTAGGGTATTTAATTTTTCTATTGGCAGTTTCATTGCAACTTATTTCGGTTTTGACATTTTTAAATTTTGGCAAAAATTCAAACCAAACTAAACTTTGGCAATTTTTCTTATTTTATTTTTGGGAAATTTTTTCGTAATGAAAAATCACCAGTTTTTTGTTTTAAAATTTTGCCTAAAAGCTATGAAAACGTGCCCAAAAATTTTGGGCACGTTTCATATAAAATATGACCCAAATTTGTATGAATAAGGTTTGGGCGAGATTTCATTTTTTTTGGGCGATTTTGCCTAAAGCCCTTTAATTCTAGGGGATGAGCGGCAAAACTTTTTTTAACGACCCACCCTATGGTACACTTAATATAGTATTTCAACAAAGTTTGAGATTTTTACCGTTATTTGCTTATTAAAAGGCCAAATTACAAATTAAGTTCATTAATTTGGTTACACTTATCATAAACAAAAATAACAGAACCAATATAATTTTAATTGACTTCAAAGTATTAAAAAAAATTTACTTTTTGTGTTTCAATAAAAAAAAACTTGGGCGGAAGGATAAAAGAACTTGAGTAAAGTAATTAAAAAAAAATAATTGAAAGTGCAAAAAATTCAACGTTTCAAGGTACACCTTTCCCCTGCTTGAGCATTCAAATTTCAAATCGCCAATACCGCGAATACGAGCGCTTCCTCCAAAAACGGCAAGCACCTTTGAATTCAGCCTACTCGAATTAACTTCACCAGTAGGGTGTCCATCATGTTGAAAAGTGGCAAATTCAAGCACAGTGATATTAATTAGATTAAATTGTAAAAAATTTTGTAAAATTTATTTAAAATAATTTTACTAACAATTAAATTTAAATGCATTTCATTCATTAGTATAGAACTAATTAAACAACATTTTGTTTTCATATTCGTTCAACTTTAATGAGAGTGGGCTTTAATACAAAGACATTATCTACACCAAATGGTGGTAATGTCTTTTAGTAAAGGTGATGATAATGTCTTTTACCCAAGAAGTTAATGTTATTTAAGTGTATTTAACTTAAAGATACATAAACAGTTTATAATAAGAGGACAAAAACAGGAATTGTAAGACTTTAGCTGTATTTTTAATGTAATTAAAACATTTGCAGGACTTTTGTATTAATTCGAAGCATAATGTGTTTACAATTCTCGCCAACTCCCCTTTGTTACTTTTTGTCATGGTAACAAAAAAAAAAGACAAGTCCTTCCTAACTTATTCCTCTACATTTATTGTCATTTATTATTAATTCGAAATTAAAATACATTAACATTTTTAATTATTTACAAAGTATTATTACATTCAATTATTTATGCTCTCTTAAGTATTATTACTCTAACCCCCCTCGCCACCTTACATATTCATACATATAAAATATAAAAATAGCTATTCATACCAGACATACATACATACATATATACATAGATCCTTATGGAAAAGGGTGACATTAATTCTTAATTTTTATTACTTCCTATATTACCTTGAGTGACCTCTAGAAAACCATTAAAATTCATTTATGGCATTAACAACTTCCTAATAAAAAGTAAAATAGAAAAAAAAGATTTACTGTTTTTTTTTTAAGGTTAAATTTTTTATTTCACTAACACAAGGCACTCCTATGATGTTGAAGGAAAATACAAAAAAATATTTGCGTGTTTAGTTAAAAATATATAAAGAAAATTTTTGATGTTTGATATTAAAATTTATCAATAAAAATAAAAACCACAAATATTATTATGGTACACTGTACAATAGGGATATAACTTTTTTTTTGAGTGCAAAATAGCACTCCAGTACCATCTGGGGAATGTTGTTCTAATAAAAAAAAACTGTTTTAACATGATAATGTTTTTAGGCTGGTGTCTAATTTTAAAAAAGTTGCAGGACGCCACCTCAGTTTGACTATATAAGCTAACAATTAACGAAAAAGAAAACAAGAATTACTATTTTCATTTTCTTAAAATCAAAAATTTTAATAACTTGGGTTTGCAACTTGGATAATAATTCACCTCGTGGTAAATAAAACCGATTTTCACCACCTGGTGAATAAAAAGTAACATTATTATTTTTCAACAAAAAAATTTTTTTTTTTTTCATAATTTTTTTTTTATAAATTTTTTTCCATTAAATTTTTTTTTTATTGGATTTTTTTTTTTTATTTTTCATTAATTTTTTCATAAATTTTTTTTTCATTAATTTTTTCATAAATTTTTTTTCCATCAAATTTTTTTTTTCATCAAAAAATTTTTTTTTGTCAAAAATTTTTTTTCATAAATTTTTTCAATATTTTTTTTTTTTTTCATCAAATTTTTTTTTCATCAAAATTTTTTTTTTCATAATTTTTTTTGTCATATTTTTTTCATAAATTTTTTTCACCAAATTTTTTTATTAAATTTTTTATTATCAATTTTTTTCTCACCAAAAAAATTTTTTTTTTCATATTTTTTTTTCATCAATTTTTTTTTTACATCAAAAAATTTTTCTTTTCATCAAAAAAATTCATCAAAAACTTTTTTTCATCAAAATTTTTTTCACCAAAAATTTTGGGTTCATTAAATTTTTTTAACATAATTTAGTTTTTCGTGAAAAAATAAATCATTTTTTTTACCAAAACTACTTTTTCACCAAGTCCACCGATATGTACAGCACTTTTGGTTTTTTAATGGGGTCTTTGACTGGTATATTGCAATTCGTTTTGCATGGAATAGCAAAGTAATATAACATTATTTTTTCTAAAAAACTTTGCTTTGGCAAGTACACCCAAATCTTCCGCAAAACATTGTCATGATTTAATGTTTTGGGCAAGAGTACAAAATTCGCAGGCATTTTCAACTATTGGGAGTCAAAAATTACACAAACATATTTTTTTTTGCATGGAACCTTATGTCGGGTTTGATAATAATTTTTTTTTAGAAAACTTTCAAATTTTAAAAATTTATTCCTTAAAAAAAAAAAAAAATTGGAAAAATTTGATAGTTTATAAAATGTCTCTGCAAAAGACTCAGATTCTGAAACAATTTTAAAATAGAAATTAGGTCAGATTTAAGATATGTTTATTCAAAAACGGTTTTTTGATTTTGAAATTTTTCTGAGTCATTTGCTTAAAGAGAAATGTTATAATCCTGTGATATTATTCCATTATAAAAATTCTGCAATTTGCTACAGAAAAACTTTTAAAATTTTTTAATACTATGTTTAGACCAAACAAAAACTAACTTGTTTTTGGCAAAAAAACATTTTGGAAAACCAAACTGTTACACCGAATAAAAAGAGTTTTTTTTTGTCAAATCAAATTAATTATTTTCTAAATTCACTAAAAAACACAAAATTACAATAGCCACACGTTATTAAAAAAATTAAATTACACATTTATTTACTTTTTTTAATGATTTGAATATTAATTTAACAAAAAAACAAATATTTTTATTTTGACATTCGTTTTTACCAAAAGAAAACTGAAAAAAACATTCACACTGAATTAATAGTTGCATAGACCACAACCTAAATTCTAGTTTTTGTTCAGTTTTAGTTGGCAACGCAGTTTTTAAATTGTATGGAAAATTTATGTAGTTTTTGCCAAAAACCAAAAAAATATTCAAAAACAAGTTGTTTTCGTTGGTGTAAATACCGTATAAAATGCCTGTTTTAGAAAAATTTTCAAATTTTATACACTTTCATAAAGAAAAATTATCAGATACTTATGCAATTTTCCCACATAAAAAATCCTATAATAAGAAAAAAATATTCGCAAAGAAAAATTCTCAGATTTATGAATTTGATTTATTTACATCTTTTTTCATTTTCCAAAATGTTTTATTATTTTATTCAGATTAAAATTGCTTATTTATCGTAGATTATAGAAACAATAGAGCAAATCTTTCTACACCAAAATTTTTATTGTTTGAATAACTATTCCGTAGAAAGTTCCTGATATTAGAAAATTGAAAACTTTAATGGTATTTAACATTTTTCTTAGAAATTTTTCTATAGCAAAAGTAAAGTTTTCTGAGACACTTTTCCTTAGAAAAAGTATAAGATTAATTCTCTAGCATTTTCTGAGACATACTTTTTTAAAAGAGATTCTAAGAAAATTTTCCTACAAAACGTCTTAGATTTTGAGACATTTTTTTGAGAGTCTGAGTCTCAGAAATTTTTCCTACAGAAAAAGTCTTCGACTCTGAGACATTTTTTAAATAAAAAATCACAGAATCTAATACTATTTTTAGATTCTGGGATATTTTCCTTAAAATTCTTAGAATCTAAGGCATTTTTTTTTTATAGAAAAAGTCTTAGATTCTAATTTATTTTTCCTATCGAAAAATCTTAGATTCTAGAATTTTTTTTTAATATTAAAACTCACAAACTCGGAAACACTTTCCTATCAAAAAATCTGAGATTTTTTCGGCTTTTCATATTTAAAAGTTTTACAGCCTTACCACACAGAAAAAAATAAAAATGAATTTCAATTACGAAATTCGTTGATTCAATTAAAAAATTAATTGATTTCGGACGTATCACGAAAATGCGCATATTAATTACTCATTTTGTTTGAAAACAGTTTTAAAACTTAATTAAATTGTTAATTGAATCAATTAAAGTTTTAATTGAAAATAAAATGGAAAACCAATTAAAATTGTAATTAAATAAACTAAAAAAAAAAATAATATAAAATTAAAAATCAATAATATAGATTTATTGATTCACATAAAATGTTTAATTGAAAAAAGACCACAACTCAATTTAATTTTAAAGTTAAACTTCAAAAAATGCCCTAAAATAAATAAACATAGAATTTTTTTGTTTTTTATTATTAAGATTTTTTTTTTTCTTTATTAAATATAAACAGTTGGTATAGTTTTGCATAGAAACATTATAGTAGTATTTTAAAATATCAATAACTATTTAAAACTACATTTTTATTTTTAAATCTTGTTATTGCATGCATTTTTGTCGCTTTAGTAAAGTTGAAACAAAAAAAAATTGTATTATATTTCAATGTGCAAAACACATCATATTGTTTTTTTTTTGTTTCAACTGTACAAATTTTATCAGCAAACAATTTATCCGCAACGACCAGTCGCCTTAAAGAAAACAATAAAACTAAATTTTGTTCTTGCGTTTTTATGTATTCATTGGCTGCTACCACCAAAATATACAAAACAATAGTTCAAAAGTTTTTTTTGTTTTTTGCATTTTTATTTTTTCATTGGCTACTAACACTAATGCATACAAAACCGGTTTCGTTTGTTTATTTTATTTTTGTTTTCAGTAAAGTCAAGAATTCAATTAAAACATTAATTGAATCAATTAAAATGTTTAATTGAAATTAAATTTAATATCAAATCCATTTTTAATTAAAAAAAAAATTACGATATTATTTTCTGTGCACAGAAAAATTAAATAAATTTAAAATCGAATTATAATTTTATTTCCATACAAATTGTTTTTATACCCTCCACTCAAGTGATAGAGGGTATATATAAGTTTGTCATTCCGTTTGTAACACATCGAAATATTGGTCTAGGACCCCATAAAGTATATATATTCATGATCCTCGATCGATTTTAAGTCGATCTAGCGATGTCTGTCCGTCCGTCTGTCTGTCCGTAGAAAACACGCTAACTTTTGAAAGACTTTACAGAGGCTACTGAATTTTGACGTGTATGTTTGGAATTTACCTGGTAAGGTTGGTATTGTAATCCAGCCAAATCGGTCCAGTGGTTCAAAAGTTATGAGCAAAATAGGTAATTTCGGCAAGGGTGTTTCGCGAATTTACAAGATAAAAAACACGATAACTTTTGAAAGACAATAATGAGACTACAGAAGCTTAACATGTATCTTTGCCGTTCCCTAGGCCTATTTGACATTAAATTTCAGCTCAATCGGTCCAGTGGTTCAAAAGTTATAAGCAAAACCCTGAATTTCAGATTAGTTTCATCTTAAATGCCTTGGTGGTTATTCATAAAACCTGATATATATTTAAAGTAGGTTTATTTGACAGATATTGCAGGAATAATTGTCAAATAAACCTACAATAAGTCTGTTATAAGTATTATGAATAAGACAGAGCCCTTGTGTTTAAACAAGTTTTAAAAGCATTGGTGGTAATCTAACAATGCTTTTCAAACTTGTTAAGTTTTAAAGAAATGCTTTTTAAACTTGATTAGTTTTAAAAGCATTGGTAACTTAAAAATTACACTGGAAAAAAATTTTACACTCAAAAAAATTTTACACTCAAAAAAAATTGTACACTCAAAAAAAAATAGTTTTTTTTTTTACAAAAATTGCAATATTTTGTGTACTTTCGTGCGTGCATTCACTCAGAAATATTTTTAAGGTAAAAAAACCATTACACTCGAAAAAAATTTTACACTCAAAAAAAAAAATTAGTATTTTTTTTTTTTTTGTTTTAAAAAATGACAAAAAAAATAGTTTTACTCAAAACAAAATATTTCTAACCAAAATTGTTAATTTTTTCACGTTAAAAAATGTACTATCCTTTAAAAAATGCATTCTGGATTTGTTATTTTTAAAATCGACTTTAAAAAAATGTATGGAAAATATAAAATAAAACTTTTGTTAAAATAGACTTCTTGTTTTTCTTTGGTACGGGCTGGGCCATAGATTCTAAGACATCTTTCTAATAGAAATTATATTTTTGATATTTTTTCAGCTTTTCCTATTTAAAAGTCTTAAACAATTTTCTAATAGAAATAATCTCAGATTTTAAGAAATTTTTCCTAAGAAAAAAGATTTATAAACATTTTTAAATAGAAAAAAATTTCAGATTCCGAGACACTTTTTCTGTAAAAAAGTCACAGATTCTGGGCAATTCGTTTCTATAGAAAAAGTCACAGATTCTATTTAATTTTTTCTATAAAAAATTCTCAAATTTTCTAAAAAAAAAACACAGATTCTGTGTATTTTCCTTTACAAAAAGTCTGAGATTCTATTAAATTTTTTCTATAAAAAATTTTAAAACTTTCCCTGAAGGATTTTTTTTTTTTAAATTTTTCCTTTAGAACTTTTATTTAGTTTTACTTTTTAAGGATTAACAACATTTTTCCCAAAAAAAGTTTTAAGGCTTTAAGGAACTTTTCCTAGAAAAAAATTCTGACGTATTTATTTTTCTTTTATTTTTACACAGAAGAATTGTCAGATTTTCAATATAAAAAATTCTCAGATTTTTTATAAAAAAAAATCTCAGATTTTTCCAATAAAAATGCCTGCGAATTTTGTACTCTTGCCCAAAACATTAAATCATGATAGTGTTTTTCTGAAGATTTGGATGCACAGAAAAATTCTCCGATTTTTCCTATAAAAACGCCTGCGAATTTTGTACTCTTGCCCAAAACATTAAATCATGATAGTGTTTTTCTGAAGATTTGGATGCACTTGCCAAAGCAAAGTTTTTTTTAAAAAAAATAATGTTATATGCATCTGCCATTTCATGCAAAACGAATCGAAATATCGGTCGAGGACCCTATTTCTAAGACACTCTAGCTATATACATCCGTCCATCTGTCTTTGAAAAGCAAAACGCACTACAAACGAAAAGAGCTGTAAATTTGATAAATTAGTGTATTACTTACGTGCAAAAAAGTATTTTTACATTTTGGAGAGTATAAAAGATTCGGCAACGAAGAATTTAACACTCTCACTTGTTTTTTTTTTGTACATTTGTTAAACAAATTGGAACATTTTTATGTCCAAAGTTAAGACTTGGTAAAAGAGTAGTTTTGGTAAAAAAATGGAAAAAATTTAATATTTTTTTTATGAAAAATAAAATAATGATAAAAAAAAGTTGATGAAAACAGAATTTTTAGTGAAAAAAAAAAAAAAAAAAATTTCATGAAAAAACAATTTCCGGTGAAAAAAAAATGTTAAAAATAAAAAAAAGCTAATAAAAATATTGAAAAAAATTTTGAAAAAACAATTTGATGAAAATTTTAGGAAAAAAAATTCTGATAAAAAAAAAAAAATATGAAAAAAAAAATTTTTGATGAAAAAAAAAAAAAAAATATTTAAAAAAAAAATTGATGCAAAAAAAATAAAATTGATAAAAAAAAAATACTAAAAAAATTAATGAACAAAAAATTTTGATAAAAAATTGATGAACTAAAAAAAAAATTATGAAAATTTTTGATAAATTTTATTTTTTTTTTGTTGAAAAATAATTATGTTACGTTTTATTCACCAACTAAAACTGTTTTATTCACCATCAGCTAAAATATTATCCAAGTCACAAATCAAAGTTACAAAATCTTTTGTCAGATTTTTCCTATAGAAAAATTGTCAGATTTTTTCTATAGAAAAATTATAAGTTTTTTTTTAAAGAAAAATTATAAGATTTTTAATAGAAAAATTATAAGATTTTTTTTATAGAAAAATTATAAGAAAAACTCTCAACTTTTTTCTGTAGAAAAATTCCAAAATTTTTCGTTATGATTTGTTTTTAAGAAAAATTTTAATATTTTGAGACTTTTTTCATATAGAAAAATTCTTACATTCAGAAAAATTTTACCTTTAGAAAATTTTAAGATTCTTAAACATTTTTCATAAAGGAATTTCTATAAAAAATTTGTCCTTTAGAGAAATTCGCAGATTTTTCTTACATAAAATTTTAAGGGCTTTTCCAATAGAAAAATTCGAAAATTGTTCCCATAAAAAAATTCTAAAATTTTTTCCCAAAAAAATCTAAAAAATTCCAATAAAAAAATTCAAAGAGACGTTTTTCCTTAGAAAAATTTTAAGATTCTTTAAAATTTTTCATAGAAACCATTCTCATTGTCAGATTATTTCCTTTTATTTTTCCCTCCACTTTTTCTTCCTTACTTACTCACTTTCTTTTTTTCCCTCTTTTACCGAATTCAGTTTGGTGGGGACATTTAGATATTGAGAAAAATTTCTTTAAAATTTTGAGAATATTTGTAGGTATATTTTTAGTTCCCTTTAATATTTCTATTTCATGCAAACCATTTTAATAAGCCATATTTCAGCAAACAATAATTAAGCATCTTAGCGTCCAAAAACCAGCAAACATTATCCCATTAATTATATATTTTTGCCCCAATACTCTCTACAATTGTCCGTTGTATATTTAATAAAATGATCAAAATCTTGTTATGCAAAATAATCATAAATTTCTTATGTTAAGTAAAGCATAATGTTTGATGAAGATAAACAAAAAGGGCGAACGATAAATTTAACCACCTCCTTACCTGGCCAGGCCACATAAACCATCCCAGCTTCCATATAACACCACAACACCAACGTGGGCTATTTAATTGAGTCTGATGGTGTGGTTTGGTTAAGACTGAAATATAAGACGATGAAGATTAGAAACGATTTGAATAAATTAATTAAAGATGCGCGAATTTTCTATGCCAAAGCAAACTTTAGGTACTATATTAAATTTCAATGTAAAATGGCTATATGAAATTCTATTTCTATGCTCGTCCACTCCTTTGTCTGTCTGTCTGTCCGTCTCTAAGGTACAAAATTAATACCCATAGATGCTAAGAATTATTTAGTAAACGCAAAATTACTAGAGTTTTAGTGCAGTTAGAAAAATAAATTAGTAAAAAAAAAATTGTAAAATATTTTTGGATTTGAAATTTAGCATTTTTCTATAAGAAATATATTTCAGAATCGAAAATTTTTTCTGTAAAAGAAAAGTCTTGAATTTGAAAATTTTTATAACAAAAAATCTTTTAGCATCTAAAAAGTTTTGAATGCAAAAAAATGTCTTAGACTCTGAAATTTTTGTTTACCCGGTGAAAAATGAGCATATATGGATACATATATGTAAATATATGGATGCATATATGTAAATATATGAGCATATATGGTCATATATGAAATTGTATGCAGTCATATATGATCATATTTGCAACATATATGTCCATATACGTAAAATAAGGGCATATGCCCATATACCAAAAAAAAAATTCAGATTCTGAGAAATGTTCCACTCCTCGGCCGAAACACTTTAACCTCAAGTTGCGAATACTGAAAGTGTTTTTATTGATTATGAATCTAAGGTGCTCTTCTGCTATTAATTTTAATAAAAAAACTTTTAATTATTATTTTTTTTTAAAAATATCACTATTTTTTTGGATCTAACTAACAAGGGAAGTATCTCAACCCTTATGAACCGATTTGCCTGAAACTTAAAATATATATTAAAGAGACGATTTTAATGTAGGGGTGTCTTGGCTTATCGGCCATATCGGTGTTTAAAATTTTCGTTGTCCCCTTATGAAACCATGTGGACCTTCGGGAAAATTTTGATAACATCCGAACTAACAGGAATATCATCTAGGGCAAAAATACGGGTCGACTTAAATTTAATAAAGATTATTTCTTATCCATATGGATGTAGACCTATGTCTACACATAAGTACCCCCCAAAATTTAGACATTTTCCTGAAAAAAATATTTAAAGAAGCCGAATTTTTACACGGTTATGACACCATTGGATAGGCATTGAAAAAACCTTTCTTCTCATATGAAAACATCATATAGTTTCTTAAAAAGAAATAGCTGAAAAATCAAAAAAACGATTTTTTCGCCATTTTTTGACCCATGTTTTGAATCCCTAAGTCCCCGATATGGCCGATAAGCCGAGACACCCCAATCTTAGAATTGCCTCTTTGATATATATTTTAAGTTTCAGGCAAATCGGTTCATAAGGGTTGAGATACTTCCCTTGTAAGTGGGAACAGAAAATAAACTCCGATCGCAGTGATATTTTTCAAGTCAGTTACCCTTAGGGGAACGACACTTTTGGCGGGTATTAGAATTTGATCAGAGAAAAAAGCCCAAAAACGAGACACCCTAGTGGGCACCCCAGATTTATAATCAAGTAAGACATTTAGAGTGTTCGAAAACTTGAGGTTAAAATTCGTTCGGCCTAGGAGTGCTTCTATACACAAAATTTTTCAGAATCAGAGAACCTTTATTACAAAAATGTTTCAGAATCTGAGAAATTTTAGATAAGAATAATTTCTTAGAATCTAAATTTTTTTTTAAGTCTCATAAATTTGCCTGCTACAAAATCTATCAGAATCTGCGAAACTTTATATTACAAGAAATGTCTCAGAGCTTAATAACATTTTCTTCACGAAATATGCTTTCGAGTCTTAAAATTTTTCCGTTACGAAAATATCTATTAGAATCTGCGAAATTTTCTATTAAAAATATATGTCTACATCGGAAATTTCTCATTTCCTTATTTGTTCCCTTAATTTTTTCAAGTGTATTTAAACACCACAATAAGTGGGTTTTGCATGAATATTTCGTTGGCATACATTTAATATAATATTTCACATTTACATTTTATTAGAACGCATAATAAGTAAAAGCCAAAAAGGAGAACATCAATTTATGTGTTGTAACTATGAACGAATGAATAAATGCATAATTCTTAGTAATAGTAGGAAAGGGCAGTGGAAGATGTTATGGTCGCTAGTCGTCTTCTTATTTTAAAGCTTCTTAAATAAGCATATTGTTAAGGAAGTTATTATTGAAGTCTTATGTTGTAAGGGGGTGTATAGTATACTAACACTGTGTACTTGAAGATGAAATGACATTAATACTTTTGCTGTTACATTAAATTCCCAGAAGAAGGACTAGTATTTGGTCATAGTAGAAGGACTGTAAGAAATATATATAAATTTTTTTTCTGTAATTTAGTTTGGAATAGGAAATTTAATTTATTTTTTTAACAGAGCGTAACTTATACTTGAAAGTAGGTATTTATTAATGTAAAGAATATTAAAATAAATTATTATTTTTTAGAATTTATCTTTAAAGTTTATTCAAAATTTTGTTGAATAATGTATTTTATAATTTTAAAAAACTCGGTGTCATTATTTGATCTAATAATTTAAAATTGTTCCTTTAAAATTTTGACAACCCAGTTGCAAAAATAAAATCATCTCTGACATACTGCTGACTCTCCCTTTATGAAATCGCTGACATCTTCATATTTTTTTTTTTTTAAATGTCCCCAATGACATGTCAGTAGTTGGCCAGCAGTGTTCACTAGTATCGGTGGCCACCAACATTTCTTTAAAACAACCTCTGACCAACTGCTGACATGTTATTGGGAACATTTAGAAAAATTACGTGAATATGTCAGCAATTTTATGTATGGAGAGTTGTTAGTATGTCCCTACTGGGAAAAAATATTTTATTTAAAATTCGGATTAATTTTTATTAAACAATAAAAATTGTTTTATTCGACCTTTAAAATATTATATTTTGAGGATGTTTATTCTGGCTCGTGTATTCGTGCCAAGCTTTGGAATTCTAGGTCTTTTATTTTGGACTGTATCGTGTCCTCTACAGAAAGACAGACGTACAGACGGACGGACGGGCAGACGTAGATCACTGATCAATAATATATATACTTTAAAAGGTCCTTGACCGAAATTTCGATGCGTTACATGACAAAGTGAGTAAACCCCCATACTGTGGTTGGTGGGCATAACAATTGAAACACATTTACTGAAGTATTTTTGCCTCCCTAACTCGAATCAGACATAAGAAAATATAAGAAAAATTGCATCAAATCGAATAAGGATTTCTGCCAAAAGTTAAGTAATTTTATTGGGAATTCGTTACAAAAAAAAAATTTGTTCCGTACCGAAAATTTCCAATTCCAATAAACAGGTTTGCAAAAAAATCAATATTTTGGAAAAAAAATGGTTTTTGCTATTAACCGGTTTGGAAACGCAAATATTTACCAGACATGTGCACGAATGCATTCAAAAGTAGTTTAGAGACTATGCCAACTTTCCCTTTAAAAATGCCATTGAGTTTGATCCGAAAGTTTACTCCGTTTTGCTCTATATTGAATAGATTTCGAGATGTTGCAATTTTAGTTTTAAGACTTTATTTTTAGAACCCAATCGGTTAAGCACATTTGAAACTTAAATAACTCGAAAACTATCGCTCGAATTGCTTTCGGGTGTTTGCTGGTCTTGTTCTACGATCCAAGAGCTATACAAGTGCTTCACAACTTTTTGTTGTGTCGGCTGTAGTTACCGAGATATGAGGATTTTAAAATTTCCGGGAATTCGAATTTTTTGATTCAAAGTTAGAACCCAATAGGGTCCACAGATGAAGAGATCAACTTTTCCTAGAGGTCGCCATCGATTTAGATCCGAAATTTTGCTCTGTTTTGCTTTATCCTGCATAGTTTTCGAGATATGGCAATTTTAGTTTTAAGACTTTATTTTTAGGACCCTATTGGGTAAAATATATTTGAAACTCGAATAACTTCAAATTTTTTGCTCGGGTGTTTTTTGAAAAATAGTTTTTCCAAAAAACAAGATGTGTCAACTTTTCTTTAAAAAAGTTTAGGTTTTTTTAAATATTTTTTTATTAAAAACATTCTAAGTGCCTTGTGCGTATTAAAAATATTCTATGGTTGTCATTCTAGAAACGAATGTTTTTTACATTCTAAACGTTCAAACAATAAAAATTTTCATATCGTTGTTACTCATCATTCTAAACATTCTAATTCGAAAATACTGTACACTAAAAGTGGCGTACTATGAAGCGAATGACTCGGTGTAAGCGAATAAACGAATATATCCGTGCACATGTATGATATTTACTCAATACTTTTCAAAAAATTTATTTAACATTTTTTGTATTTTTTTTTTTTGCGTTCAGCGCTAAATTTAAGTAATTTTACAAAAACAAGAACGCGGTTAAAAAAGGATAACAAAAAATTATTTATCATTTTTGTATGAAACATTCCATGTCAAATCGGACTTTTTGAAAATTTTATTTACAGTTTTTAGTACCCTTCGAAAACTTCTTCGTGGTAAATTTTCAGAATTTTTTGATGACCCGTTCTTAAATAATGGTCGAAATTCAATTTTTTTTGAATTTTGGGTTTTTTTACGTATTTTTAAAATAAATGCCTGAAAAATTCTTACAAGTGATCTATTATTCGACTTTAAGGTTTTAAAATTTAAATCTCATTTTTTTTTAATTTTTTTTTTACAAAACTTCTATTGATGCTACAAATTTTTTGTCTAGTAGCATCGTGGGATAACAATTATTATGTTTTTTTAATTTTTTAAAAAATTTCTTTGTAATTTTCCAATCTAAAAATCATTTATACTGCTCCAATGGTGCGTCGTAGAGGGATCAGTTGCAAGACCGACCCCCATTACTTTTTATGCCTTAAAAATTTTTCAGAACTAACTAATACTCTATCGTCAATTTCAATGGGGGTCCCATACAAAATTACATTTTTATACCCTCCACTTATTGTTAGTGATAGAGGGTATATATAAGTTTGTCATTCCGTTTGTAACTCATCCAAATATCGGTCTGGGACCCCAAAACGTATATATATTCATAATCCACGATCGATTTTAAGACATTGTAGCAATGTCCGTCTGTATGTCTGTCTGTGGAAATGGTGATCACGGCCAAAATATTCCACGAAGATGACTGTAACTTAAAGTAGTTATTGAAAGTTCTCCCAAGAAGTTTGGTATTACATTTGAGCGAAATCGGTTATGAACGAAAATGTAAGGACACCTCAAAAATTTTAGTACATTCAACATAACCTTAAAATACAAAATGCTTCAAAAAAGTATTGTGGGTTGTTCATGCATTTGACTGCTCTTTTAGGGCAGTTAGAGCAGTTGGAGCAAATTTTAAAAAATTTTATTTTGTATGGGAGCCCAATACATTGGGCAAAAAAATTCTGAAATTTAAAAAAAAAAAAAATAAAAAAAAAACAAAGAGTACACACATTTTCACAAAAGAGATTGAAATTTTAAGACTTTAAAACCGCATGCTAAAACACTTTTATGATTTTTTTTAAAGTACGTAAAAAAATTTAAAAAAAAAAATGAAACTTGGACTATTTTTGAAGAAGTTATAAGTAAATGAAGTTTAAGAAAATGGAAAAACTAACAATTATTAAAAATTCGATATCTTTTGAACGGGTGATCAAAAAAAAACTGAAAATTTTCTACGCTGGAGTTTTCGAAGGGAACTAAAATCTGCAATCCAATTATGAAAATCTAAAAAAAAAAAAATTTCAACGTGTACGATTTGACATGGAATGCCCCATGTTTAAAAAACACAAGAAACTTACTTTCCTGAGCAAATCATCTCTACTCTCAACAACAAAAAAATTCTCTTAAGGGAAATCAATTTTATTACTATCATATCATCATGTTTATTGTACATCCCTTAAGATGGCAAATTCATCCTCTATATACTGTATTATATTTTTATACTATTTAATACACTATAAGAATTATATCAGTTTTGTTTGGTATATATCGCTTGTTCCATGTACTTGTAACACCTTTATATCTTGACTATAAACTCTAATGCAGGATCTGTTGATGCTGGCTGATAAAACTCGTATGTGCAAGGATCTTAATGTTAATTGGAATATTTGCATATAAAAAAAAATTATCCTTTGAGATTTGGTCACACGAGAGAGACAACTATTTCCTGTAATAGTTTTCTCTCTCGTTTTTTTTAAGTAAAGAATTTTATAGAATTAGAGTTGTATTTTGATTTTTTTTCTTTGAATCACAATTTTTCTATCGCTTTTCTTTCTTTAACTGTAGGGCTCCTCAAAAGTCATCATTGCCGATTCTTGGTTTTCTTTTTTTTGCTACTAAATATTTTATTTATCGTTTTGTTTCTGGGTCTTATGAAAATTCCTTAGAAACCTCAAGAAAATGAAGCAAGAAAAATTGTATAAAAGTGGCATTGCAACACGCACACCATGTTGACATGGTTTTTAAAGGAATGCATTATTATGGTTATGGATGATTATGACATAGATGGTGCAAAATAATAATCATAATAATGATGATTCTTTATAATGCTATTGCTGCTGATGACTATGATGTTGCCACAAATGATTTTGTTTTTGTACACATGTATTAAAGAAACGTGCAAAATTAATGACTTTGTGTTGTAAGAAATTTATGAAAAATGAAGACTTGAACATTAAACTTAATTAATTATTATAAAATATTTAAAAGTATTAAACAAGTGAAAAAGTAAGATTTGAATTTGGCGTATCCATACTCTCCACAATGACCTTTTAGAGTGATACTTTTTTTGACACTTAAAAAATTTTTTTGAAAATATTGGACTTAAAATATTTATCGTCGATTCCACGAGTCATTTAAAAAATGCCTGCAAATTTTGTACTCTAGCCCCAAACATTATATCATGATAATGTTTTGCTGAAGATTTAGATTAGGGTTTCTATTCGGGAAAAAATTCCCGGGAATTTTTTTTTTTTTAAATCCCGGTTTTTTTCATCAGGAAATTTCGGGAATTTGTCAATAACTTATTTTAAAAAAAGTTAATCAAATTTCCCATTTTTAATACAATTTCTATGATTTATTGAAATAAAATTAAAACTTGTATTAAATTTTAATTATTGCAGAAAAAATAGTTAGGATATGCTTTAGGTTGCATAAAAGTATTTTAAATTTTAAGACTGATATTTTGGCACGGATGTCTTGAAACGGTTAATCAAGTAATTCCCAAGTTTTTCGAAATCTTTAAAATAAAATCCTGATTATGATTGGTCAGCATTATTCGAATTTACCAAAAGGCTTTTACAAACACAAAAATTAAAAAAAAAAAAATAAATTCATGAATAAAAAACTTCTGTATGGAGTGAAAATACGCTTAGGAAAATTCGAGAACCCTGATAAGGTCAAATACTTCTAAAAAAATTTGATTTTTGTGAATTTTCTACGTTTAAAATAGAATTAAAGAAAACTATTTTACAAAAGAAGACATCTGAGATTGTTTAAATTGAAAAATGCGGGCATATTTTGAAAAATAATTGTTTATATATGATAAGATTCAGAATTTGTTTTTCCGGGAATTGAAAAAGTTCGGGAATTTAGAAACCCTAATTTAGATGTAGTTGCAAAGTAAAGTTTTTTTTAGAAAAAAAAATTGTTATTTGTCATTCCATGCATGATCCATTTTTAAGACAATCTCACTATATAAATCCGTCCGTCTATCTGTGGAAAGCAAGTTGCAGTCTAAACCAAAACAGCTATAAATTTGTTAAATGAGTGCATTACTTAAGAACAAATAGCTTTTTTTACATTTTGGAGAGTATAAATGATTTGGCACAGCAGAATTTGACACTCTCACTTGTTTTTTTTTGTACATTTGTTAAACAAATGGAACATTTTTATGTCAGATTTTTAGACTTGGTGATAAAGTAGTTTTAGTGAAACAAAATAAGAAAAAAATTAAAAGAAAATTTTTTTTAATGAAAAACAAAATTTTGATGAAAAAAATTTTTATAGAATGTCTTAAAATCGATCGGGGATCATGAATATATATACTTTATGGGGCCGCAGACCGATATTTCGATGAGTTACAAACGATTTCGATGAAATATTACATGGTTTAGTTGACATTTTTTGAATTCACCCATGAAAAAAATCAAAAATAGTCATACAAGCGCCCCGACGAACAAACAAATTTAAAAAATGTTGCTGCTAGAAAAATGTTTTATTGCTCATCCTTCAAACAAATTTTTAAGTATTTTTCATTTTTATTTATTGATTCTTTATTGATATTTATATTTATCCCTTTTTTGTTATTTTCCGTTGTCGTAAATTTTGTTGACTTATAATTTAAAAGCTCACATTTATTTGTTGTTAATATATATTTTTATTTTCATTTTTGTGTTGTTTGTTATTTACGTATGTATATCCCTCAAGCAGAGTAACATTTTTAGCAGTTTAAGGATGAAAAAACAAAAAAAATATGTTTTTGCTTTCCCTTCGTTTATTTGTTTGTTCAAGTATTTATGTACAATGTTTACTTTTCGTCTTTTTTTATTGCTTTATAGCAGGCAAATTTTTATGATTGAATTGTCATGACATTGCATTAGTTCCTTGTTGTGTTTATTGAGTGAGTAGCAGTAGAGGCAGTTAAAAAAAAAGTTATTTACTTAAATTGAAAAACAACTATGTATTTATGTTTAAAGTAAACAAGTAAACAGACAAACTGGTAAAACAAAATACGAAAATCTACAGTATAGAAATTTTGCAAGTAACACAACATTTTGTTGTATAATCACTAACTTTCAATATAATTTCAATACAGCGGCATTTATATTACTAGTTTACAGAGATTTAATTCCACGAAATTTTTAATTTTTTGAAAATGAAGTACGAAGTTTCAAAATGGAACTGTTTTCTAAATATATCCAACTTCACAAATTTCCAACCTTTTAAAAAAGTGGCTTTACATAAATAAAAATATCTCCGGACCAAATCAATGAATTTCATTCCCTTTTGTTTCAAATTAAAGGCAATTAAATATCTTATCAATTCCACATACAACATTTTTCAACTAATAATCATTTTTAACATGATAATGTTTTTAAAAAAGTTGCATGACTCCACCTCAGTTTGACTATATAAGATAACAATTAACGAAAAAGAAAACAAGAATTGCTATTTTCATTTTCTTAAAACCAAAAATTTTAATATCTTGGGTTTGTACCTTGGATAATAATTCACCTCGTGGCGAATAAAACCGTTTTTCACCAGCTGGTGAATAAAAAGTAGCATAATTATTTTTCAAAAAAAAAAAAAAAATTTTCATAAATTTTTTTTTTCATGAATTTTTTTTCCATAAATTTTTTTTTTCATCAATTTTTTTTTTTTTTCATCAAACTTTTTTTTCATCAAATTTTTTTTCATAAAATTTTTTTTTCATCAAATTTTTTTTTCATTAATTTTTTTTTTTATTAATTTTTTTTCATCAAATTTTTTTTTTCGTAAATTTTTTTGTCATTTCATCAAATTTTCTTTTTAATCAATTTTTTTTTTCATTAATTTTTTTTTCATCAAATTTTTTTTGTTCATAAAAATTTTTATTCAATAATTTTTATCATATTTTTTTCATCTATATTTTTTTAATCAAATTTTTTTATCAAATTTTTATTATCAATTTTTTTTCTCGCCAATAATTTGTTTTTGTTCATATTTTTTTTACATCAAAAAATTTTTCACCAAAAAAAATTCATCAAAACTTTTTTTCATCAAAATTTTTTTTCACCAAAAATTTTGGGTTCATTAAATTTTTTTTAACATAATTTGGTTTTTCGTGAATAAAAAAAATATTTTTTTTTTTTTTTACCAAAACTTCTTTTTTACTAAGTCTAAGCTTTTCTCATAAAAATTTTCCATTTGTTTATCAAATGTACATTAAACAAGTGAAAGTGGTATATTCTTTGGTGCCAAATCTTTTATACTCTCCAAAATGTAAAAACACTTTTTTGCACTTATTTTTGAACTCACTTACGAAATGTACAGCTCTTTTGGTTTTTTTATTTATTTACTTTTTGTTTTTTTTTTTTTTGAAGACATAGACCTACGATATCCATATAAATACGAAGTAATCTTGATTAAATTTAAGTCGACACGTATTTTTTCCCTAGAGGATATTCCTATTAGTTCGGTAATTATTGAAATTTTCCCGAAGGTCCACTTTGTTTCATAAGGGGACAACAAAATTTTAAAACTCTGATATGGCCGATAAGCCAAGACACCCCAACCTTAAAATAGTCTCTTTAATATATATTTTAAGTTTCAGGCAAATCGGTTCATAAGGGTTGAAATTCTTCCCTTGTGAGACCGAAAATGAAGTCAAAAAGTTAAAAAGTAGAAAAGTTCATGTAAAATCGCGCTCTGAGACCGAAAATGAAGTCAAAAAGTTAAAAGAACAAATTATGTACAAATTTTTTAAATTTTATTTTTGTATGTTAATTTCAAGACTCATTTATTGCGAAAAAAAAATAATAGGTCTTTGAATAAAATCAGTCAAAAATTGTTAAAGTTACATGAATTTAAACAAAAAAGTATAAATTCAGTTTTATACAAAAACTGTTGTATTTGTTTATTTCGTGTGTGTCGAATATAAAAACACGGAAATACAACTGTATAAAAACTGCATTTTTACTCAAATGCATATAACTTTTACAATTTTCAACGAATTTTTGTAAAAAACCGTTTTAATTTCTTCGTGTTAGATCAGATTTGAACGTCAAATAGAAAAACGAATTTTAAAATTTTTTTCTTTGTGAAATTTACAATGAAATTTTTTTGTTTATACCCTCCTCTCTAGTGATAGAGGGTATATATAAGTTTGTCACTCCATTTGTAACACATCAAAATATTGGTCTAGGACCCCATAAAGTATATATATTCATGATCCTCGATCGATTTTAAGTCGATTTAGCGATGTCTGTCCGTCCATCCGTCTGTGTATGTCCGTTGAAAACACGCTAAATTTTGGAAGACTTTACAGAGGCTGCTGAAGTTTGGCATATATGCTGCTTATTATTATTAACAGCTTGGTATTACAATCCTGCCAAATCGGTCCAGTGGTTCAAAAGTTATGAGCAAAAGAGTAAATTTCGGCAAGGGGTTTTCGCGATTTTACGAGATAAAAAACAAGATAACTTTCAAAAGACAATAATGAGATTGCTGAAGCTTGGCATATATCTTTGGCGTTCCCCAGGTCTGGTTGGTTTTAAATTTCAGCTCAATCGGTCCATTGGTTGAAAAGCTATAAGCAAAACCCTAAATTTGAGATTTGTTTAATCTTAAATGCACGTGTTAAACAAGTTTTAATAGCATTGGTGGTAACGTAGCAATGCTTTTCAAACTTTTTTAGTTTTAAAGCAATGCTTTTTAAACTTGTTTAGTTTTAAAAGCATTTTTAACTTAAAAATAACAGTCGAAAAAAATTTTACACACAAAAAAAATTTTACACTCAAAAATTTGTTTATTTTTACAAAAATGACTATTTTGTGTGCATACGTACGTGCATTCACTGAAAAATATTTTTACAGTAAAAAAAACATTACACTCGAAAAAAATTTTACACTCAAGAAAAAAATTAGTAAGTTTTCTTTTTTTAAAGAGTTTTTTACTCAAAATAAAATATTTGTTATTAATGCCCTGATTCAGTATGTCGTACAAAGTGAGTGACTGGAAATTTTGTACGTAAAACAAAAACAAATTTGAGTTTTTTGTTTTTGTTTTACGAACAAAATTTGTAGTCACTCACTTCTACCGAGATAGCGAATCGCACAGCAAAATTGTTAATTTTTCACGTTAAAAAATATGCTATCCTTAAAAAAGGCATTGTGGGGGTATTCATAGACTCGGCAAAGTCGAATTTATCTTTTCTCCTTGTTTTTTACGAAATTTAGGTAAAATTTAAGCAAATTTGTCGATATATCGATTAAATAGCTTCTAAGGTAATAATCTGATTGAAAAATGTTGTATGTAGGGTTGATAGATCATTATATTACATTTAATGTTAAACCAAAAACACGAAATCCATTAATTTGTTCCGGAGACATCTTCATTTAAGTAAAACCAACTTTTTTAAAAAGATGAAAATTTTAAAAGTTGGCAATATCTCGAAAACTGTTTTACTTTAAAAAGTTTGGAGTGGGATTTCGGATTCAGCGTAAGATTTAATATTAAAAATATATCCAAAATGTCGTTGATCGCAAAATTTGTAAACTAGTGTAATTAAATTTTTGTCACCAAAAAAAAAACATTGCGAAATGTGAATTTTCAGTCTTGTTGCATTTTTTCCGAAGAATAATATTCATCTGGATTAATTTTTTCATATCTCTCATCGTTTACGAGATAAGCTTAAAATTTAAATTTGTTACGGTGTGACGGCGATTTTTTCAAAAATTCCTCTGGCGAAGCTTTTGATTTTTGTCGAAACATGGTAGTGGCACAACCAAGATTCATAATCAAGAAAGACATTTACAGTGTTGTCAACTTGAGGTTAAAAGTTGGTACATTGTATATTATGAATTTGACCCAAATCGATCCATAAACACAAAATAGTTGTGGATTAAAGACTCTGTAAACTAGCATAATATTAATCATACGCCTCTACTAATATATTTGGGCTTTGCATCATGATGTATAAGTAACCTGACCAACCATCCAGCTTTTGGCGGGATTATCTCGCTTTTTGATGTCTCATCCCGCCTTGAATTCCGATCCCGCTTTTTAAACAAAAGTCCCACTTCATCCCGCTTTATCCCGTTTTTTGACTTTTGGAAGAGCAAAGTACAATTTTTAGGTTATTTTAATAATATTTTGAGAAATATATTTTTGAGCATATTAACTATTTCTTACCGTATAAAGAAAATTTTTAGAAAAATGTTGTTTACTCAAAAAAAAAAACTGTTCACAAGAGAACCCTACTGGACTGATTTAAATAAAAAATAAATTAAAATAAAATTTTTACATAAATTTTTCATTGTGATACTTTGAATATTCCGTAAAAAGCTTTCAATAAAAAAGTATTAAACTTAAATACATGTTTCCTAATTCTCAGATTTTTAGAATTTTTTTGTATACAAAAATCCTCAGATGCTGCAGATCCAACCGATTTTTTCAAGGGACATTTTTCGATAGAAAATACTCGAGAAGGGGGGAAAAAAAGAAGGGACATTTTTAAAGCTCCAATGTTTTCTACGATAATTTCTTATAGAAAAATTTTTAGGTTCTAAGGCATTTTTCTAAAGAAAAATTTAAGACGCAACTTCAAAAGAAAAATTTCTCAACAGAAATATTTTCAGATTCTGGGAGATTTTTCATACAAAAAAAAACTTAGATTCTGATATAATTTTCTATAGAAAAATTCCAAAACATTTTTCTTGTTGGAAAAAATCATAGATTTTGAAAAACTTTTCCTATAAAAAAATTCTCTGATCCTAAAATATTATTTAAACAGGAATTTTTTAACTCCATGTAATAAATTCTAAGATTCAGAAATAAATTTCTCATAAAAAAACTATCAGATTCTGAAACGTTTTTCCTGTAGAAAAATTATTCGATTTTAGATTTTTTTTTTTTTCAGAAAAATTCTTGTCAGACTCTAAAATATTTTATTCTAAGGAAACAGTTGCCAGTGGATTTTTTCTATAGAAAATTTATAAGATTCTTAAACATTTTTTCTACAGAAGAATTCTTAAAATTTTAGATAATTTTTCTTTTAAAATATTCTTAAATTCTGAGTCAAATAAGTATCTAAATATTTTCTAAAGACAGTCTCGAGTTCTGAAACATTTTTCTATAAAAAATATATGAGACTTACTTTCTCTTAGAAAATGATAAGAAAAGTTATCAGATTCAGTCTACGACTCTAATTTAATTTTAGTTTTTCATATGCAATTTTTTGATTCTTAAATATTTTTTAGGGACTAACATTTTTCTAGTGAAAGTTCTTATGCATTTTTTTACATAAAAACATTACAATCCAACAAAAGTATTCCCAGAATTTTGTGCATTTTGGATTGTATTCGTGGTTGCGTTCAAGGCAAATTTCACTTATTAAAAAATATTCCGATTTTTAGATCAAAATCCCGATTTTTCAACCTTTCGATCCCGCTTTTCAGTCAAAAGCAGTTGGTCAGGTTAGGCATACACCTACTTTTCTGAACATTTATGCCTTTGTGTTTGTTACCAATACAAACACAAAACCATTTAAACAAAAAATTGTGAGTGAGTATTGAATTGTTTGCAAAGAATAATCGTGGTCATGAGTAATTTTTTGATATCTCGCTTGCTTTTCAAGTTATTAAAGCACACAAAATTGCAGTTAAATATTAAAAAAAAAAAAAAAAACAAATTCCAAAAATATTTTTTTGCAACAAAACCATTCAAATTTAAAGAAAATATATAAAAAGAATGTTTTAATAGCGGTATTTACAATTTGAAAAGTTTTTAGCTCGAAATTTAAAAATCCATTTTATTTCTTATCTTATCGTTTTCGAGATAAGCTTAAAATAAAATAAATAAAATAAAATTTTGATTTTTGTCGACATATAGTAGTGGCACGACCCTGATTCATAAGCAAGAAATACATTTACAGTGTTTTCAACTTGAGGTTAAAAGTTGGTTCGGCCGCGGCGTGTATATAGCGAATTGGACCCAAATCGATCCATAAACACAAAAAATATGCAAAATGTTGTGGATTAAAAACTGTGTAAACTCTGTAGCGTTATATAAATCATACGCCTTTGTATCTACTAATATATTTTGTGCTTTGCATTATGACGTATAAGTATTATTGTTATACTAACATTAAGATAAATCATACGCCTTGATATACTTTTTAGAAATGTTTATCTTTATTCTTCCCAGCAAAATATAATCGAAATTTTGAAAGCAGAAAACAGCAAATAAAATACAGCAGCAAAATCTTGTTTGAGAACCCATTCCAAAAGATCTTCCTGGGTAACTGTTATACATTTAGGTTAAGTTTAAGACCAACATAATTCATGAACAAACCAAAATAATTACAAACTATTAAAATTTCCAGAATTTTGTTCCTTCTTCTTCTTTTGTTTGGTCTATAAAACTCAAACATTAATAATAGTTGAAAGATTTTAATTTAATGTTTTGCAACACAAACTGCATGGGTTTAACATTATTTGTATTTCTCTCAAGTGCTAGCAATTCAAAAAGTAAAAACAAAAAGAAATGCTTAAAATTCTTTTGTAGATTTTGTAGCCATAAACAAAATTTTCATAGAATGTTGCAACTTTAGCAAAATTTTCAATTTAGTTTGGGTTAGGTGCACTTCTTAAATTAAACAACCAAGAAAAAGTATGATTTATGTATTTAGCCAAATAATAAATATAAGGCATATGTGGCATTCCACAACAAATGTCCCACTACAGAAAAACATATGTTCATGTCTGAATAGCTGGTATGGATAGCCATATATGGAACTAATAAAAATGCGTTTTTGTTTTAAAAGCTTACGCTGAATCCGAAAATTCACTCCAAGGGCAATAAAAGCATTGCAATTGCAAAATGTGAATTTGCAGTTTTATTGCATTTTTTCAAAAGCATAATTTTTGTCTTAAGTCGTTTTTTCATATCTCTTATCGTTTTCGAGATAAGCTAAAAATGTCAATTTTTTGAGGTTTGAACGCGATTTCTTTAAAAATGGCTCTGGCGAAGATTTTGATTTTCGTCAAGATATAGTAGTGGGTGTGTTCGCAACTTGAGGTTAAAGTTGTTTCGGCCGAGCCGAGCAAATGCAATTTTCTCGAAAAATAGGGAAAATTCTCTCGTGATTTTTTTTTTTGTGTGGATAGACAAATTAAAAAAAAAAAAACAAGTAGAAAAGTTAAATTCGACTTGGCCGAATCTATGAATACCCTCCACAACGCCCATTTTAAGTGATAGTAAATTTTCTAACGTGAAAAAAAATAACAGCTTTGATTAGAAATATTTTATTTTGTGTAAAAAAATTTTTTTTTAGTAATTTTTGAAAAAAAAAAAAAAAATAATAATTTACTATTTTTTTTTTTGAGTGTAAATTTTTTTTTTGAGTGTAAGATTTTTTTCGAGTGTATTTTTTTTTTGTTTTGGTATAAAAATATTTTTGAGTGACAAAAATACGTTGTAAAATATTTTTGTGACTTACCAATGTCTTTCAAGCAGGTTTAACGGGTTTTCAACACGTGAATTTAAGATGAAGCTAATCTGAAATTCACTGTTTTGCTAATAACTTTTGAACCACTGGACCGATTTGGGTGAAATTCAACACGAACTAGGCTGGAGGAACGAAAAATATATATGCCAAGCTTCAGCATCCTCAGAATTGCTTTTTGAAAGTTATAGTGCTTTTTATCTCATAAATTCACGAAAAACCCTTGCCGAAATTCAGTCATTTGCTTATAACTTTTCAACCACTGGACCGATTTCGCTGGATTGCAATACCAACCTGACCAGGTAAATTTCCAACATATATGCCAAACTTCAGGAGCCTCCGTAAAGTCTTTCAAAAGTAAGCGTGTTTTCAAATGACAGACGGACAGACAGACGGACGGACGGACATCGTCTTAAAAGCGATCGAGGATCATGAATATCTATACTTTATGGGGTCCTAGACCAATATTTCGAGGTGTTACAAACGGAATGACAAACTTATATATACCCTCTTTCACTAGAGTGGAGGGTATAAAAAAAATTTAAAATGTGGCCGGATTTTTGATATGTATATTGACCTTTTTAAAAAATGAAAAAATTTCAAAGCGGGTTCTGAAAATAAAACAATACACAAGACTGTAAATTGTTGAGATTCTGGTGCAATTAGTTTTGATTTTATAAATATTTATTCAAGGAAAATCGACACAAATTTGACCATTTTTAAAATACACTATGTAACGCGATTTTTGTGTCTGGTAAGAAAACATAATTTTTCGATTATTTTTACCGAAAAAACATGAAAAAACTTAAGTTCCCTGTAAAAACTTAGTTTTTTTAATTTAGGGTTTACCAAAAACGTAAGCTTTAACTTTTGCTTCGGAAAGCTTAGGAAAAAAATCGTCTCTCTTTAAATTTGTTGGTGACCACTTCCACCAAAAGGAACGGTAAAAAAACTAAGGCTTTTTCTTATACCCCTTTCCCAATTTTTACCTCATGAGCTGCCTCTGGCATCAATTTTTTTTTATGTTTGATATAAAGTCAAAGAATTCTAAAAAAGAAAATATTTCCCCAGAGGTTGTGTCGGTTCTACAAGGAGGACATTTTTTCCCCTAGTACCAATTTTGTCCGTTTACTAATAAAACTAGCAAAGGACTCTAACATATACTCCTAACAACGGCCAGCCCTCTATCTCTATTTCTTTAGACTCTATTGTGCTTTCAACAGACGGATGGACAGACATGTCATAGTTTTAGCCGCAAAAACAAAGTTTCAGGTGCATGACGGAATTTTTCTTCATATTTTCCGAGATATTTAACAAAAACAAATAGTGGAGATCCATACTCAGAATTGTTTTTAAAATTTGTTACATATTGATAGTTAACCAAGCCTTCTTAGCCCTTATGTTGAGAAATTTAAAAAACCAAAACGCAATTTTCTCAGTATCCATACCACCTATTCAGACAATCATGGGACACATTTTTTTCACTGGTCATTTGGTGTAGAATGCCTCACATATATATTACCCTTATCCAAAACAGCATCCTATAGATCCTCGTTACACTCCGAAAAATTATTACAAATTAAAAAATTAATTGAAAAACTTTGACACTGACATTTTGATAAAGAAAATACATTTTGACTCGAAAGATTTTACACTCAATTTTTATACCCACCAACTACAGTAGGGCGGTATACTCACTTTGTCATTCTGTTTGTAACGCATCGAAATATCGATGGGGAACCCCATAAAGTAAATATATTGTTACGATTTTGTATACATGCGATTTGAAAACGTTAACGGTTGCGGTTGATATAGCATTCTCAACTTCGAATATTTATACAACACTGCATTAAGTACAACATACAAAAATAATTGATGAGGCGCGAATAGAAAGGAGAAATTGAAAAAAATGAGCGCGAAGAGAATTTACAAGTAAGCTGTAGCATCGAATGATTTATTTTTTTATGATTGACCACTACCACTCGGGAACTTAAATGTACAACACGTACTAATAAATTTTACTGTTACCTTTTTTTTATTTGTTAAGAAATTATTATAACGTGGTTTAAAAGAATGAAATGAATAAAAAGTAAATGAAATAAATTAAAGTCGTCTACAAAATTCTTTCTTTTACAACGTGACAAATAAAAATCATTACAATATTATTGATCTATGATCAATGCCGATAAATTCTGAAAGTAGGCTTAAAAACAATTGTAAGTGCCTCCCAGTTTTTCTAGATCAATTTGACTTTTTGAGTTTTTCAAAGCCCCACTCTCGGAATACTTTTAACTTTTTTATAGAGCCATTTTTTTTTTTTTTATTTTTCGAAATGGTTCAGAAAAACTGGAAGATTCGGTTATTTTATTTTCGGCCAGAATTTCAGATTTGTTTTTGTCTGTTAAATATGTACAGAGGAATGTAGAAATTTTTCGGACGGTGTGATAAATAAAAAACGTATATAACCTGAAACCTTTTTTAGGTCGGACACTTTAGTTAGTTTATTAAAACAAAGTTAAAAAATATACCAAATTAATTTTCTTAGTGTACCAACATCAGTATTACTAACGTCATTATCATTCATTATAAACCATAAACCTCAAAACCAAGGTGTGAATGTGGTTTAAATCCACACAAATACAAAAGATTTGTAAATACTCGACGGAATATTAAATGTTAAATTTTAGAAATATATTACAAGATGCAGTCATTATATAATATTTTCTAAACTGATATTTAGTTTTCAAGAAAAGCAAATTTATATTCAGCTTTATTTACATAAGATTTTACTATAATATTTGATATTACAAGTTGATGTTTGTTTTCCTCTATTATTATTTGTTTTACCAAAGACGAAATAGTTTTCGACAATGTCTTTATACAGAACACATATATGGAAATTTCAAAATAACATAACGATTTCAATAGAAAGTAATTACAAGAAACTTTGTAACATGTTAATATAGTTTCTAATGATTTTGGTATACTTCACTTACAAGGAAGGTATCCCATGCCTTACAATTCAATTGAGGACTTAAATCAAAGATTATTATGATACACTTATAAGAAAAGTTGATTGTTAACCCGATGAAAAGTGTTCAAATGTGCTTATTAAAGGTTTTGTTATTATAATGGGAAAATTTTAAAGTGTTTTCATTTCAGCTAACTTGCCAAATTATTGGTCCTTTTTAGTAAAACCTTCAAAAAGTTTTAAGTTTTTGAATTTTTCCGATGAAATTTTAATTTATATGACCGATAATCCGAGACACCATAACCTTAAAATAGTCTTATTTATATATATTTGTAGTTTCTGATAATTTTTCTATACAAAAAATATCTTAGAATCTGAGACATTTTTAATGTGAAAAATATCTCAGATTATGAGCTTTTCTCTATACAAAAAATATTATTATGAATAATCTCTATACGAAGAATATCAAAGAATCTGAGAATTTCTTCTCAGATGAAGAAGAAATATGAACAAAAGTTTTAGTTTTTCGAAAAAATTGGTGAGATGGCGTTGTCAAAAATAGTGAAATATAGAAATTTTTGAATGTTACTCAACAATTCTGAAAATTTCGAAACACACTTATTTTATAGAGTTTTGTATGGACTATAGATTGGCATTATTTGTTTTTGAAAATAAAATCATAAGTCTGTTTGAAATTTCCAAATTAATCCTAAAAGTGTAGGAAAAATTAGGAGTTTTTTTATTTTTATTTTTTTATATTAGCCCTGTTTTCGCATAATCGTATTTATGTTAACATTAACCGTTTAACCGAAAACGCATCCACGTTTAACAAAATGTACTTGTGTACTGTGGTTGTGTGTCAAAATTTATTAAGGCAAATAAGAAAAAAAAAGTTGTATGTCTTTGCTATAACAAGAAGAAAAGGGGTGTAACTATGCTAATTCATTAAATATGTGTACTTGGCTGCACTTTATATTGAAGATTATAATTGACGCCGATAATTATACCCGCTAAAATAAGCGTGGATAATTTAAAATTTGTATGGCGTATATACGGTTATGCGAAAACTGAGCTATTTTGTTAATTTCAATTATTTTAGCTATTTTAATATTATTTAGTCACTAATGTTAATAGAATATTGTGTAACTATAATGCATTACGTAACACATCATAAGTAAGTCAATATTTTTCACCTTGAAATAATATATTATTAAAGCAATGTTTTGTAAGACATTCCAAAATAGTTCTATAAATAATGGATATATATTACCTGGTAATGTGTTATGTAATCACCACCCATTACCAAAGTTTTGCTGGATACCTTTTTAAGGTGTCTTATTCAACACCGTAAAAGTTTACGAGTTTAAATCCACAGACATTTTTTTAAATAAAATTTTAATTTCATAATGTTTTTAGGCTGGTGTATAATTTTTAAAATGCTGCAGGACGCCTCCTCAGTTTGCTATATATGCTACCGACTAACAAAAAAGAAAATAAGAATTATTGTTTTAATTTTTTTAAAACCAAAAAGTTTTGTAATTTGAATAATAATTCACCTGCTGGTTAATAAACCCGTTTTTCACCAGCTGGTGAATAAAAAGTAACATAATTAGTATTTTTCAACAAAACAAAAAATTAAAATATTTTTTTTTTTTTGTTCATAAATTTTTTTTCATCAAACATTTTTTTATTAATTTTTTTTATCAAATTTTTTTTCCATCAAAAAGTTAAATTTTCATTAATTTTTATTTTCATCAAAAAAATTTTTTTCATTATTTTTTTACATCTAATTTTTTTTTTTTCATCAAAAATATTTTTTTTTTTCTAAAAAAAAATGTTTTTTCATCAAAAATTTTTTTTCTTCATCAAAAACTTCTTTTTCATTAAATTTTTTTTTCCCAAAAACAAAAGTTTTCATCCATTTTTTATACCCTCTAATAAGCGACGTAGGGTTTTGAAAACGGTGGGGGCACAACTACCAGAATTTGTCATCGCCTATTTAATTTTAACTAGCAATCCCCCTCCCCCACTCAAGATTTTTGCATTTATTATTATAAAACAAAATTTTCTTTTAATACAGATTTTTTTTATAAAAATATTTCTAGAAATCTCAAAATTTTTTTACAGGAAAAATTTTTGAATCTACGAATTTTCATTTGAAAAACTAAATTTTTGGTGAAAACAATGTCTGACAAATTCTCAGGTTCAGAGTTTTTTTTAGAAACGTTTTTGGAAACAATATGTAACCTAAAAGTGTCGCCATCAGAAATTTTACATTGGAATTGGTATTTGCGATAAATATCAAACTTAAGCACTTTTTGCAAAAATCCATTGAATTGCAAAAATGAGAAAATTGTTTTTCAAAATAAAAATATATAAAATAAATAGAGTTTAACCTCCTTATTCCAAATCATCTTACGAAACTTTTTAAGCGTATTGATTTTTTTTTCCGATATTCACGTTCGATATTTCGAACGCTCCTTTTTGTGGACCTACTGCTAAGTATTTGTAAGTTAGCGTGTTCCATTTTCGAAACATTCAAGTTTGAAGATTTAAAAAAAAAACTTTTTATTGCTTCACGTAAGAATAAATAAAAAATATGAAAAAATTTATTAGAATCTAAAAATGTTTCTATAGAAAAACTTTTCAGAATCTGGGAATTTCCTACAGAAATAATATCTAAGATTTTAATATAGAAAAAGTGTCTTAGATATAGAAATATTATAGTTTGAAAATTTTTTATAGAAATTTATTTTAATGATGTGACACATAATTATACCCTACAACACACTGTGGCACAGGGTATAATGAGTTTGTGCTGATGTTTGTAACTACCCGAAATATTGGTCCTAGACCCACTTTTAAGTATATCGATCGAATTAGAATCACTTTTTGAGTCGATTTAGTGATGTTCGTCCGTCCGTCTGTCTGTCCATGGGCCATTCCAGAAAATTTAGCTCAAATTTTAGTCATTTTTGGAAATGGTGTCTCAGATTAATTTGAACCTTGTCACATAGATAGCCCTCATAAATATGATATATGTACCATATATCGTTTTTTAAGATTTGGTGTATTCAACGAATTATGGCGGGTCAAATATTGACTTTTTAAGCAAAAGTAAGAAAAATACATCACGTTTAAAGAGCTGTAACTTCTTAACCAATGACCCGATTTTCACAAATTTAGGCTCATGTGAAAGCTGGGGTTCTTCTTTTTACTTTATATTTTTAAAATAACGCAGTTTTTTTTACAGAAATGATTCAAAATTGCAAAAACATTTTTTCTTTTCGAATATTTAAAAAAAAACCTCTTCGATTTTTTTTAAAAAAATTCTGGTGAAAAATAACAATGTTTTGTATAACATATTCAAAATTCAGAGTGGGATCTCCATAGGATCAAAAAATATTCTGTTTTAAGTACGAGGTTCTCATATTTTTCCCTTAGAAAATTTAAATTTCTAATGTTTTGAATGTTTTTCAAAATTTTAATAGTATAATTTTCTTTGAAAATTTAAATTTTTATATTGAAGAAACATAAAATTTTAATTTTCTAAGGTAAAATTTAAGAACTTCGTACTTAAACCAGAATATTTTTTGATCCCATTGGGATCCCACTCTGAATTTTGGATATGTTGTACAAAACAGTATTGTTTATCGCCAAACTTTTTTTTAAAAAAATCGAAGATGTGTTTTTTTAAATATTCGCAAAAAAAAAATGTTTTTGAATATTTGCAACACTTCTGAAAAAAGACCATATGCTTTTGAAAATATTTCCTAAAAGAAGAAGAATTAAGCTTTTATATGAGCCATTACTTGTGATAATCGGATTACTAGTTAAAAAGTTAGAGCACGTTAAACGTTATGTATTTTTCCGACTTTTGCTAAAAAAGTCGAACTTTGACCCGCGATAATTTGAAAACTATAGCAAATTTTGAAAATCCAAAAATGCAACATATCTCATATAAACGTGGATATCTATGAGCTAAATTCTCAGTGGCGTCCAAAGGCATGTTTCCGAAAATTTTTGGAATTACCCAGTAGTAGAAAATACTGATAATTTTTTTTATATTTTATTTACATAAAAAATAATAGTAAGAAGTAATAGTAAATTCATATAAAAGAAGTAAGAATTTAAAAATTTTAAAGTTTTTGAATTTTTCCGTTGAAATTTTACAACACGTACTGCACAGTGTCGATAAATACTAGACCGATTGCAGTAAAATTTATAACGGTTATAGCTAACGTAATTTCAAGTTAAAATTTGGACGGTTTTATGAAATTTGGATTTTTTTAAAGCGCTAGTGAAAGTGTAAAAAAAGTAGACGTTATTTCATTTACTTTCTGATTTATAGCCATTTAACACAAATTTCAACTTTACCCCCGTGGGGGAAAAATGGCACTACTCTGCTGGACCTACCAAAGCAAACATAGGTTCTTTAATATATAGGTAGCGTACAATATGAATAGCTAATATTCTCTGCCTTGAATATAGGCGTGTCAGCAAAAATTTAAAAATTCTGTTTTTTTTGGATATTGTTAACAAACAAATTGGTAACTGGGGGATTCTTTCATCAAATCCTTACATTTTGTTTTATGTTAACATTTATAAAACAAAAACAAATATATATATAAAAAAAAAACAAAAATTTGTTTGCATATTGAAAATTTACTTGTTTAGATTTCTTCCAATATTTTGAAAAAAATGTAATTTTGTATGGGAGTCTGTTTAGAGGGGTAAAATGTATGGGTAGTCCATAAATTTTACCCCTCTAGGGTGAACCATGTGAACGATACACACAAAAATAAAACCTTGTCAAATTACTAAAAAAGTCCCGTAATCCAATTTTACTAATATTTGACAGTTTTCCTTGTTTTTAACAAAAACTTTTTATTCGAAATTTAAATTTTTTTTTTGGTAATTTTACATTTTTTTTTTTGTAATTTTACAAATTTTAATTTTTTTTACAAAAAAAATCTAGTAAATTCACGCAATGAAGCTTACGTCAAAAAAGTTGTAAATTTACAAGTTTATTGGTAAAAAGCTTGTAAAATTACAAAAAATATCGTAATTTTTTCTAGGAATTCTCGTAAAATGGCAGTTATCAAAAAGTCTAATAAAGTCACGAAACCTCCTTGTACGTTTTATCGCGTCAAAAATATGGTAAATTTACCATTTTATTTGTAAAAAACTTGTAAAATTACAAAATTATTGCTAAAAAGATGATAAAATTATAAGAAATGTTTGTCAATTAAGAAGTAGCAAAAAAAAAAGTTACAAACTTTTCTTGTCATTTTACAACGTTTTTTTTAACATGATAATGTTTTTAGGCTGGTGTCTAATTTTAGAAATGATGCCATTTGAATGACGCCGCCTCACTATGACTATTTATGCTAACGACTAACAAAAAAGAAAATAAGAATAACTGTTTTCATTAGATATGTAATTTGGATAATAACTCACCTGCAGGTGAATAAAAGAGTTTTTCACCAGATGGTAAATAGAACGTAACACAATTATTCTCAACAAAAATTTTTTTTTTCATAAATTTTTTTTTTATCAAAAAAAAAATTTATCAAAAACTTTTTTTCGTTAAATTTAGTTTTTTTTTATCCCTTTTTTTATTCATCAAAAACTTTTTTTGGTCAAATTTTTTTTTGTTTTTTCATAAATTTTTTTTTTCATAATTTTTTTTTTTTTATCAAAAAATTTTTTTCACCAAAATTTTTTTTAATCAAAAACTTTTTTTTGAACAAAATTTTTTTCCCATTAAAAGTTTTTTTTTATCAAAATTTTGTTTTTAATCAAATTTTTTTTTTTAAATTTTTTCTCTTATTTTTTCACATAAAATACTCTTTCACCTAAAGCGAGGAATTGTAGGGAAATTGTTAAAAAGTCTTCACTTATTTTTATTATACAAGACAATTTAAATTGCCGTGAAAGAGTTACATTTCAGTTTTGTCAAAAGTTGTTGATTTATACATTTTTTGTTACGATTTGAGACATTTAAAGTTTAAGTGAAATTTTCGCAGTGAAAAAAAAAAATAATGTGATTAAAATTCTAAAATTCTGCCATAAAAATGTTCCATTTGTTTAACAAATGTACAAAAAACAAGTGAGAGTATTAAATTATTCTGTGCCGAATCATTTATACTCTCCAAAAAGTAAAACATCCTCTTTTGCACTAAAGTAATCACCCTAAAGAAATGAGTCCAGTTTCCTCCTATAAATTGGGTAAATTTCAACAAATTCAAAAAATATACTACTAAATTGAGTAAATTTCAAAAATTTTTGGGTAGAATTACGCAATTTGTTTAAATTTACCAAAATTATAGTAGGAAACTGAAATCATTTTAATTAGAGTGATGAACTCATTTCCCAAATTTATAGATCTTATGGTTAAGACTGCATCTTCCCAGGCAGAAACTGCCAACCGTTCCAAAGAAAAATTCTCGGCAAAGCACTTTATTTTTTGTGTAGAACGTGTATGAATTCGAAAAAGTGCTTTGCAAGCGCTTTGCCAATGTTTTTATACCCTCCAACTACAGTATGGGGGTATACTCACTTTGTCATTCCGTATGTAACGCATCGAAATATCGGTCGGGGACCCCATAAAGTATATATATTATTGATCAGTGATCGATTCTAAGACATTCTAGCGATGTCCGTCCGTCCGTCCGTCCGTCTGTCTGTCCGTCCGTCCGTCCGTCTGTAGTTAACACGATGCAGTCCAAAATAAAAGAGCTAGGAACCTCAAGTTTGGCACAAATATGTCTTATGTTCCTAGGCAGGTTAAGTTCGGAAATTGGCCAAATCGGACCAGGGGGAAAAAAGTTCCCCCCTGAAGAACTAAACCAACCTCTAAAAAATACACGTTTTTACATGTTTTTTTTGTATTTTTGTTAAATAAATGAAACATTTGGTATACTTATCGCGATGGGAAGGTGCTCTCAACGTGCCCCACTGACCCTATGAACTCCCCCCCCCCCAAAAAAAAGAAACGCCTCTGTCAATTTTTTTTTTTTTTTTTTACATTTTGGAGGGTATAAAAGATTCGGCACAGCCGAATTTAACACTCTCACTTGTTCTATTTAAATCCGTTCAAAGTATGATTTTTTATTTAAATTTGTTAATTTTCATAACAATTGGAATATTTTTTATTTCCCTGCAGGATAAGCTGTGACCGGTCCTTGATAGTTCTCGTGATATGTCACTTATTGTTAGACACAGTGACCTAAATATTACAAACTTGACACCTTTAATATAAAAACACCGGTTTCTTTCGTGAGGAAGTGTCTTAAACTCCGGATACATCACAAGTGAAATGTCACTGGGCCTTCCCTTTGGAACACAACCCGTTTACCGAAATACACCACTTTTTTCGGGACTTTTCCAAAATTTTTCCCAAAAGCATTTTTAATAAATTTTTTATTCCAAAACGCAAAGAAACCGAAAACAAATTTTTTCCGGGACTTATTTCAAAGTTTGTCCAAATTTTTTTTATCCTAATAAATCAATCAATTTTTAATCCTAAATTAATAAATTTCTTTATTAAATAAACTTATGTATACAATTTAGATACGTCCCATTTTTTTGTTCTAAAAGTGCTATAATAGTACCATATTTGTTGTTTTTGAAGCGCTTTAAAATAGCAACGGCATACCGTTTACCGTGGTTATCATTTTGGACGCTGGGAGAGTACTAAACTGTGATGCTTTCCCAGCACACAAGCGACCATAAAAGGTACTTTGCCAGCGCTCTCCCGTTCGTATTTTTCTGCCTGGGTTGCTTTCCACAGATAATGTACCTGTACCTATATAAACTTAATTGGGTTCTCACCGATATTTCAATTCGTTTAACATGGAATATTGCTTTTGTAAGTAAACATAAATTTTCAGCACAACATTACCATGATTTAATGTTTTTTGGGCTAGAGTACAAAATTCGCAGACGTTTTTGAGTGTAGAATCTGATCATTTCTCTATACGAAAAATATAAATTTTCTTTAGGCTGGTTTTGAAAAAAAATAGAATATCAGATGATGGTCTTTCAAAATTAACAAAAATTTAACTAAGAATTTTCATTCTGAGACCTTTTCTATACGAAAAACATCTTAGAATATGAGAAATTTTTATGCACGAAAAATATGACAGAATCAGACAATTTTTTTATGTACACAAAATATTTCAGAACTTTCGAATCTGAGAACTTTTCTATTTGTTAAAACATTTCTTAGAATTTCAGAATTTTTCTATACGAAACATACACAGAAAATAAAATCGTCAAATTTAAATCAACAAACATCAATTGTAAATCAACCAAACATGATATCAACCAAACATTTAGTAAAAACAGCCGCCTGTAAGTCCATAATAAAAAACTTCGATTTTGTTTTCAACAAACTCAGTCAAGTAATTTTATTTCAAAATTCTTTTATCATGATAATAAAAAGTGTTTGTGGTTATTAAATTTCTTTGTGGAAAAAAAAAAATCATTTGTCAGATCAACAAATTATGTCTGTGTTTGTTGAATTTCTTTGTTGAATAAAATTAAGATTTTTTACTTTTTTCAGATAAACAAATTGTATTTGTTGAAAAAAACAACATTCTTTTTTCAACAATCAAAATTAACAAACGTTTGTTGATATTACAAATTTCCGTATAGGAGCAATTTCAGTGAAAAATTTATTGTATTCACAAATATGGAGGTCAATATAACAATTCGTTTTTTTTGTGTGCCTTAGAAACTAAAATTTTTTCAAAAATAAAATGTCAATAATCTACATTTTTATACACTCCACTCTAGTGATAGAGGGTATATATAAGTTTGTCATTCCGTTTGTAACACATCGAAATATTGGTCTAGGACCCCATAAAGTATATATATTTTTGATCCTCAATCGATTTTAAGTCGATCTAGCGATGTCCGTCCGTCCGTCCGTCCGTCCGTCTGTCTGTCTGTCCGTAGAAAACACGCTAACTTTTGAAAGACTTTACAGAGGCTACTGAAGTTTGGCATATATGTTTGTCATTTACCTGGTCAGGTTGGTATTGCAATCCAGCCAAATCGGTCTAGTGGTTCAAAAGTTATGAGCAAAAGAGTAAATTTCGGCAAGGGTGTTTCGCGAATTTACGAGATAAAAAACACGATAACGTTTGAAAAACAATAATGAGACTACTGAAGCTTGGCATGTATCTTTGCCGTTCTCCGGGTATATTTGGTATTAAATTTCAGCTCAATCGGTCCAGTGGTTCAAAAGATATAAGCAAAACCCTGAATTTCAGATTAGTTTCATATAAAATGCCACGTGTTTTAACAAGTTTTAAAAGCATTGGTGGTAACTAAACAATGCTTTTCAAACTTGTTTAATTTTAAAGCAATGCTTTTTAAACTTGTTTAGTTTTAAAAGCATTGGTAACATAAAAATTACACTCGAAAAAAATTTTACACTCAAAAAAAATTTACACTCAAAAAAAATTTTACACTCAAAAAAAAATTTAGTTTTTTTTTTTTTACAAAAACGACAATATTTTGTGTACATACGTACGTGCATTCACTCAGAAATAATTTTACAGTAAAAAAAACATTACAATCGAAAAAATTTTACACTCAAAAACAAAAATAGTAATTTTTTTTTTTTTTTTAAATGACAAAAAAAGAGTTTTTTACTCAAAATAAAATATTTCTAATCAAAATTGTTAATTTTTAAAAAATGCATTGTGGAGGGTATTCATAGATTCGGCAAAGTCGAATTTAACTTTTCTTCTTTTTTTTTCTGATATAGTTTTTTTCTTATAAAAAGATAGTTTTTTCTTATAGAAATTTTTAAAATTATATTTTTTAAAAAAATGTTTTTATTCTTTCAAAATTCCTTATACAACAATGTTTTACAATCTTTATATTGTTCGTGATACTTTTCCAAAACTTGAAATAAAATTGTTCAAGCAACTCGTTAAATTTAAAAAAAAATATGTATAAAGAACTCTTTGTGTTTGTTAAAAAAAAGAAGAAAACTAAAAAAATATGAAAAAAAGAATCATTGTATGCAAAAAATAAAGGAAACTTTTTTGTGTATTTTTTCTGTGTTACCATGTAGTTTATGTTGACTCTTACACAAAAGTGTTGTACGTGCGATAAAACGGATTCAACAATGACAGGCAACAACAACAGCAAAAAACTTAAACTTCCTGCAAAGTGAAAGTTTACTGTAACCGGACTTATTTTTTCTACGTTTTTCATTTTTGTTTGTATGCAGCCTTTTTTTATAAGTTTTTGTCAAAATGTGTCCTTCTTCATAACAAAAGATGATGTTAAAAACGAAAAAAAAAAAAAAAAAAAAACGAAAAAATCAAATGAAACCTTAAATAAAATATTTCGCAATAAAATTGTTGGAACCCATTGTTTGATTTGAAAACAACCTCCATCAACATAATTTCTTTTCTTTTCACAAATCTCTGCTATACACAAAATATTCATCCTAAATAAACTTCGGTTAGAGTACACAAAAATTGGTAATAAATAATAACAACTTACAGTGATTTGTTGGTTTTTGTATTTTTTGACAAGAGGCATCCATTGTTTTCAGGGTTAAAAGTTTTGTTTACTAAAGAAAAGATGTTAGATTTCAAAATGATTTTTTGATAAAAAATGGGATTTAGATGTATTTTTTTGTAATAACTAAATAATTGTTTGTCACAGTTTTGTGTAAAATTAAGTAACAAAACTTTTGTTAGTTTTGTCGAATAATAAGTGAAATTAATTTCGAAGAAATGTTGATTAACAACTGCTATTTAAGAGTTTATTTTTTTTTGTTTGTTTAGTGTGGGTAAATTGGGTATCAATTGAAAGTTAGTTTGAAGAGTTATCTGATGTTGAAGTTTTTATTTTTTTTATACCCTCCACTCTAGTGATAGAGGGTATATATAAGTTTGTCATTCCGTTTGTAACACCTCGAAATATTGGTCTAGGACCCCATAAAGTATATATATTCATGATCCTCGATCGATTTTAAGACGATCTAGCGATGTCCGTCCGTCCGTCCGTCTGTCCGTCCGTCCGTCTGTCCGTCTGTCTGTCTGTCTTTTGAAAACACGCTAACTTTTGAAAGACTTTACGGAGGCTCCTGAAGTTTGGCATATATGTTGGGCATTTACCTGGTCAGGTTGGTATTGCAATCCAGCGAAATCGGTCCAGTGGTTCAAAAGTTATGAGCAAAAGACTGAATTTCGGCAAGGGTTTTTCGTGATTTTATGAGATAAAAAGCACTATAACTTTCGAAAATCAATTCTGAGGATGCTGTAGCTTGGCATATATATTTTTCGTTCCTCCAGCCTAGTTCGTATTGAATTTCACCCAAATCGGTCCAGTGGTTCAAAAGTTATTAGCAAAACCGTGAATATCAGATTATCTTCACCTTAAATTCACGTGGTGAAACCACGTTAAACCTGTTTTAAAACCATTGGTAAGTTACAAAAATATTTTGAAACTTTTTTTGTCACTCAAAAATATTTTTATACCAAAACAAAAAAAAAAAAATACACTCGAAAAAAATTTTACACTCAAAAAAAATTTTACACTCAAAAAAAAAAATTAGTAATTTTTTTTTTTAATGTAAAATTCGAAAAAAAATTTTACACTCAAAAAAAAATTTACACTCAAAAAAAATTTTTTGTTTTTCAAAAATTACTAAAAAAAAATTTTACACTCAAAAAAAAAAATTAGTAATTTTTTTTTGAATGTAAAATTTGAAAAAAATTTTCCACTTAAAAAAAATTTTACACTCAAACAAAAAATTAGTTTTTTTTTTAAATTACAAAAAAAAAAATTTTTTACACAAAATAAAATATTTCTAATCATAACTGTTATTTTTTCACGTTAGAAAATTTACTATCACTTAAAATGGGCATTGTGGAGGGTATTCATAGATTCGGCCAAGTCGAATTTAACTTTTCTACTTGTTTTTAAATAAAACTTAAAAATTATTTTGATGAAATTTAGACAAAAATAAGAAAAAAATCTGATTCATTTAGGAAAATTCCAAAACAAATCGGTAAAATCAATAAACGTTAAACGGAATTGTTTTGGCAAATTAAGAATATGTCCAAATCAATTCCTTTTGATAAATCATAATAATGTGGCTATTTTGTTTTTAGGTTGGTGTATAATTTTAAAAAAGTTGCAGGACGCCGCCTCAGTTTGACTATATAAGCTAACGATTAACAAAAAAGAAAATAAAAATTACTGTTTTCATTTTCTTAAAACCAACATTTTTAGTAACTTAGGTTTGTAACTTGAATAATAATTCACCTCGTGGTGAACAAAAAAAATATTCACCAGCTGGTGAACAAAACGTAACATAATTTTTTTGATCAATTTTTTTTTTCATCATTATATTTCATCAATATTTTTTTTCATCAATATTTTTATTATCCATATTTTTTTCTTCAATATTATTTTAACCAATATTTTTTGATCATCAATTTTTTTTATCAAAATTTTTTTTCATTATTTCTTTTATTAATATTATTTTATTTTCATCAATATTTTTTTCTCATCAATACTTTTTTCCATCAGTATTTTTTTTTTCATTTATTTTAGAAAAAAAAAAAATTGGAAAAATTTCCAAGTATATTACCGAAAAATGTTTTAAAATTTTCTAGGTTCCCGAACAAAAATTTTTTTTTGTGCTTTTTGGAGCAAAAAATTCATTAAAAACTTTAAGTCCCGAAAACTTTTTTAAAAATCTCTAAATCCCGGACATAATATTTGTTTTGCAATTTGGAGTCAAGAATTTAAATAAAAATTATTAGAAAAAAATTTACGTTTTTTTTTTTTTGTTTTTAATAATTATTGAATAATAGCCCTCATTTCCAAACTCTTCTTTTGCATATTTTTCTAAAGATACTGTTTTGAGTGGACAATTTTTAAACAATTTAACAATTTTTCTGGTACAATATATTTAAAATTAAATTAAAATTACCGTTCTTATGTAAAAATGTAAAAATTTTATAAAATTCCTGGATTTCCAGGGAAAAATAAAAAAGTCCCGCGAACTCCCTCAGAGTTTTCCAGGGAATTCCCGGGAGTTCCCGGACCCCAAACACTAATGCCAAAGCCCGATCTCCACTCCTTAAGGTTCAATTTTGAAAATATTTGCTCCTAACGCTCTAGCTAACCCAGAAGTGATCCTAGATGAGTCAAATGTATGAGCAACATCTATAAGACTTACTTGGATATTTCACTGGGAGGTTTACGTTGTCGAACAGTTTAATTACACAGTGATACAAAATCGAACTTTGGGAATCGGAATGGGATGAAACCAAAAGCAAATGAAAGCTGACGTTTTCCTTTTTTTTAGGTCAGAGCTAGATTTTATTTTACACGCATTTAAAGTTGGTGATTTTAAAGCATTTAAAGTTTTTGTGTACTAAACATGTCCTACTTTAAAGGCCCCTGGTGGTGCCCTTATTGGACATGTAGGGTCCAGTTTCCAAACTTAAGCTCAAAATTACTTCAGCTATGACTGGTATGAATTTTGCTGCTATCGGTCCAGTACCTATTTACTGAATAGCCAAATTATTAAAATAAACCATTGTACATCGTTGCGTATGATTGTTATTTAAAGGCAATTATTAATATAAATCACTGGACACCGTTGCGTATGATTGTTATTTAAAGGCAATTACAATATTAATCATTCGCCACTGATACAGTTTTCAAGCATTTATTATTATAATTATAATAAAAGTGCACTAACTTCAAATGCGTGTAAAACAAAATCTAGCTCTGAACTAGAAAAAAGCCTTGAGGGGTTTGTTATGGAATATGTCAACTTTCATTTGCTTTTGGTTTCATCCCATTCCGATTTGGGTGTTGCACTGTGTTATTAAGCAATTACACGAAAAAAGGACCAGCTATGATTTTCGTGTTAAATATTTTTAAAGAGAGATGGGGCAATACATTTTTATTTTAATAAATTTTATTTTCATTTATTTGTTATAGACTTCAAATTAATCATTAAATATACATAATTAAAAAAATGTTTTAATTTATTTTCAGGTGAGTCCAAATAATAAATTTGTTGAATAATACTGTAAGTACAAACATTTTTGTAAATATTTGCTTGTATATTTTGTTAAAACCTTGAAATTTTTTTCTCAATAAATTAAAATAAAAAATTGTTTTTTTTAACATGATAATGTTTTTAGGCTGTTGTCTAATTTTAAAAAAGTTGCAGGACGCCACCTCAGTTTGACTTTATAAGCTAACAATTAACGAAAAAGAAACCAAGAATTACTATTTTCATTTTCTTAAAACCAAACATTTTAATAGCTTGGAATTGTAACTTGGATAATAATTCACCTCGTGGTGAATAAACCCGTTTTTCACCAGCTGGTGAATAAAAAGTAACATAATTATTTTTCAACAAAAAAAAAAAAATTTTTCATCAACTTTTTTTTCACAAAATTTTTTTTTTTTTTCATAAATTTTTTTTTTCATAACTTTTTTTTTCATTATACTTTTTTTTCATCTTTTTTTTTATAAAATTTTTTTTTCATCAACTTTTTTTCCATCAAATTTTTTTTCCATAAATTTTTTTGTTCTATAAAATTTATTTTACATCAATTTTTTTTTTTCATAAATTTTTTTTTTTCATGAAATTTTTTTTTCATCATTTTTTTTCATCAAATATTTTTTCCATAAATTTTTTTTTTTCATAAATTTTTTTTTGTGCTATAAAATTAATTTTTTCATAAATTTTTTTTTTCAATAAAATTTTTTTTTCCATAAATTTTTTTTTATTCATCATTTTAACTTTTATAAATTTCTTGTTTTCATCAAATTATTTTTTCATCAATTTTTTTTTCATCAAATTTTTTTTTTCATCAAAATTTTTTTTTTCATAATTTTTTTTTTCATAATTTTTTTTTTCAAAATTTTTTTTTATCATATTTATCATTAATTTTTTTTATAAAATTTTTTATTATCAATTTGTTTTTTATTTTTTTATATTATTTTTTTCATCAATTTTTTTTTCATCAAAAAATTTTTCTTTTCATCAAAAACTTTTTTTCATCAAAATTTTTTTTCACCAAAAATTTTGGGTTCATTAAATTTTTTTTAACATAATTTTGTTTTTCGTGAAAAAAAATCATTTTTTTTACCAAAACTACTTTTTCACCAAGTCTAAGCTTTTCGCATAAAAATTTTCCATTTGTTTATCAAATGTACATAAAACAAGTGAGAGTGTTATATTCTTTGGTGCCGAATCTTTTATACTCTCCAAAACGTAAAAACATTTTTTGAAACTTATTTTTGAACTCACTTACGAAATGTAAAGCTCTTTGGGTTTTTTAATGGGGTCCTCGACTGATATTTCAATTCGTTTTGCATGGAATAGCAAAGTAATATAACATTATTTTTTCTAAAAAAAACTTTGCTTTGGCAAGTACACCCAAATCTTCCACAAAACATTATCATGATATAATGTTTTGGGCAAGAGTACAAAATTCGCAGGCATTTTTTAAGTAATGTTTGTGAAAAAAAAAATTGTAAATTTTTTTGAGTGTAATTGTTTTTTTGTGTAAAATTTTTTGGAGTGTATATTTTTTTTAGTCTAAAAAATTTTTTGAGTGACATAAATATTTTTTTAATTATTTGTAAAATGCATAGAATAAATCTTGTGTAACTGTTCTTTCAACACTTGAATTTAAGTTGAAACCAATCTGAAATTCACTATTTTGTGCATCATGGACTTGCCACGTGTAAATCCACACGTAGTTTTGCCTACAAGGTTGTTGACGTACGGCTTAAGTCGTTCGCATATTACGGTTGTGAGTAAAGAGGCTTATACCCCGATTGGTGCAAATGGTGGGTTGGACTTTCTTGAGGATAGGGCAGAGGACACATAAATTCCAAATCAGCGCCTGGGTTACACCATGACAGAAATTGCTAACATAAGCAGATTTTTGTGTGATTTGAGTGCGAGCACGTGCGTTCGTTGTTAAAGTTAGGGATATACTATATTAAAATGAATTAATTCCTTAAGGTTATGGTGTTTGCAGTTTTTATTAAAATAATGTTGAATTTTTTTTTGTATTATAATAACGTATTTTTTGTCATTTGTCCCCCCTTTCTCAAAAAAATGTAAATTTAACATTTCGTGTGAAATTTTTTTTATATTTTCATCGCAGAAAAAAAAGGAAAATATTTTTTGTAAACATATGCTATACTTCATTGTTGTTAACTGTGCTTGTGTCAGCTGATGTTGAAGCTGAGCATTCTGATACAAAAGATTTTTCTAGGTCATATTGCCTGAGTCGCAATATTTACTTTTTTTGTATAAAATAAAAACGTTATTTTCTTTCCCCTTTAACTATGGGAATTTGTTGACTTTACGAATAAAACTGTCACCCATATTTTTATTATGATACCAACAACTAAAAAGGAAGGTTTTGATTTGTATATGCAATTGCAAACTTTAGCAGAGATTTTAGACCAAAATGAAGGGACAAGTTTATTAAAGATCTGAAATTGAAAATACCGTAACATTCTTGCAAGTTTGTTCCTTTTGTATCTTTCGCAATCTTCTCTGTTTATAATTTAAAATTAATTAAATATTGGAAAAATTGTCAAATTTGTGGCGAGTTGCCTTGATTAAATTTTATCACATTAAAACGGAACGCACCACATTCTCAAAAATTTACATTCTTATATAGTTTTGTATGGGCTATCGATTAAATATTTTTTTTTTTGAAAAATTTTCAGAACCCATTCTGAAACTTTCCATTTTTTTAAAAAGTCAATTTCTCAAAAATCCGGCCACTATCGATTAAATATTTTTTTTTTTTGAAAAATTTTCAGAACCCATTCTGAAACTTTCCATTTTTTTAAAAAGTCAATTTCTCAAAAATCCGGCCACTAATTTTATTTTTTTTTTAAACTTTTAGATAGTTGTCCATCCACACAAAAAAATTCAGAAATGCGTTTTTCGTTTTTTTTCGACAAAGTCGCATTTGAATTTTAAATTTCAAAACAATTTTGTAATTTGCTTGTATTTTCTTATTTTAACGTTGCGAAGGAGTGTTATTAATTGCATAAATATTACTCATACGCTCTGTTGGACACAAAAAAATTCAAGCAAATTACTAAATTGTTATGAAATTTAAAATTCAAATGCGATTTTCTCGAGAAAAACGAAAAACACGTTGCTGATTTTTTTTGAGTGGATGGACAAACATCAAAACTTAAAAAAAAGTGGCCGTAATTTTGATAAATCGACTTTTTTAAAAAATGGAAAATTTCAGAACTGGTTCTGAAAATTTTCAAAAAAATTTCCGTTTTAATGTGATAAATATTTAATCAAGGAAACTCGCCACAAATTTGACTATTTTTCCAATATTTGACCACGCCTCCTAAGCCCAGTTTTTGAAAAATTAAAAAACCAAAAATGCAAAAATTTTTTACCAAAAAAATTTAATGCAATCGGAAGGCAAAAAAAGTGTTGATGGGTGGGTTTTTTTTTTTCCAAAAAAAAAAAAAAAAACTGAAAACATTTAACCTTTTGGATTTGGAGGAACTTTTTTTACTCAAGAAATATTTTTCACGAGGGAATCCTGACGGACCGATTTAATTCCTAAGCAAGACCGTTTATAGTCAAAAAAGTGGACCTATACTCAGTCCTAGCCAGTCACAAATGCGAAAAGACCCGTAAACTTCTATATAAAAAACTGAAATATGTCGAAAAAAAATTTTATGTATTATTAGTTTTTAATTTACAAAATTTCCCAGATGTTGAGACATTTTTACTACAGAAAAACTTTTAGATTCTAAAATAGTTTTCGTATAGAAAAATAACCCATTTCGGAAAATTGCCTTTAGAAAAATTTTCAGATTCTATAACTTTGATATAAAAAAGTTCTTAAATTCTAAGATCGTATATTCTTAGATAATATTTCGTAAAAGAAAATTATTAGATACTAAAAAATTACCAGTTTTAAAACATTTTATGAAGAAATTTTGATACACTTTTCTAAAACTTAAATCCTAAATTTTTGCAGCATTTTTTGATAGAAAATATTTACGGTTTTAATGTCATCTACTGTTTTGAAACATTTTTCATATAGAAAATTACACGGCGTGACAAAACTGACCACTATTTTAGTAAACAAAAGGTGTGACCAACGTTTCTATATATTTGAGACATGCTGATTCAAATGGAGTACTATGTTTTTCGATGTATGGTACAGTTTTCTTGCAAAATGTCGTTAAAGATTTGCTGATTTCGAGCCAGTTTTTCAACAAAAAAATTTGCAAAGTAAATGATTTTTAAATTGTATGGCATGGAAAACAAAGATATGACTTGTAGAAATATTTCTTATACAAATTTGGTTTAAAGTTTTTTATCTTAAGCCCTTAAATTCGCCAAGGTTTTTGTTTTAAACCAAATTTGTATAAGAAATATTGCTACAAGTCATATCTTTGTTTTCCATACCATACAATTTAAAAATCATTAACTTTGCATTTTTTTTTGTTGAGAAACTGTGTCGAAATCAGCAAATCTTTAACGACATTTTACAAGAAAACTGTAGCATACATCGAAAAACGGAGTACGCTATTCGAATTAGCATGTCCAAAATATATTGAAATGATGGTCGTAACTCTTGTTTATTTTTTTGTGTTCCGCATTGTTATTATTATTATTATTAGACACTTTTTAAAAGAATATTTACATATTCAGAGACACATTTCCTATATACAAATTCTCAGAATCCGCCAACAGAAAAATGTTCTGATTCTGAATGATTTTTCATACAAAAAATAATCTTAAGTTCTGATATAGTTTTCTATAGAAAAGTTATAAAACATGGTTTCTATAAAAAAAATAATAGATCTTGGTAAACTTTTCCTATTGAAAAATTCGCAAAACTCAAATTTGGAGACGTTTTCTTGTAGAAAAGTTATCTGATTCTGAGATTTTTTTGCAGAAAAATTTTGGCAGATTCTGAAACATTTTTTCTAAGGAAAAAATCTCAGGTGCTGAGGGGTTTTTCTATAGAAATGTAATACGAAATTTTTTATAAAATTTGAGATAATTTTTTAATTGAAAAAATTCTGATATTCGAAGTCAAATAAGTATCAAAATATTTTCTAAAGGTAAAGTCTAAAACTTTGAAACATTTTTCTATAAAAAATAATACTTTTTCCATAGGAAATAATAAGGAAAGTTATTCGGTTAACAAATGTCTATGACTCTATCGCCATCTAAGTTTTTCATATGCAATTTCTTAAATTCTGAAACATTTTATCCTAAGGCTACGTATGCTGACGTAAATGATCAGCACACAAAAAAATCCCCTAAGGATTTTTGACATTCTAGTCATTTTTTTCTATCTTTCCTTTTTTCCTTTTCCTTTTTTTTCGTTTTTTTTTCCTTTCCTTTCTTTTTTTTCTTTTTTTTCTTTTTTTCCTTCCTTTTTTCTCTTTCGAAATCATTTTGGAGTTTCCATAATACAGGCGCGGATCCAGGGGGGGGGGGGAGAATGGGATTCCCCCCCCCCCCCCCGATTCGCGCCTGTATTATGGAAACTAAGTCCAAAACAATTTCGGTCATGTTTCTTTTATTTTACGGAGAGGCTGGGCTTAATGCAAGGAGTTTGTAATCACTAAGTCCCCACTACCGTTATGGATAATATGACCGTCATTATCCCCATAACGGAAATGGGAATTATGTCCGTGGGAATTATCTCCTGTAAAAGCAACAGTTTCTTGGACTAGTACTTAAAACATTTCTCAAAGGGCATTCAAAAGTTTTTGTTTTGATAACCATTGTCTTTCACTTCGTGTACCTTCCCTGTTTTGTTAGTCGTGCAGGTAGTATTTCTAACAACTGTAACAATGATAATGTTTTGACTGTATGATGAGTATGTTTTTCATCATCATTGTTATCCTTATGCTCTTGTGCTTATGTTCATTATCATTCTTCTTAATATTTACATGCTTTCATGCATGGCAGACACTACATAGAGCATTGTGCATAAGTTGAAGAAGTACTTACAATTATTATTGTACGTTTTATTTCGTTGATTTTTAATGTAAATATTTGTACGAAAACTTAATTTGAAAAATTCAACAAACAAGAAATATAAAATGTAACTACTACACATATGGGGTATTTCACTTTAAAAAACGAAGCTTCGTCGGAAATTAGTTTTACCTAAAGTTGCGAACACTGTTAATCTTTTTCTGGATTATGTATCTGGAGTGCCCCACTACAATATTTTGCCGAGCGAAGATTTAATTTAGATAAAAAATAACTCCTCCAGAAAAATGGAAGAAAAATTGTTCTTATTTTGCAACTGTCATGGTTTTGTTACCAAAAATCTTATTTTTTATTGGAAAATTTGTAGAGTTGTTTAGTTCAGATTTCAAATTTTATATATGTCCTACTATACGGGCCCATTGTGGTGCCCTTATTGGACATGCGAGGTTCAGCCCAGTTGTCAAACCAAAATTACCGCTGACATACTGCTTAATGTATGAAATTCCTGACATCTTCATACAATTTTTCCAAACGTCCGCATGAAATGTTGGTTTCATACCATTCTGTTGTCGAGGACAATAAGAGTCGGTCCTTATAATTTGCGAAACACCTACAAAACATTGAGTTACGGGTGAAAAACAGGTTTTTCGTACTTTTTACACTTATAAGCCTGTAACTTTGTTAAATATTAACCGATTTAGAATCTCTCGACGGTTTTAGAAAAAAAAAAAAAAAAAACTAAGAATTACCGCCGAGAAATTCTAAATCGGTTGATATTCAACAAAGTTTCTGGCTTTTAAGAATAAACAGTACGAAACCCCGCTTTTTTATATGTAAATCAAAATTTTTCGCAAATTTCATGGACAGATACTTGTTGTACTCGACCTCACCTACCAGAAAAAAATGTTTCGCATCCCAGGTATTTTTATACCCTCCAACCACAGTATGGGGGTATACTCACTTTGTCATTCCGTTTGTAACGCATCGAAATATCGGTCGGGGACCCCATAAAGTATATATATTATTGATCCATAATCGATTCTAAGACATTCTATGAATGTCCGTCTGTCCGTCCGTCCGTCTGTCTGTAGATAACACAATGCAGTAAATAATAAAACAGCTAGACTCCTGAAGTTTGGCACAAATATGTCTCATGTACATAGGCAGGTTAAGTTCGTAAATGGGAAAAATCGGGCCAGGGGGAAAAAAGTTCCCCCTTGAAGAACTAAACCAACCTGTGAAAAAATACACATTTTTATATGTTTTTTTTGTATTTTTGTTAAATAAATGAAACATTTGGTATGTTTATCACAATAGGAAGGTGCACCCCACTGTCCCCCACTGACCCCATCACCAACCCTCCTCCCCCCCAAAAAAAAACGCCCCTGACAAAAAATTTTTTAATTTTTTTTTACATTTTGGAAGGTATAAATGATTCGGCACAGCCGAATTTAACACTCTCACTTGCTTTTTTGTCGCACAGTGTAATTTAAATGTATGTATGTCATACTAATATAAACATATTATTTTTAATTCATTTCATTTGTTATACTTTGCATGGTTGTGTTTTATGTAAATATAAATAAACACTAAAAACATGCAATATAATTAAATAAGAAGTGCTTTCGTTTTAAAGATTTTAATGACTTCCTGCATTCGTGTTCCAACACATTTGCATCAAAAGTTTTTGTGTACACTCTAATTAGTGATAGGAGTTATAAATTTGACACTGTTTTTTTTAATTTTTTTTTTCAGATAACCTCAGGTCGGATTTGAATTATTGATTAAATTTAGTTTAGTATGATTTTTTCTATAAAAACATTTCCAAATTCTAAAAATCCATTCCTAAGAAAAGGTTTTAGCTTAACTTAAGAAAATGTTTGATATTTTGAAAAATGTCTTCTCAAGAAATTCTCAGGTTCTTAAGCATTTATCTGACAGCAAAAGACCCAGATGCTGAAACAATTTTATAAATATTTAATAAAAAATATATTAGATTTAGATTATTCCAAAACAGTTTTCTGATTTTAAAATTTTTTCTGAGTCATTTGCTTAAAGAAAAAGTTTATGATCCTAAGACATTTTCAAAATGGAAATTCTGAGGTTCTGAGGCAGTTTACTACAGAAATGCTTTTAGAATTTATAAAACTTTTGCTATAGAAACATTTTGAGACACTTTCATTAAGAAAATTCTCAGACAAATTTTCAACAATTTTTTTTTTTTTTGGAGATTTAGTGACTTTTTTCCATCAAAATCTTCTTAGGTTCAGAAATATTTTTATACCCTGCACTCTAGTAGTAGAGGGTATTTATAGGTTTGTCATTCCGTTTGTAATTTTTAAAAACTATTCTAAAGTACCTGAAACTAGAAAAATTAAAGGCATTCATGCTTTTTAAAAATTTTTGAGGCAATTTCCAAAATTCTGAAAAATTTTTGATAGAAAATTTAGAGACACTTTTCCTTACAAAAATTCTAAGATTTAAAAATATTTGCATATTTCTTACTGAAAAGTCTGAGAATCTAAGAATTTTTTGCTAAAAAAAAGTCTTAGATTCTGAAAAATTTTTCTTATAGAAAAGGTTTCAGCTTCTGAGATATTTTTCCTATAGAAAAAGTTTCAGAATCTGAGTGTCAGACATTTTCCAACAGAGAAAGTCTTATATTTTTAGACATTTTTTTAATAGAAAAAATCTTTGTATCTAAAACATTTTCTCAGATTCTTGAACAATTTTCTTAAAAGTCTCAGATTCTGTGCCACTTTTTCCGTAGAAAAATTTCAGATTCTGAGTAATTTTTTTATAGAAAAAGATTAAAACTTAAAAATTCTGAGAAAGTTTTCTAAGAATTTTTTTTCGTGGATTCTAGGATTTTTTCCTATAGAAAGTTCACCTTTTCAGAATCTGAGAAATTTTTCCTAAAGATTCCTATCAGATTCTGAGACTTTTTTAAAAAATAGAAAAAATCTTAGATTCTGAGACATTTTTCCTATAGATAGTTTTCCAATGAAAGTTAAAATTTTTTTGTTATTTTTCCTACACTCAAAAAAAAACCTTGTAAAATGACAAGAAAAACTTGTAACTTCTATTTTTTGCTACTTCCAATTTGACAAGAATTTCTTGCAATTTTAAAAGCCTTTTACCAATAATTTTGTAATTTAACAAGCTTTTTACCCTTAAAATTGTAAATTTACAATTTTTTTGACACGATAAAACTTACAAGGAGGTCTCGTGACTTTTTTGCTACCTCCTGTTTTATGAAAATTCCTAGTAAAAATTACGAATTTTTTTGTAATTTAACAAGCTTTTTACAAATAAAATTGTAAACTTACAACTTTTTTGGCATAGTAAAACTTACATGGAATTCTCGTGAATTTGCTAGATTTTTCTGTAAAAAAAATTTGAACATTTGTAAAATTACAATAAAAATTGTTAAATTACAAAAAAAAATTATTTCGATCGAAAATTTTTTTGTTAAAAAACAAGAAAAACTGTCAAATATTGGTAAAGTTGGATTCCGAGACTGTTTCTAGTAATTTGACAAGTTTTTTTTTTTTTTGTATAGAAAAAGTCTCAGATTCTAATACATTTTTTTTAATAGAAAAGTTCTCAAAATTTTCTTGAAGAAAATTTTTTTATTTTTCCTTTCGAAAAATTTAAAGATTCCGAAACAATTTTCCTAAAAAAAATTCTAAGAATCAAAAATTTTAAAACTAGAAAAATTTGGACATTTTTCCTAGAAAAAAAAATATTTGTTTCTCTATTTCTTTCTCTTTTCTTTTTACCTACCTTCTTCTCAGATCTTCTCGAAGGAAGAATTATAAGATTTTCCGTACACAGAAAAAAATTGAGTAAAACTATTAAGATGATTTCAAACTTTCATATACATACACAAAAAGCTATAAACGAAATGAGAATTCAAAAAACCAAGAGAATATAAAAAAATAAAAAACTATTTAATTTTTATTAAATTATTAACTAATTTTTTTTTTAATTTTGAGTAAACTTTCAATTGCGTCTTGTAAAAAATTACAAATTTTTTTTTATAAATTTATGCAAATTAAAAATTTTACAATATTTTTTATAGAAAATTCTTAGATTATTTCCTATGGAAAAATTGACAGATTTTTTTAATAAAAAATTGTATAGAAACAAGTCCCGAAACACGTGTCGAATAAGTCTTGCAAAAAATGATTAACATAAATAAATTTAAAACAGAAAAATTATTTTCTTAAAAATTATTCTATGGGAATATGATAGTTTTAATTAGTAAAGGAAATAATGACCTCGAGCTAGAATAAACCTACTCAAAATATAATATTTTAAAGGTCGAATAAACTATTTTTAATCAGAATTTGAAAAATAAGTAAAGCTTAAAATTTAATTAAAAAATTAATAATATTAATTAAATATTTAATTAATATTAAACTAAAAAAACAATTAAAATGTTAATTAACAAAAAGTTAAAAATTTGATTAAACAATTAATCATATTAATTAAAAATTTAATTGATATTAAATTAAAAAACAAATAAAATTTTTATTAAAATAAAACAAACGATATTATTTTCTGTGTACTACATCGTATTTTCTGCTGCCTTTGGGGGCTTCAAAAGAAGTTAAAAAGTTAAAAATCCCAATTTTGCCACTCCCATTTTTCCTTTCAATTCTCCGTCCACAGTCCAAAAATTTAAAATTCGACTATTTCAGGATATGCTTAATCAATAGGAGAATATTATAGGAAATTTTTAGTTTCTTTAGTCATTAGGAGGCTTTAAAATTAGCAAAAATGCCAATTTTCATCTTTATAGGTCGTTGGGGGTTTTCAAATTAGTTAAAATATTAAAAAACACAATTTTGCCACGCCCCTTTTTTCTATTAATTCTCCTTCCACAGTCCAAAATATTTAAATCCGATTACTTCAGGATATGCTCCGTTGTTAAAACTATATGTTATGCAATTTTCCGCTTCCTTAGTCATTTGGGGGCTTCAAAAGAAGTAAAAATGTTAAAAAAATCCCAATTTTGCACGCCCCTTTTCCTCTCAATTCACCATTTACAGTCCAAAAACTTTAAATCCTACTGCTTCAGGATATGCTTCATCATTAGGACTATATTTTAGCAAATTTTCAGCTTCCTAAGACTTAAGTGGGCTTTAAAATAAGCAAAAATAAAAAAAAAAATTTTGCCACGCCCACTTTTCCTCCTATATATCCGCCCACAGGCCAAAAATTGGAAATCCGGCTAAGTTAGGATCAGTTCCCGGTGTTTTACTATATGCATGCCAATTTTCAGCTTTCTGGCTCATCAGTGGGCTTCAAAAAGCTCTTGATAGACAAAAAAAAGAGGAACACACAAAATAGGAAATTATTTATATAGATATAGAAAAAATTTTAGATTTTTCCAATAGAAAAATTCACAAATTTTTTCTATAGAAAAATTATCAAATTTTTTCTATAGAAAATTCATTTATGGCTGATCTATTAATATTTATTTCTAAACTTTAAAAATTTTTTGTTAAAAAATATTTCCAACTTTTTTAAAACAGATTACTCTAGCTCGAGGTCACATTTCTTTACTATTCATTACGATCATATTATCAAGGCAACAATTTTTCCAACTACTTAAACTTTAAAGACTTTCATTTCATTTAAATTTAACTAGACAATCGGTCAGTATACTCACTACAGCAATGATTTTCTAAAAAACTAACAAAACTATAAGAGCATGTTTTGTTAACGACAGAAAAGGGCTGTTTAATGGTTAAACACAGGAAATGAGTAGACAAAGTTTGTTTAGTAAATTTAAACAAGTTTTTTTTTTAAATAAATATTCAACATATTTTGAGCATAGCTGTATGCTATGATTGAAATAACGAAATGAATAAATAACAATATTTTTTCAAAAATAATCAAATAACAGATTATTTAAATATTTGAAAATGAATAATATTTATTTTGATTTTATTTGAATAACGAAAAATCGAATAATTTTTTCTGATTTTTTTTATTCAAACAAACAAAATATAATTTTTCAAAATAATCAACAAAAATTTGTGATTTTTTTTGGTTATTCACAAAAATTCAAATAAATAACGTATTATTCAATCAACAAAAAATAAATATTCTTGAAAATTTTGTGTTTGAAAAAAAAACTATTTTATTTATTTTGTACAGTTTAACAAAAAATTATTCTTACAAAACAGTTTTGTTTTAATATCAGGTTCTTATAAATTGTAATTTATAAAAAGTCCATTTGAATTCAGAAAAGTTAAGTTGTGATTAAGGAAATTCCAAGTGCAGAGCTATAAACTTATGCAAATATTTACTTAACAAAACTTTTTTTTTAAAGAAAAGTATAAAAATCTGTAAAAATTGGCGACTTTCATAGGTTGGTTTAAGGAGTATACTCACTTTGTCATTCCGTGTGTAAGCATTGAAATATCTATCTAACAAACCATAAAATATATATTATTTATTAGTGATCGATTGTTACACATTCTGCAGATGTCCGTCCGTTCGTCTGTGGAAGACATGATACAATCCAAAGTAAAAGAGCTAGATTGCGAAAATTTGGCAGAAATATATCTTATGGTCTGAGGCTGGTTAAGGTCGGAAATGAGCCAAATCGGATCATATTTAAAAATTTGAAAAAAGGCAGCAAATGAAATATAAAAGAAGCAAATGAAATATTTCTATGGCAGAAGAACTTCAACGTCCTGCAGTTGAATCCAGGGGACTAGAAAATGAAATTTTATGATAAAATTTAGCGGTCATATAACCAAATTTAAAAACATGCGATTTGCGAAATGGAATGATATCTGATAATAATGATAAATACCGAAATGTTTATTTATTACATACACTCAAAATATTATGTCAGTAAATTCAACAGAAAATACGTTTGAAACTAATGAAACTTTATTTAAAAAAAAGACTACTTATATAAATAACTGTAAAAATCCGTAAAAACTGACTGAAAAATGTTTACTATAAAAACGGTTAAAATTACGGAAATGTACATTCATTTTTGATTTTTTAGAAATAATTTTAAAAAACATCCAACCTGAGGAGAATCGAACTCATAATTTCGGGCTGATAGCCCAGCACGCTACCCTCTGTGCCACAAGCTACTTATATTTTAAGCAACTAAATTTGAATTTAAAATTAAAATTAAAAAAAAAATTTTAATTTTTGAAATTTTTAAATAAAAACGTAAACGTACCGCATACTCTATGAAATATGCAATTTCTCTATAGCTTCTCGTTTTCGAGATATTCGGAATAGAAATTTAAAAAATTTTATTTATAAGCGTTTTTGTAGCACCACTGTTAGACATTATTGCGTTAATGTCAAAAACTAAGAGTGGATTTTATATAATATGGACCTGTAGAATCCAAATCTGTCATCTAAAATGCTGTAGCTTGCTTCGTTTTTGTGTTTTTCGCGCTTAAAAATGTGCCCAATTCCATACCATATAAAATACATTCAAAATAATTATGTTTATTTTTTGACCGTTTGAATACTGCAATGTAAATTTTTTTGAATACTTTATATAAATGCATAATTCCAAATAATATTTGTTTTTTTTGATATCTCTAGTTTTCGAGAAAATTCGAATATAATAATCTTTTGCAATTCAACCGCGATTTTTGAAAAAAGTGCTCGATCGATGTTTTGGTTTTTGTTCCTATATTATTCTTAGACATTCCAAATACGTATTCAAAAAAGAAAATATAGTATTCGCACTTTTAGGCAAAAACTGTTTCCAACCACCCGTGTTTTACTTGGTTGGTCAAAGTCACAAATTTTACCTGGCCTATGTGATATAGTTATAAAGTAAATTTGAAACATTTTTGATATATTATAACTTATTATTTTAATTATTTTCAATATGATACTTCCCCAGTGAAATTTCATGCACTAATTCGTAGAATATTTTTTCCCTTTTGGTAGACTTCAATGTATCTCGCTTAAAAAATATAACAGTTAATCCGTAAAATGAGGGATAGAAGGATAGATCGTTATGTGCTAGAGAATCACAATAAATTACATCATCAGTACAACATCAGTTTTACCTCAAAAGTAGTCGAAAATAAAAAAATATTATAAACAAATATGCATTTAAATTTTAAAAATAGAATAATGCATTTTCTATTGCAAAAATGTTCAATTGTATAAAGAATGAAATTTTTTTCGATTAAAATAATTTTTGTGTAGTAGAAACATTTCACAGTTAATACTAAAGAATATTTTCTTAAAAATGTCACCAAAGCAAAAACCCTTAAAAATCTCAATGTTTTGCAAAATAAACCTTTACAATTAAGGGTATTTAAGTAATTATACATCCTTTCACGACTTTTTATTGTTTAAGAAAAAAATCGAAAAGTCTAATCAACTAGAGTATTTTCCATAAGAAAATGTTTTAAGAACATTTTTTAATCAGTAAAAGTCAATTTGGGAAAAAATTAAAAATAATCTAATTAATGTTTTAGTAAAGAAAACCTTAAATAAGTAAAACAATAGTGGTTTGTAAGAATAATTGTGTGTTTTACTGTATAATAAAATTCAAAATAAATAAAAAAAAATTATTTTTCAAACACAAAATTTTCAAGAATATTTCTTTTTTTTGTTTAAATAATACGTTATTCATTTGAATTTTTGTGAATAACCAAAAAAAATCACAAATTTTTGTTGATTATTTTGAAAAATTCTATTTTGTTTGTTTGAATAAGCAATCAGAAAAAATTATTTGATTTTTTTGGAAAGAAATATTATTTCATTTTTATGAATTTGAATAAAATAAAATTTTATTTTATTCAAACCAAAATAAATAAAATAACAAAACATTTTATTTTTTGATAGCCAACTAAAATATCAAAGTATTTTATTTTTTTCCAAAAAATCCAAATAAAAAAAATCAATAATACAGCTATGATTTTGAGTACCTTTTGTTTATGGGAACATAAAACATCTACAATATACAAATTGTTAGGAAATTGTAACCAGAAAAGTTTCAAGTTGATGAGTTGACAACAATTTATATTTTGTTTGCTATTTAAATGTTTACTTTAGCATAAACTTAAAGTTGGTTTACATGAGTATGTAACAAAAGCTAAAAGGGGTCTTTGTTTAAGGACGAGATTGATAAAGGGCGGATATTTATAATGTAAACATGTCTGAAGAAATTTAATATATTTTCATTGTTTTCAATATGATGGATAAGATTTTTAAATAAACATTAAAAAGGAGTTTAAAAATTAAATTTGTGTATCCTCTACTGGAAGATGGATATAAGATATACCGTGACGGTATTTTTTTAGTTTAATCAATACTCAGGGTAGGCTCCCTTACTGATGATGTACTTTGAATAAATTAGGATAGGGTATGTGAAGGAGGAAAGAGGGAGTTGTGTTTGTGGATGTTTGTTATAGATTTTGTAGAATAATATTTTCTAAATTATACTTTTCTAACTAAGGGGTGGTCCAATATCAATTATATTTTTAAAAATGAAATAAAATTAGCAATAATCAACTATTTTGGAATGTTATGGCTTTATTTGAAAGAGCAAACATTCCCATTTTTATGGCAAACGACCTCATTGATGCTTCCTTGGTTTGCTCCGCTGTATCGCGTTGTAACGCAGTACTGCGTTGCCAAACTGTACGTTTTTTTGAAAAAAAAAAAGTTTTTAACAGAAATAAAGCATCCAACTGAGGTTATGTTAATAAACAAATTACTGTATATTGGTATCGGAAAGCCCACATGAAATTGAAAAGAATCGAATTCATCTATATAAAGCAACAGATTTGAGTTGCAGCATCATTACACCATATTTTCAAAAATACAGCTGAAAACTACACTTTCGTCAAAGATGAGCGCTACAGAGCCGTGATTACCGACTTTTTGTTGACCATAATAGAATACATCAATTTGGACGACATTTGTTTTCAGTACGATGTCGCAATATGTCACGCAGTCCAACAAACAATCGATATTTGCACACTTATTGTTAGTTCGGTAATCGTGTTATTAGTCACACTCTCGGTGTCAATTTAAACATTTTTTAGACATTTTTTAGAGGGGCGTTGTTAAAGATCCATACAATGTGGAAAATCCAGAAATGTGCTAAGCCCTTTAGACGAATATTGTTCATCCCATTCGTGAGATAGAACAAAAAACATTGAAAATGTTCTTAGAAAAATGGGTGACGAGGATGAGGTACTGCGGAGCTCACCCAGGCATCATTTGCCATAAACAATGTGAATGTTTTCTCTTTCAAATAAAGCCATAAGGTTCCAAAAATATTGAGTATTGTTCATTTTATTGGATTTTTAAAAAAATACTTGTTATTGGAACACCCTTTATATGTAACAGGGAAGACTTCTGTGGTAAGTTTTTTCCACATACGAATTGTTAGCCTAAAAAACGAATTTTCTCTGTAATGCGTTGTGCGAAACACAGAATATTCAACCACAAACTGATGGGCTTGATAAGCAAGTATTATAAAAACTACTCGAGCTTAAGAAATAAATTCACTAATCTAAGATGAACACCTCCCTTGATAATATCGATAGAAAATTGGCACACAACTCACATTCCGGTGATGTTACAATGAATCAATAAAGTTTAGAACAATAATATATTATTGAGAAGCTTCACCCTCTCTGAATACAGTCAAGAAGCTTCAGGTTAGACCCTGAATCCCATATATAATAGTTGTTTTCCATTTTCGGTCGGATATAGTACATAGGTGGTACCGTTTTAGAAAACCAAGTCACTTGAATCACTCTTTCGACACTTAAAAAACGTGTTTATTCCGACGGACATCATACAGAATTTTCATGCCCATAGTTACAGATAACAATGTTGATTCATTTAGAGATTGTAGAGAGGTTATAATTTTATGTGTAACTCCTAGTTTTCCGTATACACCCCCCTGCAAATGAAGTTCAGATATTGTCGTTCTATTTTGTCCAGGGAATTTTAGGTGGACACCTAGATTTACAGATTTGACCACTCCGAATTTATTTTTGTGGGGTTAGATTAGATTAAGATTAGATTAAAGAGGCCCTATGCACTGCGACCAAAAAGATCTATTGTGCAGCCTAGAAAGGGTGCCCTAAATATTCAGGCTTCTAATAAAGCCGAGAATCCTATTTGGCAGAGAGTTCCATTTTTGTGGGGTTATATAAAAAGAAAAATCTACGCCAACAATCTTTAGACCTTTGACGAGATAAAGATGGAAATTTTCACTCAAAATAATCACTCTGTTAAATTACAGAAATACTCTGCTGAGCCAACAGAAAATACAATAGATTTCCAACCAGCAAGATTTGATTTAAGATTTTTTGTTATTTTACGAAGAAAACTCTGTAAAATGATTTCGATAACTAAAACTGTAAATTTACAGAATTATCTGTAAAATATTGATAAAACAAAAAAGAATTTTACCAAAAAAACTCTGTAAATTTACAAAGTTTTAGTTAAATGCATTTTATGAGTTCAAAATTTTACAAAAAAAACTTTGTAAATTTACAAAGTTTTAGTTAAATCCATTTTATGAGTAAAACTTCTCTGCATCAAAAACATTAATTAAAATTAAAAAGAAAAAATATTTAAAATTAAAATTTTAATGCTTCCAAATTGTAAATTTACTTTTTAATTTTTGTGAATATTACGAGTTTATAACGAGTAACTCCAATTTTACACGTCATCTTCGTAAAATTTACCAGTTTTTATTGTAATTTAATACACTTTTTAAAGAGCGGTTTATCGGTCATATTTGGAAGTATTTTGAAGTGATTTTTATTTAAAAACTGTATTACAGAGCAATAAGTAAAATTACAAATGAAATTTAGTATTTTGGTTACGAGAATAAAACAAAGTATTTTTCTAAAATCCGTATTTTAACAAAAAAAACTCTGCTTATTATCTATAAAATAGAGATTACAAAGTAAAAAGTAAAATTACAGATAAAATTTTGTTTTTCGGTCACAAGAAAACAAAGTAATTTCTTAAAATCTGTATTTCGACAGATAACTTTGTAAAATATCTGTCGAATTGAGATTACAGTCATTTTACAGAGTATTTAACAGAGTAATTATTTTGAGTGTTGAGATGCTCGAAAAGTAATGGAAATGCTTAAAAAATGCACATTTTGCCGTGACCAATAAAGAAGGTAATTTAATTGATGTTACACTCAAAAAATTATGTCATTAACTGTTTGTAGTTTATTTCAAAAGCTTTCCGTTTAGTCGTTTTTAAAAGAAAAAACATTTGTTTGATGTTCAGTTTTTATTAATGACTACTTCAGTCCTTTGTTTCAAAAATAACACACTAAAAAATAAAGACTTTCATTAACATTTAATTTTTATAGTCATTTATTTTTGTTCTGTAAGAAAAAACTACTGATTATTCCTTAAATTTTTAATGATTTGTGTAAGTTATTTTTTTAAAATTGTTGGTATTTCTAAATGAGATATCATTAGTTTTTACCTACACAAGTCAGTTATTTTTTTGTAGAAAAAAAAAAATCAAAAAATTATTTATAGAAATATAAAAACATGTTTGTATCAAGTGACTTTGGTACGATGGGTAGAGTGTCTGGCCAGAATGTGCTTGATCGATTCCCCAAAAATTTTATTAAAAATTTTTAAAAAAAATATTTCAATAAAATATTGTAAAAAATTACCTACGAAATCATTAATTTTTATTGTTTTCGTAGGTTATTTTTTTGAAATTTGTTGGTAAAAATAACAGAACTATTATTAATTTTTAATGTTTTCGTTGGTTGTTTTTTCGAATTTGTTGGTAAAAAAGAGTGAAAAAAATGTAAATTTTTAATGTTTAATGTTATTTATTTTAGAAAATTTTGTCAACAGTAAAAAATAAATGTTGATGTTTTTAAAACAAATGAATAATTACTGGGATGGTTTTCAATTGTTATTCACTGGTTTTAAGTGTGTTTTTCATTTGTTTTTGCCTACAAAATATTTTGAGTGTATATTTGAAAAAAAAGTCTAAAAAAAGTCGGTTGATGTTTTTAAATTATTAAAAAAAAAAATGATGTATGGTTGTAGTTATTTTTTCGAAATCCAGTTGAAAATTGTTCATTGTGCAGTTATTTGACTTTTATTATATGGCAACCCTAAATACAACATTCATGTATGGGCAGTAGACTGGCATTTTTCTGTATAGCAAAATTTTTTCTTCTCCGATTTTCAAAGTCCGGGCATTTTTTTATTCTACTAGGCCTAAACCTCATGTGTTACCAATTTGAGGCAAATCGAATTAAATTAACCCGTAACGCCAGGCGGTCCAAGTTTTGGATTTTTGAAAAATTTTAAAAAAAAATAAATAAAACTAAATATGTCTTTCGACTAGTGTTTGGGAATTCCCGGACTTATCAATTTCCCGGGAAACGGGAAAAAAATAATTTATTTCCCGGGATTCCCGGGAATCCCGGGAAATACTCATTATTAATATAAATCATAAAAAAACATTGAAATTTTACCAACTTTCTATTAAAAACCATTTTATTAGAGATAAACAATTAATTAAAACATAAAAAATCAAAAAATAAAAGTTAAAAATCGTGAAATACAATAAAACAAAACAAAAACAATATTGCAACTTTTTTCCCCACAAAAAATAGCTGAAAATCGCAAAAAAATTTAAAACTGCTTTATTCGAGCAAAAACTAATAAAGTTGACAGCACTTTTAATATTTGTTCTGGAAATGTAAATTCTAGGTTCAAAATTTTTATCTTTTTTTGACAGTCTTAGCAAAATGATCATTAACCGACGTATATTTTTTGACTTTTTGATATTTTTGATATTTCATGATATTGTCATACTTTTTACACTTGGTCAGCTTTCCTATGAATATATATTAGCACTGTTCTTCCAAATAAAAAAAATACAAAAAATGGCAAATGTAATTATACCTGTATGTAAAAAAGATATTAAAAATTAAATTAATATAAACCTTTTTTATGTAAAATGGTTTATTTTATAAAATTCCCGGATTTCCCGGGAAAAATTGAAAAAATTCCCGGGAATTCCCGTCAGTCTTTTCCCGGGAATTCCCGGGAAATACGACCCGGGAATTCCCGGACCCCAAACACTTCTTTCGACACATCATGTTTGTTATGTGCTAAGAACGAATATCAAAAAAAAAAACCGGTCTAACAGTTTTCGAGATATCGCTATTTGAAATTGAATTTTAAAAAAATAGCGGTTTTTTCCTACGTTCAAGAAATTTTTTAAAAAAAATCTCAAAATTTCATTCCGCCGACCCTTTTGTAGAGCTTGAGACAATCTTTCATTTAAAACTAATTTGAGCCAAATTCGAGCTATTTAAACCGTGGCGCCCTTCGATCAAAGTTTTCGACTTTCGGAAAATTTCCACCAAAATTTTGGATTTTTGAAAATGAAAAAATAAAAAAAAATATCTTGCGATACATTATTTTTATTAATTTTAGCATGCTGAATATGAATATCAAAAAATTTATAATATCAGTCGAACGGTTTTTGAGATATCGCCATTTAAAATTTGTCAAAAAATTGCAAAATGGGGGGTTTTTTTCTACGTTTAAGAATTTAAAAAAAAAAAACTCAAAAAATTTCTTTATTTTAACCCTTTCATAGAGCTTGATAAAATCTTTCATTTTAGCTTAATTTGAGCCAAATCCGATCATTTGAATCCGTGGCACCCTACGATCAAGTTTACGGTTTTTGGTAAAAAGTTTCTCAAAAGCCAAAACTTTGATCGATGGGCGCCACGGCTTAAAATGTTCGGATTTGGCTCAAACTAGTTTTAAATGAAAGACTGTCTCAAGCTCTACAAAAGGGTTGGCGGAAATAAATTTTGAGACTTTTTTTAAAAAAATTCTTGAACGTTGGAAAAAACCGCCATTTTTTACAAAATTGAAATGGCGATATCTCGAAAACCGATCTAGCGATTTTAAGTTTTCTCTGATATTCGTGCTCAGCCCATCGAAATTAACAAATATGATATGTCGAAAGTAGTGCCTACGGTCAGGTCAGTACCGTACCATTTCCCGGTTCTCGGTATTACCGGGAAATGGTACCGGTTTCCCGGTTCTTAATTCATTCCCGTATTCCCGGTATTCCCGGTTCCGGTTCTGACGGTATTCCCGGGAATACCGGTATGTATATTTTGTAAAGTTTTGTACAATTAAAATTTTTTCTTTGCTTTTACCAAAATAAATACAAAACAAGTGAAAAATACCATTTCCATATTATTTTTTGTATTTATGAAAAAATAGGTACATGATTTTAAAATAATTTTACAAAAACAACTAAATATTTCTGAAATACTGATTAAATAGTGTAATTTAAATATTTTCCGGTATAGTATTTTTCTGGTTTTTGAGAACCGCTACCAAGATCAGAACCGGGAATACCGGTATTCCCGGGAATATATCTAGAACCGGGGAACCGGTACCAGAACCGGAAATACCGGTATTCCCGGGAATACCGAGAACCGGGAAATGGGGGGCACTAGTCGAAAGATAAATATTTTTTTAATTTTATTTTTAAAAATTCTTAAAAATCCAAAACTTTGACCGCCGGGCGCCATTTGTTAATTTAATCCGATTGACCTCAAATTTGTACCACATAAGTTTTAGACCTAGGACAATAAAAATTTGCCCGGACACTTGGGAAAATCGGAAGCTGACAAAAAATGGCAGTCTAATGCCACAGTTGAAAACAAATAAAAGAGGAGGATATCCTATAATTTTCCTCTTTTATTATTTTTACATATCAGGAAGAAGGAGGTAAGTTACATCCTTTCAAAACTTTATCCCTCAATATTATTCAACATTTTCAACAAAATATTTGGACAAAGTTTTCAAAGGACGTTATTCACATTCTTTTATCCTGATATGACAAAGTAAAAAAAATGGAAAAATTAGGGGAGATCCTTCTCTTTCATTTGCCATCACCAGTGGCATCCTAGGGCAAGCAAAAAAAATATTTTACAAAATGTAATCCTTTTAAATTTTGAAGTCCTTTTAAAAGGAAACAGGATCAGGAAATGAAAAACTGTAAAAGCAGTTTTACTCCATTTGATCGCTTTTTTTAGACGTATATCATGCGGTTCATGTTTAATATTGACTGTCTGACGGTGTATTACACAGAAAAAAATATGGAGGAAACAAACTTGAGTAATCTCTTGTTTGAATTTAAAAACAAAAATTGAGTAATTTTTTTAATTGACGCAATTAAAAATTAACTTAAAAATTTTAAAAACAATTTAAGTAAATAATTTAATAAAAATTTAATAATTTTTTAATTTTTTTAAACTCTCATAGTTATTTGAATTCTTGTTTAGTTTATAGTTTTTTTTTATATGTATATGAAAGTTTGTAATCGTCTTTATAAAATTTTTCCTATATATCTGAGACATAAATATGTTTGGTAAAGTTTGAAAAAACATTTTTTTTTTAAATTTAAAACTTTTTCAAACTTTTTAAAAAATAAATTGATAAATTTTGAGTAAATTTTTAATTGTGTCCATTAAAAATTTACTCAGATTTTTTTTTCAAACATTTAATAAATTTGTATAAAAAATTTACTCAATACTATTAAATCGTTTACTGGTGCGAAATTGAGTAACTTTTTACTCAATAGTATTCAAAATTTACTCAAATATTTTTTTCTTTTTTTCTTTGAACAATAACAATTCCAACTATGTACATTAGGGTTAAAACTTTTTTTGGACAAAAAAAGTCCATCCCACCACGCTATGGGCAATGTTGTACAGATAACAAAACTCAATTTTTTCGGTCATTTCGGTGAAAAAAGTACACGCACCGAATGCAATTTCTAAAACTCCCCCAAGAAGGATTTTTTTTTTATTTTTTTTGTTTTAAAAGTTTTATATTATGACGTCATATCTTAATTATTTGAAAATTATCATAAACTCATGACTACATATCAGAAGGAACCAACATTTAACTTATTTATAACATCCGCGAAAAAGCACCAAAATTCCGCGATTATAATCATTAGTTGCTGAAAAGAATTACTGCCTCATAGGACCTATCACTTGACACTAAAATTTAGTTAATTTAAAAAATCCGCGAAATAGCGTCATAATATCGCGAATTTTTCACGCCCTCCATTCAATTAATGAGATTTTGTTTTTTTATTAATGAAATTACAAGAAAATCCTAAATATTTTGCAATTAAATTTAATTTGTTTATACTTAAAAGAATAACTAATATTCAAAACTTCATCGCGTTTGGTGCGTGAACTTTTTTAACGATCGCGAAAAAGTAAGACATAATTTCTTAATATTTTTCATGGCCTATACGACTATGGGATGGACTTTTTGATATTTGCAAAAAATTCAAAAAGTTATAACCCTAATGTACATATCTAATAGTTTTTACTTGCTTTAATGTTAAAATTTCGCAGTTTATTTAATATGTTGATGTGAAACTTCTTAGCTGTTTCAACTCGAAACAAAAATTAAATTTCAACTACATGCATATATTTAATAAATGTCTGAATGCAAGTACACAGAAATTTTAAATAATAAATATTGTAGTGTTTTTAGTATGTAACCCAGTGTGCAAAACTACAATGATACCGATGTAACCTGAAGTTGATCCAAATATATTACTACACTGATCAAAACAAAATTCTCTCTCTAAAAAACGTTTTAGATCCTAACAGATTTTGAGCTGCTAAATGCAATTTTATTTTTGTAAAAAAATGTTCTGATTTTATTTTCTTTAAAATTTCAAAGATTTGTTTAAATTGAATTACTTTTTCTGTCTGGCAAATATTTATTGGGTAAATGTCTATCCAGTAAAAGTAGTCACACTTAAATATCATGCTGATGTTGAAAGTACTTTTAGTTAAGAACCACCACACATGATGTTTTGTAAATGTAGTTTGTATTTTTAACTTGCATGTGGATATCATGCAACGGATATGTCAAATAGTCGACACACTCGAGACTACAAATGTTATGCAGTTAGTAAGTTGGTTTTTCGAAAGGTTAAAGTAAGGTTCAACAGCAATTTTAAAACAACGTACACTAAATTGCATACACCTTAATACACTTATCCCTTGTTCAACATTTTTGTCTTAAGTACAACTACTCACAAAAATGTAATTTGTACAGTAAATGAAATATTTTTATTCTGAAAATGTGTAGTTGATAATTTAATAACTTTTAAATTCCAAAAATGGAACATATAGTTACAATTTCTGAATCAGATTAGGCATAATTTCTGGATTTTATATTCATCACTGATTCTATATTATTACACCGTCCGACAAGAATGGAAAAAAGTCGTTAAACACGAACTGGATGATACACGTTTAAAACTAGAGACTAAATGTAGAAAAACTGCATTTACAGTTTTTCATTTCGTGATCCTGTTTCTAACTAGTGATAGCAAATGAAAGCGGAGAAACTCCTTAAATTTTTTTTTTTTATTATTTTTCAATATCAGGAAAAAGAAGGTAAGTTACGTCCTTTCAAAACTTTATCCTTCAGTATCATTCAAAATGTTCAACAAAATATTTTGATAAATTTATTCACATCTCTTTATCCTGGTATAACAAAATAAAAAAATGGAAAAATTTGGGGAGATCCCCCTCTTTCACTTGCCATCACCAGTGGTATCATTATCAGAAATATTTAACAAAATGTATTCTTTAAAACTTTGAAGTCCTTTTAAAAGGAAACAGCATCACGAAATGAAAAACTGTAAATGCAGTTTTAGTCCATTTGATCTCTACTTTCAGACGTATATCATCCGGTTCATGTATAATATTGGCTGTCGGACGGTGTTATAATAATATGTTTAATATTTGAAAATTACACCGCTCAACACTCCTTTTCCGGTTTGAGTTCTGATGATCAATTTTAGTAGACTTTGATCTCCTGATTCCAAATCTGTTCTCCAAATTTTCCCATCACGTCCAGATTTTTAGTTATTCACGGTTGAAAATGCGAAAAATGACGATTTTTGCATTATTTGAAAGCCTGCAGCCATTCAGTGGAATAAAAATCTGGTATAAAGCGCAAAAGTATAATTTGTCTATGGTCTCCAACATAGAACACCATTTTTTCTAAATTACTATGTTTGGTTGGGCTTTACTTGCGTTTTAAAATGATACTGTAAAAATTACCATTTTTGTAAAATTTACCTTAGTTTTTGGATATTTTTCAAAGAAAAACTCAAAAAAAAATAAATATTTTACAAAATAAAGCTTTCTGTGTTATTTTTTGTATAAACCGAAAGATATCTTGAATGGGTTTAAAAGTCTATAAGAAAGAATGAACTTTTACCTAAATTTTGAGCTCATCGCAGTAAAGATTGATCTTCTGGTTTTTGTTTTAGAGCCTTTTAAAAATGGTACTTTTTCTAATTTTTTTGGCAGTGTTTTTTTAAAATGTATGTTTGGCCAATAATAGTGCAACAACTTAAAATTTTGTTGATCATATTTTTGAGATCATAGTTCAATTCTACTCTCACGCTTTATACCAGATTTTTATTCCACCCATCGGCTGCTGTGCAGGCTTTCAAAAAAGGCTACAATCGCGTTTTTTCGCATTTTCAACCGCGAATAAATAACTAGACGTGATGGAAAAATTTGGAGCGCGGATTTGGAATCAGCGAGTCAAAATCTTTAAAAATTTTCTATGAAACTTCAGACCGGAGCAAAAAACCTTCGATTTATATATTGTCTCAATATATAAATTTTTATTATATTCGTCTGCTGTGAGATTTGAACCTGAGGTTACTAAACATCACGTTACACTCGTAACAATTATGTATACATGCAGCTTAGAGAGATCAGCCACAATAGCATCGAGTCTAGCAATGGGACAATGTTAAACAAATAACCTTTAATAATTTCTGATAAAAAATTATCAAAGTGTTCGAAAACTTGGACCCAAAAAATTAAAAAAAAAATATTTGTTTTAGGCCCGCAATATTTCTGAATCTTATTTGTGACATATATGAAATATTGTGCTGTATTCGGGAATACTCTCACCATTCACCTAATTGTAGCAAGAAAATAATTTTAAAATCTTAAAGTTCGAAAGAATATCAAATTTTTAAAAATTATGTGAATGGTAAAAGATTACTCCCTAATTGAACACATTATTCCTGATTTGATGTTTAATTGCTCAAAAATGATTCTAAAAAATGTTCTTAAGATCACGTTCAAAGGAAGTCTTTCAGAGGGAATGAGGGAAGAAAAATAAGAGTTACATGTTTTTCTTAGCTGCTCAATCTCAAATTTTAATCCAACTCTCAAATTTTTTTGGAAAAAATATGGTCTCTCGGGAAAATCCGAATAAAAGCCGAACTAGCAGAAATTTCACTAGTTTCTTCTGAAGAACCTATATTGACTGGCTTTGACTGGCTACTTATGAGATCGGGAAGCTTAGAAAAAAAAACAGGTAACTCGTATTTTCCTTTCCTCCTTCCCATATGCAAGTTTCAGAGCAGTCGGCGGGTTTTTCAGAGGGCAAAACCTCCCTTGCTAAAGTCGATAAACCAAGTGTCACTGGGGGCGGGTGTTAATTTCAGCTAGACGTCTAGTTTGTAATAACACAAAATGATTCTGACTACTGAATATGTACAAATATTTAGCACTGCAGTACACTGTTAGACAAATGTTTAAACTAGCAGAAAACGAATTTGTATTCCATGAGGTCATGCTTTGATATTTGTTGTATGTATAATTAACTATAAATTTAGTTAAATTTAACTAAACAATAAATTTTGACTTATAAATATTTTTTTTAAATTTAATTGTTGTGCTTAAAAAAACAATTTTGAATAAATTTATAGAAGAATTTTTCTCAAAATTAATTTTTTTTTTTATAAATTTATTTTAGTAGAATGACAAATTTCCTATTTTTATCGTAACTTATGCAAAATTCGTTTTACTTTGAATTCAATCTTTGTTGTGTATTTCTATTATCTCCAATTAAAAGGAATGGGTCTGTTTTATGACACTGCGAAAAAAACGACTAAAGTTTAAATGAAGATTTTGTAAATTTTAAGGTTGGATTAAGACAGTGTGTGAAAAAAATTTGAAATCGATTTTTTGTTATTTTAATTTAATATTGCGAGAAGCAAATAATTTACCATAAACGAAAGGCATCGAATCAAAAGTGTTGAACTGTGCAAATGACACGTCTATAAATTCGTATTTCTTATAGTGTGTTGGGATTTTAACACTGACTCCCAACCATTATACACTGATTTGCGTTAAAGTTAAAATATATATAACAGAAATAAATTTAACGTTGGGTGTCTTGGCTTTTCGGCCATATACTCGTAAGTGTTTAGAAATTTCGTTGCCATTTTATGAGAAAATATTGCTGTTCAAGAAATTCCGAAACTTCCAGAAACTCACAAACTAACACAAATATCGTTGAGACCAAAAACACGTGTCGACTTATAATTAACAAAGATTATTTCATATTCATTTGGATACCGAAGTTCTATGTACACTAGGGTGGCAGCGAAATTTCAACTTTGGACTTTTGACCTTGTCGGGCGGAATATTGTGATGTGGACAAAATGTCACCCAAATCGGATATTTCTAACCCTAGGGCACGGGTCGATTGAGTACAAAGTTCACAAGGAAAAAAAATTTCCATACAAGCCAAACATTTTTTTTAATTTTTTATTTTAGCTTATTAACGGCAAAAAAGTTCATTTTGATCGGAAAAGTTTTTCAATTCCAAAATGGACTTCAAAAAAAAAGTTTAGGCTGGATGGGTGCTTACTCTAAAAATTTTTCAAAAACATTTTTTTATTTTAGTTTTGACAAGCATGTATTAAAGATTTGTTGTTGGTCTTGATTATAATTTCTATTTTTTCGTAATATCGTCTAAAATTGGGGTCAAAAACTGCAAAAATGGAGTTTTGTCCCTATTTATGACCAATATTACGATGTCACCAAAAATTAAATTAATAAACAAAGAAAATCTATTTTAAAGAGTGACAAATAATCTTCAATGTATGTTTGTCAAAAAAAAAAAAAAATTTTTAAAGTAAGCACCCAGCCTCAAATATTTTTTCAAAGTCCCTTTTGGAACTGAAAAACTTGTCCGATCGAAATGAAAGCTAATAAAGCTCACTAATACTCAAAAATTAAAAAATCGAAAAAAAAAATTTTGCTTGTATGGAAATTTATTTTTTTACCTTCACGGAAAAAAAAAAATATTTAAGTAAATTTTTAATACTATTAAGTAAAAAATTACTCTATTTTGCACCAGTAAACGATTTAATAGTACCCAGCAAAACTTAGATTACCAAATAAGGTATAAAATAAGGTATAGGATCTCTTATTTTATACATTGCAGTATTGATGATTTTAACAGGCGATGAGACTCAAAGTAATGCATCCACATTATCACAAAGAATACAAGTAAGGTATAAAATAAGTCATAAATTTATAACGAAGAATGCAAGTAAGGTGTAAAATATATGATATTATATAGGTTACGAGAAATGAAAGAATATATCATACCAGAAGATAATATATAAGGTGTTACGAGTAGTGAAAAAGTAATTTTGTATTAAATTTACTCACGTGATTGTAAGTGAGTGTAAGTAGATAAAACATGCTCGTGAGTGTGTGTCGTTAGAAATTTCCTGTCGTGAGCCCATCTCTAGTTTAAACTTATGCATTTTTTTTTTATAAAATAATTATTTTTTATGTTATTGTAATGCATTATGCATCCAATTATAAATAATGAATTATTTCAAACTTTAAAATAATACATAATGTAACCAAATATAAGTCATCCATGATTTTATGTTTAGAAATAATAAATATAAAATACATTTTTTCCAATAATCATGCATTACGTAGCAAATTATTAGTAATGCTTTATTTTTCACTTTAAAATAATACGTTGTGAACAAATGTTTGGTAAGACATCCTAAAATAATGCTACAAATAAGGTATATACAGTACCTGGTAATGTGTTATATAATCACTACCCATTACCAAAGTTTTGCTGGGTATTTAATAAATTTTTAATAAAAATTTATTAACGTCCAAATTCATAAAAAATAAAATCGTTTAATAACAGGTTTATTAATCGAATTTCCATACAAAATTTTCTTTATAAAACTTTTATAAGCCTTTTGTAACTTTTATGAATTTGAAGGTAAATGTTTTAAAAAAATGAGTAAATTTTTAATTGCCACAATTAAAGTAAATTTGAGTAAATTTTTAATTGCCACAATTAAAAATTTACTCAAAATTTATCTATTTATTTTTTTTAAAAGTTTAAAAAAGTTATAATTTTTTTTACAGAAAAAAAAACTTGTTTTTTGAAACTTTGCCAAAAACATAGGAACATTTTATAAAGACGATTACAAACTTTCATATACAATAGGGTGGCAGCTATTTTGCAAAACTTCGAATTTGAAGGAGTGCACCCCTAATTTTTATTACATTTGGTCTAAAAATGCTATGCTAAAAATTTCAGCCAAATCGGACAACGTTAACACGAGGCGCATCGAGGTCAAAGGTCAAAAAATAGCCATATTTTGATGAAAAACAATAAATAAATGGTGTTGTTTTTTGAATATATTGTTAAAAAGTGGTACACGAGTTGTTTTTAGTATAAGAAGATAAATTAAAAAATTTTCGGTTTTCAAAAATTAACCCTTGTAAGTCTTTCGGGGTCAAAATGACCCAATTTTCACAAAATGACCCCTAAAACACGAAAATCAGCCCCAATTTTCTAAATTTATTGAAATAAACCAATGTAAACCCATATTTATATTCTATTCTATCATAAACACTCAGATATGAAATACTGTCTTTCTAGGATGTCATTCACCCGTTTCACGGTAAGGCCAAAAATATGCATTTTATTTGGCGTGGTTCACAAAACTGATATTTTGGTTTTTTTCAAAATTTTCTTAAACAAAATTAGGGAAAATGCTGAGAAAACCACAGAATCTTATAAAATATATGTTAACATATAAAAAAATTTTTTTTTTGGGGGATATCCTACGGATAGTTTGGCGGGGGCATCGGTTTAAACTCAGCGGATTTCGAGGAAAATGCTTTTTTTGCCCACAATTTATTCAATATGGAAAAAATTTGGTAAATATTTAAAATTTGACAAAGTCAGGGCCATAAATTATTAAAAACTATGTTAGACATTAACCCTAAACGTTTTAGGAAAATAGAATAATATTAACCCGGTTTTTATTCGGGTCAAAGTTAAAATTTAGGGATATTTGGATTTTTTTTGGAAAAAGGCATCTAAATATGAAATGTTTATTGCGATTTTTTATAAAACTTGGTAAAATTATTGTACGAGCTCTGAAAAATAATTATTTAATTTTTTTAAAATTAACCCATATATGAATATGGGGTCAAAATGGTCCAGCACATTAAAATTTCTTTATATAGATTTTTATATTTTCTTTCGATTTGTATAAAACTTGTTATGATTATGTGCGAGGTCAGAAAACTAATTATTTGATTTTTTTAATTAACCCATAAATGAACATGGGGTCAAAATGGCCCATCACGATAAAAATTCTTAATATATATTTTTTTATTTTTTTTTTCTATTTCTATAAAACTTGTTATTATTTTTATGCGACGTCTGAAAAAAAAATTATCTAATTTTCTTAAATTAACCCATAAACGAACAAGGGGTCAAAATGACCCAGCACGTTAAAATTCTTAATATATATTTTTTTATTTCTATAAAACTTGGTATAAACATTGTGCAAGGTCAGAAAACTAATTATTTGATTTTTTTTAATTAACCCATAAATGAACATGGGGTACGTTAAAAATGCTTAATGATTTTTTTTTCGATTTCGATAAAACTTGGTATAACCGTTGTTCGAGGTCAGATATTTTTTTTAATTAACTCATAAACAATGAAAATCAAATAATTATTTTTTCAGACGTCGCATAAAAATAATAACAAGTTTTGTAGAAAAAAAAAAAAATAAAAAAAACTATATTAAGAATTTTTAACGTGCTGGGCCATTTTGACCCCATGCTTATTTATGGGTTAATTAAAAAAATCAAATAATTAGTTTTCTGACCTCGCACATAATCATAACAAGTTTTATACAAATCGAAAGAAAATATAAAAATCTATATAAAGAAATTTTAATGTGCTGGGCCATTTTGACCCCATGTTCATTTATGGGTTAATTTTAAAAAAATTAAATAATCATTTTTCAGAGCTCGTACAATAATTTTACCAAGTTTTATAAAAAATCGCAATAAACATTTCATATTTAGATGCCTTTTCCAAAAAAAAATCCAAATATCCCTAAATTTAACCTTTGACCCGAATAAAAACCGGGTTAATATTATTCTATTTTCCTAAAACGTTTAGGGTTAATGTCTAACATAGTTTTTAATAATTTACGGTCCTGACTTTGTCAAATTTTAAAATATTTACCAATTTTTTTCCATATTGAATAAATTGTGGGCAAAAAATGCATTTTCCTCGAAATCCGCTGAGTTTAAATCGATGCCCCCGCCAAACTATCCGAGGGATATCCCCCCAAATTTTTTTTTTATATGTTTACATATATTTTATAAGATTCTGTGGTTTTTTCAGCATTTTTCGTAATTTTGTTTAAGAAAATTTTGAAAAAACCAAAATATCAGTTTTGAGAACCACGCCAAATAAAATGCATATTTTTGGCCTTACCGTAAAACGGGTGAATGATATCCTAGAAAGACAGTATTTCATATCTGAGTATTTATGATAGAATAGAATATAAATATGGGTTTACATTGGTTTATTTCAATAAATTTAGAAAATTGGGGCTGATTTTCTTGTTTTAGGGGTCATTTTGTGAAAATTGGGTAATTTTGACCCCGAAAGACTTACAAGGGTTAATTTTTGAAAACCCAAAAATTTTTAATTTATCTTCTTATACTAAAAACAACTCGTGTACCACTTTTTTACAATATATTCAAAAAACAACACCATTTATTTATTGTTTTTCATCAAAATATGGCTATTTTTTTACCTTTGACCTTTGACCTCGATGCGCCTCGTGTTAACGTTGTCCGATTTGGCTGAAATTTTTAGCATAGCAATTTGAGACCAAATGTAATAAAAATTAGGGGTGCACTCCTTCAAATTCGAAGTTTTGCAAAATAGCTGCCACCCTAATATATATACTTAAAAAACTATAAACTAAACTAGAATTCAAAAAACTATGAGAGTTAAAAAAAAAATTAAAAAACTATTAAAATTTTATTACATTATTTACATAAATTGTTTTTAAAATTTTTAAGTAAATTTTTAATTGCGTCAATTAAAAAATTTTACACATTTTCGTGAAAATAAAAAATATTTAACACAGCCGAATTTTTACGAGGTATTACCAATTGTTGTTAGCAAGATTTTTTTTTTCATTTTTTTAATCTAAATCCTTTTTTGACTTTTTGTAAAAATTTGCTTTTTTTTGATTAAAAATAAAGCTTAGGCATTTTCCTTTAAGGGCTATGGGATCGCTTAGTAGGATGCAAAACTTTATAAAACTGTTTTTAAATTTTTACCATATGCAGTATTATATGCAGTATTAGGCGTGGGAAAGTGCACCAATTATCGATTTTGATTCGCTACACCCCCTTATTTTGTTAGGTTTAAAAAAAGCTTGAGCCAAAACATTAGGGAGGTTGGGTGGTACCATATGACCACTCATCGGGTCAAAGTTGGGCATGATAAAACAAAAATAAAAAAAAAAAAAACTTTACAGCTGCCCTAAAAACGTCCCTGGAGGGCTGAAATATGAAACCTCGCTCCATTAATTTTCCAACCACAACAGTTTTTCTGAACATACCTAACCCCTATCTCAACTTCCTAAGGTGGCTCTCATACAAAATGTAATTTTTATAAAATTTGCTACTACAACTGTCTCCATAGGGTGCCTCTAGAGGAGTAAAACGTATGACCAACCCCCAATATTTTTTAACTCCAACATTTTCTCAGAATATACCTATCCTATATTTCTAACTCTTAAGGGGGTCTCCATACAATTTTTTTATTCGTGTCGATTTGTACGAGGGAAGTTGGCCGTTTTTAGTGTTTTACGATTTGCACCTATTTAATCAAAATAAACATAGGCATATTTGGAATGGTATTTAAAAGACCTATCTCGTGGTGATAACAGCGTGCAAAGAAGACAATAATTTTCGACTTATTACCAAAAATGTCCTAAAATGTTAGTATCTTAATAAAAATTACTAAAAGTTGTGTATTAGCCTGTCCCGAAAAATAAAATTTAAGGTAATAGCAAAAAAAACGATGCTCTTTCTAAAGCTGATAATAGAAAAAATAATCAAAAAAAAAAAAAAAATTGGAGTATGTCTTTGCCTCCCTACAACTGGTTGAAGTTCGCATTCGGAGTATATTTTGTCAAAAATAAAAAATATATTTAGTTGTGGCCCCAATTGGTTTCAAAATTTGCAAAATGTGGAGTACATTAAGAAAAAAATATTTGCATGATAAAATCTAATCAATTTTTGTTGCAAAAACTAGTAAAAAATTTTTCAACTTCGACATTTTTTCAACTTATTTTTTATTTGTCTTAAAATGTACTAAAAGAACATGGACGATTTAAAGTGGCCTTTGAGCTTTTTTGGGTAACATACGCGTCAATATAAAAACTTAAAGTCCAATATTGCCAAAAGCTTCGTTTTTTTTCTTAAAATGCTCTGGTGAACCAAAATTACTCCACGAAAGCTTTTTAAATATTTTTTCCTTAATGTACTAAACATTCCTCGAATTTTAACACCAATAGCGGTCAAAACCAAAAATATTTTTTTTTACAGAATACACTACGGTTGGGAACTTTAACCGGTTGTAGGGAGGCAAAATCAGACTCCAATATTTTTGGAATTATTTTTCCCACTATCACCTCTGCAATACGAATAAATTTATTGCCATTTCCAAGCGAAATTCCAAAAAGTGGTCATTTTTGGGACAGGCTATTGTGCATGTTTTCATATTTTTTTTTAATTTCTTGAACATACACTGAAAAAGAGCTGTTGTTGTTTTAAATCCTGCTTTATATGTACAAAAAAAGAAAACGTTTTTCATGCAAAATGCCGGTCCAGTAGGGCTGTATTATTATTTGAATACCTTAATTCCGGTGCGTATAATCAATATACATTAAAAATTATTATTGCTCATACGCATAGTGTGTCTTACTTTAACCATCTAAAATTTTGTTCATATTACTTGTTTGAATTTTTGAAAATTTTGGAGGGTATGGAATTTAAAAAAAAAAAAAAACTAGTCAGAAGATTGTGCACATTATTGATGTTACTTTTGCGTTCATCTAAGCATTTTTTTACTTTAACATTTTAAACGACTCAAAAAACGTTTCTCCTAAACCTTTTTTTAATAAAAAAAAACTATTTAACTTTAAAAAGAAAATGTTTTATTAGTTTAAACAAGGCTGGAAATAACTTTGTTACTTTTTGTAAAATCAAATATTTTTGATAAGATAAATTTAGTTTTCATATTTATCTTTTTTTTTTTAAATTTACAAATTTTGCTTGAAAGTAATTTAATCTTCAACAGACAAAGTAAATTTTTACAAAAAATAAAAAAAAAAATGGAAATTGTATTTCCACAACCTTTACACAAAAATAAATCAACATGCAAATATTTTTATTAAAATGATAAAGGATTCAAAGGAGAAATATTTCTTTTTGCTTTAAATTTATATTTATGTGTTTGTAACGTTCCCTGTAAAATCAAATGTAATTTTAAACACTATGCTACAAAAATATGTTTTGTATTTTTTTAGAAGATGCAGGGAATGTCCACTTTAAACTCTCTTGATCCACCGATACCAAAATCTAAATCGAATATTTCTGTATTTTGACCATTCAACTCTCCCACAACCGGATTCCAGATTTCTTTGAAATTAATAAAAAAAATCTAAATCGAAGTTGTACTTTGTGTACTTTGATCACCGAAACTCGATTCTGCAATCAGAATGTAATTCTATCGTTTTATTTTCTTATAATCTTTCAAGAAAAGTCTGCAAAGTGATTTCTTCAAATTTTACACACAAGATATAGACAAAAAGTTAAGATCAACCTGTCTGAGCGAAATCGAGTTTAGGAGTTCCAAATACACACAGATTCGATTTAAATTTTTTTCCTCAATCTTGTATATACATACATTTTGAAGAAATCTGTAATGATAACTTTGGAGAACTTCATTGTAAGATTTCATGAAACCACAGCGATAATTTTTTTTTGGATGACAGATTGGAGTTCAGTGGGGCGAAATATATTAAGATTTGTGTGTCTGGCTTCTGTGTCAGAAAGGTTTTTGGGGCCGTGTAATTTTATAATAATTTTATTATATTATGATCGTAAACGATTATTGTATGATTGTGGTATATGATATGTTTTTTGTATTATTAAATGATTATTCACACCATTATTTTTGATTTAGGTGCGCTACAATTGTGTTTATTATCAACTTTTTTTTTGTTTTTTTATAATTTCGTATGCTTTTTGAGCAAAGTGTCTAACAACACAACCTGTGTACCTTATGTGATTTATGAAAATCATTTTTATACTAAGAAATAAATAAATTTTATATCGGTATCACCACTTAAGAGTAATATGTATACTAGGGCACATCTATTTTTTTATATATGTTTGTTTTAAAAGGTGCTTTGCCGAAAAATAAAGCATTCGGCTACCATACATATTGCGTATTACACTTTGCAACAAGAAATATGAGCCTCAATGGATCCAATGGCAAATAAAATTTGCCATTGGATTATTGGACTATTGAATAAACAGAATCACCAAAAGGTTTTGAAAAGTTTAGTTAAAGTTTCTCTTTTTTCTTTTATGGCTCACTGAAACTTTTAACTTTTTATCAAATTAAGAACGTAAAAAAATTTAAAAATACACAGCTGAGCTTCAAACTGTATTCAATATGAAAATAATGTCATTAACTGTTTTTAGTTTAAAACAAAAAATAATTTTCTGAAAATTATGCTATGAGAATATCATGGTTTTAATTTGTAAAGAAAATAATGACCTCAAGCCAGAATAAACATCCTCACAAAATATAATATTTTAAAGGTCGAATAAAACAATTTTTATTTTTTAATAAATATTAATCAGAATTTGTTTGTAGTTTATTTAAAAAAATAATCAGAAAAGTTGGTTTTAAAGAAAAATTAGTTATTTTATTAAGGATTTCTTATTTTCTACTACTTTTGTAGTAAAAAAAAAAATACTGTCTTAAAGATAAATTTTCCGTTACATACAATTTTGGCAGTACAATATAAGAGAATATTCATTATCTCTCTTATGTTTTTGTTAGTCCCAGAATTTTAAAAAAATTTAAGATGAAAAAACAAAACAAAAATATGAAAAAAAATATGAAAAAAAAATATGAAAAAAAAAATATGATGAAAAATGCCTGCGAATTTTGTACTCTTGCCCAAAACATTAAATCATGACAATGTTTTGCGAGAGATTTGGGTGTACTTGCCAAAGCAAAGTTTTTTTTAGAAAAAAAAAAAGTTATATTACTTTGCTATTCCATGCAAAATGAATAGAAATACAGTCGAGGACCCCATTAAAAAACCAAAAGAGCTGTATATTTCGCAAGTGAGTGCAATAATAAGTTCAAAAAAGTGTTTTTACATTTTGAGAGTATAAAAGATTCGGCACCAAAGAATATAACACTCTCACTTGTTTTATGTACATTTGATAAACAAATGGAAAATTTTTATGCGAAAAGCTTAGACTTGGTGAAAAAATAGTTTTGGTAAAAAAAAAAAATGATTTTTTTCACGAAAAACAAAATTATGTTAAAAAAAATTTAATGAACTCAAAATTTTTGGTAAAAAAAAATTTTGATAAAAAAAAGTTTATGATGAATTTTTTTGATAAAAAGAAAAATTTTTTGATGTAAAAAAAATTGATGAAAAAAAAATTTTTTGGTGAGAAAAAATTTGATAAAAAAATTTTATGAAAAAAAATTGATGAAAAAAAATTTTGATAAAAAATTTGACAAAAAAAATGACGAAAAAAAGTTTGATGAAAAAAAAATTTATAAAAAAAAAAAAATTTATAAAAAAAAAGTGATGAAAAAAAAAAAATGATAAAAAAAGTTTGATGAAAAAAAAAAATTTTGTGAAAAAAAAAAAAAAAATTTACGAAAAAAAAATTGATGGGTTTATTCACCACGAGGTGAATTATTATCCAAGTTATAAACCCAAGTTATTAAAATTTTTGGTTTTAAGAAAATGAAAATAGTAATTCTTGTTTTCTTTTTCGTTAATTGTTCACGGTGAGCCTCAGCGATGTTTAGGTTCAACTTAAGTGTCGACGAAAAGTGTAAACGCAGTTCGATTTCTACTTGATTAAATGTCACAAAACTGTTATCAGCGAATTCGTAGCTGCTCGCATTCGCGAGATATCGCGAAATTAGTGTTTTTGTATTATATGAAATCTTGACAATGAAGTTTTTTTAAATATCTTCAAAAACTGAGTATGCAGATTTAATTGTATTTATTTACAGGTTACATAACAGTTAACATCGAAATCATATCTTCTCAATTTCGCGAAAAATCGCAAAATTAAAAAATAAATAAAAAATTGGAAAAAATTGTAATTTTCGCGTAAATTAGCAGTCAAGATATTGATTTGAGCAGTTTTACCACCATTAACCATATAAAATTTAAACTGCATACAATATATTTGTCGTTTCTTGAATTTTTTCCTTTTTTTTAGACACTAAAGAAAAAATAAATTAATAAATATAAAAGCTTGAACAGTAATTTTGCAATTTCTCGGGAAATTGATCATCTAGAATTTTTATGCTTGCAGTTTTGTCAACTTTAATAACCTCGAAGTCAAATTACATACCACATTTTTGTCGTTAATTGAAGGAAATGTTTTTACAGACCAAAAATAACACAAATTAATGAATAAATAGTAGTATAGCGAGTTTTTTAGCGATATCTCAAAGAATTGAACAGCTAGAATTTAAATGTTAACATCTGTATCACCTTTAAACAATAGCAAATCAAACTGCATTTCGTGTTTTTCAACAATTTTAAAGAAACTTTTTTTATTAATCAAAACAAGAAATACCCCCAGAAAGCTGTTTTTCGCTATTTCTCGCGAAAGTGAGCCGCTAAATTTTTTTTGTGTGCAGTTTTAATTTCTTTAAACATGTTCAAATCAAACTGCACACCACTTTTTTTTGTTATTTCTAAAGAACCGGTTTTAAAATATATATATTTTATAAAAAAAAAGTTGTATAATCACGCGATATCTCGCGAAATTTAACACCTACAATTTCGATGTCAACAGCTGTGTGACCTTAGATCAAGGACAAGTAAAACTGCATACCATGTTTTTACAAAATTTTAAAGAAACATATCTAAAGATAAAAAACGAAAACAAAAACAGCGAAAAATTAATTTCTCGCGAACTAAAGAAGATAGGATTTTGATGTTTACCGTTTTGTGACCTTTAAATAAGTACAAATAAAACCGTGTACTCAGTTTTTGAAAATAATTAAAAATCTTGAATGTCAAAATTTAAAAAAATGCAAAAACACTAATTTCGCGTTATATCGCGAATGTTAACAGTTTTGTGACATTTAACATTGTAGAAATCGAACTGCGCTTACACTTTTCGTCGACACTAAAGTTCAACCTGAACATCGCTGAGGCTCACCGTGTTTGGTCAAGTTATTCAAAAATCGGTTTTCACAAAAAAAAAATATTACCATAATTTCAATTACCTTGAAAACCGCAAAAATCAAACGGCTCCAAAAAAAAAGATTGAGTCGGTGGATATCCCCATTTTTTTTTTCTAAATTTCATCCATTGGATGTTTTTTATATGTGACTTTTATAAAAATATTATATTTAAAAATTTTGTTTAATAAAATTTTTAAAAAATCGAAAATAGTCATTTGAAGTACCACCCCCCCCCCCCCCAATTTATTGTAGTTTTTTGCTTAAAATTTTGAACGGGTTAGTGATGTCGTAGATGGCTGACATAATTTTTTTCAAGTGGTTTTGAGTAAATGCTAAATAAAAAAAATTTAATTTAATTAATTTCATAAAATAAATTTTTTTGAAGTCATGGTCCTTTTTCACCAAAACCCGAAACTTTGACCTCAAAGTGGCACGGGTTAAACTTCCTCGATTTTCTTGAAAATTTTACCCAATCATTTTTGCACCCAATTGCACAATATTACGACCCGTCCGTATTAAAAATCGAAAACTTAATTTTTAAGTGCCACTCTAATGTACATATCTCGGTAAATACTGCCAACAATTGAAAAAGTTCAACGGCATTTTTGCAGCTCTTGACTCGTAGAGCACTTCCGCAAAATTTCCGGACTTACAGTTTTTGAGTTATCCATTTTTTAAAATTCTCAAGACCCCTTTTATCGTATCTCAAAAATTAAGCGAGGTAGAGCGAAACGGACAAAAGTTTTGGGTCAAAATCTATGGCGACCATAAAAAGACCCAACAGCGTCTCGAGTTAACAGGGTCTGAACCAATCTAGTCCTAAAATGTGAATGAACTAAAGTGTAATTAAATTTTTTCATGTTCTAGTTAAAATTGGGGTGACATGACATAATCCCCACGGACATAATAAAATTGCTTTGGACTTACTCCCCATAATGTGAATGGGGGCTGTGACCGAAAAAAGTTCGGTCGTAATACCAACAGAGAACTTACATAATCCCTATTGGGATTGTGGCCGTTTTGGAAGCGGTCGTAGTCCTTATAGGTCATAGGGGATTATGACCGTGATGAATTCGGCCATAATCCCCATTTCCGTTATGGGGGTAATGTCCGTTGGGATTATGTCCTGTCATCTAAAATTGGCGTAAATTAAATAACTTCGTTTTCGTTATTTTTGGGGAAATTATTAACTAAAACCAATAAAAAAATCTTTGGAGCCAAATCATTTCCTCTTATTCTCAAAATTTAGTTGATATTCCCAGTTTTTAGTTCATTTTTTTTTATTGCAGCCTTAAAACATTATCATATGATTTTTTTCTTCAAATAAAATCGATGCACCTTATTATTTTCTATACATTGTATAGTCCCCCATAAGAGTTACCAAGAATATGCAAAATTTCAATACAAATACTTTGATTTACAAAAAATGAAAATAAATCTTACATAAATATATATTTTTATTTTGTTTCACAAGAAATAAAAATAAAAACAACATTTGCTGCTGTGATATATAAATGGCAGTAAACAACATATAACATACATTTCCGGTTCAGGTAAATTTCAAATGTTTTATATTTTACACACATCCCTGACTTTTCAAGGCATTTTAGTTTCCAAAAAACCGTGCAAAACTTTACTACAATATCATCATTCTGATTAAGGGATAGGGGTGTCGTATCATAACATATGATTTGAATTCATATTTTTTTTTTTTTTATTTTGTTATAGTTCGAGAATATAATTTTATTTTAACATGTAAATTTTGATACTGCTGTAATAGTTTCCTACCTACATACCATCAAATATACAATCAAAAGTTCAATGTGATTTCATCCATAAATGTAATATTTTACATATATGTATGTATGTAGGTACTGTTCTTTTTGTTTTTTGTTGTAATCGGTATTGTTGGTGTTCTTTTGTTATTTATGACAACTCATAAAATACCATATGGAACACATGGTCGTTGTATATCGAATATTTATATTTGAATTCATATTCATACAGTGAGTGAACAAATTTTAGGGGACCTTACTAGAGTTCACAATAATTTTTCCGAATCTTAGGTTAAGTTTGAAGTTCCTGTTAACGTGTCATGTCTGTACTGAAAGACTGTGAGCTGGGACCTTAACTATTCCCCACCGTTAACAGCAAAAATTCATATTTTTGGAAATTTTGAGAAAGGAAAATGGGAATTAACAAGATCGGCGACACAAACTTATATCTTTTTTTGCCGATTTGCGTTTGCCGATTGGAGTCTAAACACTCAAAAATTTATGTCATTAAGTGTTTGTAGTTTATTATAAAAGTTTTATGTTTAGTCGTATTTAAAAGAAAAAATATTAGATTGATGTTCAGTTTTTATTAAAGACTACTTCTGTCCTTTGTTTCAAAAATAACACACTAAAAAATAAAGACTTTCATTAACATTTAATTTTTAAAGTCATTTATTTTTGTCCTGTAAGTAAAAACTACTGATTTTTCTTTAAATTTTTTATGATTTGTGTAAGTATTTTTTATACCCTACACCACACTGTGCTACAGGGTATAATGAGTTTGTGCTGATGTTTGTAACTACCCGATATATTGGTCCTAGACCCACTTTTTAGTGTACCGATCGACTCACAATCACTTTTTGAGTCGATTTAGCGATGTCCGTCCGTTCGTCCGTCTGTACGTCTGTCTGTCTGTCCATGTAAACGGTGTTAACACGATACAGGTCGCAATTTTTAATCAATTAACTTGAAATTGGAAACTTAAGCATCTTTTGGCCAAAGGACGAAGCCTTTTGAAATTGGAAAAAATCGGTTCATATTTGAACCTAGCCCCCATACAAAGGTCCTCTTTTGTTATGGCTCAAATGACTGTAATAGCCGCATTTTAATAGGTATCTTTTCGAAATTTGGCGGGTAATCATGTTTGATCTACACAAATCACCATTCCGAATTTTAAAAAGATAGGACCAGTTCTTCTTGTAGCTCCCATACAAACCACCTTCCCGGTTTTCACATAAATCTCTCAAATTTCAGGAAAATAGAAAATAGTTAAATAAAATTCTGTTTGTGTATGTTAAAATTGTATTTTTATAACCTTATCAAATCTGATTATTATCGGACCTATTTTGGACTTAGGGCCCATGCGAAAATTTCGCCCGATATTCAGTTGAAGCGGGTTATTGTCAACAACACGAAGCCAAAAAAAATTTGCCAAAAAAATCAAATTTGATTTGTGAGTGCTTTTTACACTTATTAAAGATTTGACAAAATATAAATCTAATCAGTCCATGTTTGAACTTGGGAACCATTTTCCGGGAAACTCTGGTGTAGGGTATTATATGGTCGGTCTTGACCGACAATAATTTTTTACTTGTTTTTTTTTAAATTGTTGGTATTTTTTAGATATCATTAGGTTTTACCTACAAAAGTAGGTTATTTTTTTGTAGAAAAAAAATTAAAAAATTATTTATAGAAATATAAAAACATGTTTGTATCAAGTGACTTTGGCACGATGGGTAGAGTGTCTGGCCAAAATGTAGTTGATTGCGGAATCGATTACCAAAAATTATATTAAAAATTAAAAAAAAAAAATATTTGAATCGAAAATTGTAAAAAATATCCTACGAAATCATGAATTTTTAATGTTTTCGTAGGTTATTTTTTTGGAATTTGTTGGTAAAAATAACAGAACTACACTCAGAAAATTATGTAAGTTACTACATGTTAGTTGTTTGTATATTTAACAGTAGTTAGTTGTTTTCAACTTCAAAGTCAGTTATTTTTGTATGAAAAATATCAAACAACTATTTCTGCTAGTTATTTTAGGTCGTTTTTTTAATAACTAACAAAAAAGTACTGTAATGTAGTAACAGTTATTTAAAGTAGTTAATTTTATTTTTTTTAATCTCTGAAAAATTTTCAATGTTCTTTCCAAAAACAAAAAATAAATTTCGTTTTCTTATTTTTCAAAACTTTTTTAAAAAAAAAGCTTGGAAAAAAATTTGGTCTTCAATTTTTTTTCTGAAAATTTTTTTGAAAAAAAAAAATATATACTTATGTATTGTTTATTTTATTTTTACTACATTTTAGTTGTTTTGACTACAAATGTTAGTAATTTTTACTACATAAGTCAGATGTCTTTTGTCAGTTAAAATAACTAACATTGTTAGTTGATTTAACTGAAAAAGTAGTTGACCCCAAAACAAACTTACAATGTAGTTATTTTAACTGACATTTTCAGTTGATATTTTGAGTGAACTACTATATTAAAAAAAAACAAATAAATTTTCCCATTCAAATATATTGAAACTAGATAAGAGCCATAATCTACTTTAAGCTAGATCAGAGGACCTGTGTAAATGCACTATATTGCTAATTGCAAGTTCAGTTTTTTTTGTCTTCAAGGGGTTCTAAATTTAACACTGAAAACTCGTATGAGAAAAATATCATGGTGTCAATATAAGTTTGCTTATCCACTGTTCGTGCTACCATTTGGCTGTTAAAGTTTTATAATAAAAGTGGAGGTGGAACTTTGAAATTTAGTTTCGATAAAAAAAAAAAATCAAATATTCTCCCTCAAGTTAGTTTTTTTTTTTTAAATATTATTTATGAACTTTTAAAATCGATTTTTTGTTTTAGTTTAAAGGTAGCAGTAGTTGAAATGAACTATGGCAATACCCAGACAAAAAAAAAACGAAAAGTCATTCTATAATCCAATTTTTTCTTTAGGGGCCGATGCGAAGAAAATATTCATATGTAACTCAATCATAAGTATTTTTTTTTCTATGTGGTTGTTGTAAACAAGCATAAAAAATGAAAATTTTGTTTGAAAATTACAAAAATATAAAGACCTGCTACCCAGACGCTCTCTAAATTGGCAAATAATTTTGAATTTTGAGACTTTTTATGATTGTGTTTAATTATAATAAACAACAAAACTAATTGTTTTTGGAAATTATTTTCTTCATTTTGTTGTTTTAACTATTTTGTAGTCAAATTAATTACGAACATTCGTAATTAGTTTCACGTTGCAAGTCACTTCAAGTTGAGTGGAAACAGCTCGAATTGTTTTCCTCAAATCAAGCGTTTTTGATATCAATGAAAACATGGTTTTATGGCTAAATAATTACACTGTTCGACAAGAAATAACCTCCCAGTTAAATATTCAAATGATCCTTATAGATTTTGCTCTCCAGAGTCCAAATTTGTCATTCAATTTTTCCTATCACATACAGTTTTTGAGATATTCGCTGTTAAAAAGTAAAAGTAAAATGCTTTTATCCGATTTTGTCAAAATTTTAACACAACCTAACAACATCTACGAACCCTTTTCGAAGTTGGCACGATCAAGGGCCTGGATATTATGGTAGATGGAGATGCCAATGCTAACCATACATTGTGGGGGAGCACTGACATCAACAGGCGAGGCGCGTCCCACTAATTTGGTTATATGTATTAAGGGCAATAGACCGGCTTTCTATAACAGAATTAGGGAACGGGTTATTGATATAACCTTGGTCACGAATACATACCCTGTAAGAATTTCAGACTGGAGGGTATCTAATGAGTGCGCTTTCTCTGACCATTACAGAATACTCTTTAGCATTGATTTCCCAATGGAGAATAGGATTCCTTATAGGCACTCCAAGAAAACAAACTGGTATAAATTCCGTAGTCTTGTTAGAGCACTACCTGTCCCTGAAATGGATAAACCGGTCAGCATACTGGGTTTGGAATGCTCTGTTAGTTTAGTGACGAAGCTTATCTTAAATCATGTCCAGAGCGCTTGCCTCCGAAGAAGATCAATCAACCATGGTGGACACTGGAACTCAAGCTTTTAAGAACAGAAAGTAGGAAACTCTTCAACAAGGCAAAGAAGGATAACACGACGGAAGACTGGGATAAATATCTTCTCAGTTTTATTGCTTTCAAAAAGGAAACCCGAAAGGCGAAAACAGAATCCTGGTCCATTTTCTGTGGGGAATTGGAGGGAACTATGGAAGCGGCGAGACTCCGTAAAGTTCTTTCCAAAGCTCACAGTGTACCAGGATTTCTTTGTTTATCAAAGCAGTGGTGGACGAACGCAAGATAACGTGGGCGGTTCACTTCTTCAAGCCCTACAAATCGGCAGGGCCTGATGGTTTATTTCCGGCACTCTTGCTGGAGTCCCTTGGGATAATCATGCCATGGGTACTACGTATCTTTATGGGTAGCTTGGCCTCGGGGTATACATCCTCAGAATGGAGGTAGGTAAGGGAGGTCTTTATCCCCAAAGTGAAAGAGATACACCATAACCCTGTGGCACAAATTCAGGTTAGCAAAAGTCAGGTTGATTTTGAGAGTGAGGAGTGAAAATAGAGGATTAATTAGAAGACACGTATCGCGGTGTTTGTTTATGTTAGTTCGATTTTTTTTTAATCGACCTTCGAACTTTGTCAATTACCGATTTTCAGCATATTGTTTATTAGAGCGACTCAACTTGTATGGAAGAGAAAAAAGTGATTTAGTTACCCCTCTGAAAATGAAGCTTGATATGTTTTATGATTATTCCCAAAATATTTTGGTTCTAGCGTTGACCATCCGTGAGCTGGACCATTTTTAAAAAAGGTCGATTTTTCAGTTTTTCGATTTTTTTTGTACTTTGCTCCAAGACGACATAAATAAAATTTGGTATCATCGAAAAGAGCTTTTGAAGCAGCATCCAATGGTATATAAACTTGACCACTTGCGACCTACTAATTGAGATATTTAACTAAATACATATTTTCGTTGCGGGTTTTCATACAAATTCTATGTATTTGGAAATAATGTTCTGCTTTTCAAATTGAATCTGTTTTAAAATAATGTTAATTTATTTTTTTTCTAATTATTCACATAAAACGCGAAAATCGCGATATATTTATCTATTTTAAAATATAGGCAATATGGGTATCAAAATTTTTAATTTTTCAATTATAATAACCTGGTGATAAGTAAAAGATCTGTTTTCAAATCTAGGATGCTGTAAGATAAATTTAAGTTCTTAAATATTAATTTTTAACAATGTTCTGCTTTTCAAATTGAATCTGTTTTAAAATAATGTTAATTTTTTTTTTGTAATTATTCACATAAAACGCGTAAATCGTGATATATTTTATCTTTTTCAAATATAGGCAATATGGGTATCAAAATTTTTAATTTTTCAATTATAATAATCTGGTGATAAGTAAAGATCTGTTTTCAAATCTAGGATGCTGTGAGATAAATTTAAGTTTTTAAATATTAATTTTTTAACAATGTTCTGCTTTTCAAATTGAATCTGTTTTAAAATAATGTTTTTTTATTTATTTTTTTATTATTCACATAAAACGCGAAAATCGCGATATATTTTCTCTTATTTTAATATAGGCAATATGGGTATCAACGTTTTTCATTTTTCAATTATAATAATCTGAATAATAAGCAAAATATCTGTTTTCAAATCTAGGATGCTGTGAGATATATTTAAGTTTTCAAATATTATTTTTTTTAGTTGAATACATATATGAAATGAGAAAAATAGTTACTAACAAAACACAAGATTATTATAATTGAAAAATTATAAAAATAATAAATTTCTCGTTTTATGGAATAATAAAAAAAATAAAAAAAATTTACATTATTTTAAAACAGATTTAATTTGAAAAGCAGAACATTGTTAAAAATTAATATTTAAGAACTTAAATTTATCTCACAGCATCCTAGATTTGAAAACAGATCTTTTACTTATCACCAGGTTATTATAATTGAAAAATGAAAAATTTTGATACCCATATTGCCTATATTTTAAAATAGATAAATATATCGCGATTTTCGCGTTTTACGTGAATAATTAGAAAAAAAAAAATAAATTAACATTATTTTAAAACAGATTCAATTTGAAAAGCAGAACATTATTTCCAAATACGTAGAATTTGTATGAAAACCCGCAACGAAAATATGTATTTAGTTAAATATCTCAATTAGTAGGTCGCAAGGGGTCAAGTTTTATATACCATTGGATGCTGCTTCAAAAACTCTTTTCGATGATACCAAATTTTATTTATGTCGTCTTCGAGCAAAGTACAAAAAAATTCGAAAAACTGAAAAAACGACGTTTTTTAAAAATGGTCCAGCTCACGGATGGTCAACGCTAGAACCAAAATATTTTGGGAATCATCATAAAACATATCAAGCTTTATTTTCAGAGGGGTAACTAAATCACTTTTTTTGTTGAGTCGCTCTATTGTTTATATGGTTTTTGGGTATAACTCGTCGACTAATTGATATTTTTTCAATCTGTAAAAGCCAAATTATTGCTAGAGACCTGTCCAATAACTAAAATGTTAAAAAAAAAAAAATATTTAGAAAATCCAGGCTGCACAGACACAGGTTGAACCGCCTATGGTTAAACAAGCATTAATTTAAATTTGTTTTATTTATTCAAATATTAGTTAATTATCTTATTATAATACGTATGTATTCAGATAAATTTTCTTAATTTTTTTTTTTTGAAACCGTGAAATTATAATACTCAAAGAAGTGTTATTATCCTATCCAACCGAGAAAATGAAAAGCATAAATACCTACACCCACCAATAAGTATATCAAGTTGTATTTTTAGAGGGTGGTTACACCAACCGAACTAATTATAGTGTACAGCATGTTTATGGCGGTATTTATTAAATGATATAGTAGACGTAGCTTATTGTATATACGGCCTACAAACGTTACAAGTTCACTAACCCTCCCCTCGTTTTCAAATAGGAATAGAGAATATTAAATGCGTTAGTTGAACATAACAAAACATACAACCAAAAAAAAGTTACAAATACACGTGGCATTGAATGTACAATACCCGATAGAACAGCATACATTAAGGATGTTCATGTAAAAAATATTTTCCATTACGAAAATTAAAAATTGCAAAATTTTATTGTAATTTTAATAAACTTTAAAATCTATAAAAATTTGCTAAAACAAAATCGGGGTTTTTCATTTTAGTGTTTTTAGCAGACTGATTTTTTTTTTATTCTGAATACACTGCATGTTTTTAAATTTGTATTACCCGGTTAGAAATAGTCACATATGCACACATATGAACACATATGATCATCCATACATGTTCATGGACGAAAATTGAGGTAATATGTACATATATGATCATACGTGTTCATATTTGATCACATACTTTCATTCATATGTTTTCATACATTTCAGTAATTCGTATTTCCTTGTCATTAAAAAACACTTTTATTACTAATCTTGATATTTTATTTAAAAAAAATTATAAAGAAGAAATTATAAGAAGACACTGTTAAAAACATGGTTGAATTTATGTGTTGGAACCGAAAAATATACGGCAAATATTCTAAGCTCTTCTATTCTAATAATTAGCGGTGCGTTGAATACGATTTGCTCTCCAACATCAGGCTTTTTGTTTATATAATACAAAAAAAAACGTCGTTTTTATCCAAATATTCCGATTTTAATCCATTATTCGAAAATCCATTATTTGAAAAAGTCTACTTTTTGTTGCGACTATATAACTCTTATGTAACATCAAAAGTCTTCTTCAAAAAGGTTTAGTTAAAGAGGGTTTTCTTGATTTAATTGATAAAGCACGTTCTTTGTTGCCCACAACCGTCGAAGAACAACTTGATTTTGATATTTCTGGAAAAGAAAGAAGACATTACAGGACATACAAAATTAACAACGATATTAATATAAGAAAATATTTTCTTACTTACTTGGACAAATCATATTTTATATTCCAGAACGAATTGGTTTATTTAAAATATTTTTGTAAAATCAAACTGAAAAAATTCTTGAAAAAAAAAAATTTACAAAAAAGGAATAATAAAATTATGACATTTTGGTTTTGAAGTTTGCATCAAATCAAATAATTTAGAAACTTTCAAAACTAAACCAAATAAAACGAAGCATATGAAATGCAATTTGAGAAAATGAAAAGTTTTCTATTGCATTTCCAGAAAAACCATAAAAATGGTAATGGTTATGTAATGCAATATCATGAAATGCATAGCCAAAAATATGTATTATTTTTTCACTACGGCTTACTATATGCATTATTTTTTTGTATTTTCCATGCATTACGTAATACTTCCCATTATTTTGAGGTCATCCCCCCAAAAAAAATCATCAATTCTGTATATCATCAATTAATCTATTACCATTAGATATAAGACCATTTGGGGTTAGGCTCAAAATAATGAGTGCGTAAAACGTAATGCATGAAATATACTAAAAAGTAATGCATATGGTAAACGGTAGAAAAAAATTCATGTTTGCAGTTTTTTGCTATGCATTATTGCATATAGCCATGGTTATGGTAATGCATTACATAACCGTTACCATTTTTAAGGTTTTGCTGGGTTTTTGTTAACTTTCAAAAGCCAACAAATTTGAAAAGGAACTAAGAAAACATTCAAGATGAGGTCTTGCAAATTATGCAATTCCAAAAGTGCATTGTGTTTTACAAATACTTTATTTAAAAAATATATATTTATATTCTTTTATACCACACTAGTTTTTGCGAATTAACCGCAAATATTTCCATATATGACATCAAACAGTACTATATATTCGCTCGTTGTATGGATGTATAATTCCATACATGCTATTATATGTACCGAACATGTGCATATGTGTTCATACATGATTCATATATGTTCGCATATGCATCCATATATCCTCATATGTGTTCATATGTGACTATTTTTACCTGGGTACCCAAATATCTAAGATACTCACCCATACCTAGTTAGAAAATGACAACAACATTGGCAATAATAGTTGAAACATGTCAAAATATATAAAACTAAAACATGTTTAGTATACGTGTTAGGAGTACAAATTATGATTTAGTATTGTACTGGAGAATACATACGCAGTTTCAAAATTTAAAACATTCAAAACATGCAATGTATTAACAACGTGTAGTATAAAATATTGCCATTGCTGTTCCAAAAAAAAAAAACAAGAAGATATGTATTTAAAAAAAAAAAATATTGTTGGTACAATCAGTCTACGACGGAAACCCTACGTTGAATACACTAGTTTACAAATTAAAAAAAAAAAAAATTGAGACCCACGAAGTTTTACATTTATTTTGCATGTAAAATCTTACGCTGAATCCGAAAATCCTCGCGAAAGTTTTAAAAAAGAACAGCTTTCGAGATATTGCCAAATTTTAAAACTTTCATCATTTAAAAAAAGTGGTTTTATTTAAATTAAAATATCTCCGGTACAATTGGATGAATTTTATTATTTTTTATTGTACATTAAAGGTATATAAATGCTCTATCAACCTTGCATACCACATTTTTCAATCTGACTAACGCCCTAAAAGTTAATAACACTGCGTGACAAAACTAACCACTATTTTAGAAAACAAGAGGTACGACCATCATTTCAATATATTTCGGACATGCTGAATCGAATGGCGTACTCCGTTTTTCGATGTATGGTACAGTTTTCTTGTAAAATGTCATTAAAGATTGGCTGATTTTCAGCTGCTTTTTTAACAAAAAAAAATTCCAAAGCTAATGATTTTTAAATTTTATGGCATTGAAAACATAGATATAGCTTGTAGCAATATTTCTAATATAAATTTTGGTTTAAAGCTTTTTATCTTAAGCCCTTAAATTCGCGGATTTCTTCATTTTTTTAAGTTTTCGCGAAATTAACCGCTAAATTGGTCTCTGATAAAAAACTTGCATTTTGTGGATCATAAAGGCGTCCATGACATTACGAATTGTGGACAAAAAACATCTATATTATATGGACCATCATGATGAAAATCGCGAAAAACCCTTTTTTTGTATATGGCAGCATCACTTTAGGAGATGATTTGAGGCTTCATCTTTTAGTATATAATGTGGGAACCTTAAACAATGAACTGACCCAAAATTTGTCCAAAAAAGTTTTCATTTGCAAAAGTTATCTTAACAAAAACTATAATTATTGTATCGCAAACATTGAAATAATAGTTTTTTTTAATGAAAACTTTTTTGGCCGATTTTTTGGTCAGTTAGATGTTTAAGGTTCCCACATTATATACTAAAAGATGGAACCTTAAATCATCTCGTAAAGTGATGCTGGCATATACAAAAAACGGTTTTTCGCGATTTTCATCATGATGGTCCATGTAACATAGCTGTTTTTTTGTCCACTATTCGTATTGTTAGGGATGCATTTTTGATTCAATAAAAGCAAGTTTTTTATCAAAGATCAATTTGGCTGTTAATTTCGCGAAAACCTTAAAAAATTAAGAAATTCGAGAATTTAAGGGCTTAAATTGAAAAGCTTTAAACCAAATTTGCATAAGAAATGTTGCTGCAAGTCATATCTTTGTTTTCCATGTCATAAAATTTATAAACCATTTACTTTGCAAATTTTTTTGTTAAAAAATCTTTAACGACATTTTGCAAGAAAACTATACCATACATCGAAAAACGGAGTACGTCGTTCGAATCAGCATGTCCGAAATATATAGAAATGTTGGCCGTAACTCTTGTTTATTTTTTAGTGTTCCGCAGTGTAATCAATATATCAACATTTTTTTTTTTGAATTTTAACAAAATTCGACAAAAAAAAAAAAAAAATAAATTCAATTGAAAATTTCAGAAATATTTTTTTTTACCCTCCACCACAGTATGGGGGTATACTCACTTTGTCATTCTGTGTAACGCATCGAAATATCGGTCTAGGACCCCATAAAGTATATATTTTATTGATCAGTGATCGATTCTAAGACATTCTAGTGATGTCAGTCCGTCCGTCCGTATGTCCGTCTGTAGAGGACACGATACAGTCCACAATAAAAGAGCTAGACTTCTGAAGTTTGGCACAGATATGTCTATTATTCTATTATTCCTAAGCAGGTTAAGTTCGGAAATGGGCAAAATCGGACAAAGGGAAAAAAAGTTTACCCTTGGAGAACTAAACCAACCTAAGAAAAACCGCTTATTTTAAGGGTTTTTTGTACTTTTGGTAAGCAAATACAACATTCATATCTTAGAGGAAGTTCGAAATCGGAAGGGGAAGGTGCCCCTAACGTCTCCCACCAACAACAAAAGAATCAAAATGGATATATCTCAAAAACTAAGCGAAATAGCGCGAAACAAATGAAATTTTCAATAGAAAGATTACAAAGAAAAATATCGAATAGCCTAGTTGTGCATATCTGTCGGAGTCTCAAGCCCTAATTTCGGGTCTAAAATTTGAAATTCCCGAGATTTTATATATCCTCATATCTCTGTAAATACTGCCGAACGAAAAAAGTCCAACGGCACTCCGACTAATAGTTTTTGAGTTATCCAGTTTTTTTAATTCTCAAGACCCTATCGGGCCCCTTATTACCGTATCTCAAAAAGTAAGCAAGGGAGAGCGAAACAAATATTGATGAAAAGAAATTTGATAAAAAAAATATATGAAAAAAAACTATTGATGAATAAAAAAAAAATGTTGATGAAAAAAAAAATATTGATGAAAAAAAAAATTGTTGAGGGGAAAAAAATATTGATGAAAAATAAAATATTGATGAAAAAAAAAATATTGATAAAAAAAAATATTGATGAAAAAAAAATATTGATGCAAAATAATCATGTTACGTTTTATTCACCAGCTGGTGAATATTTGTTTTATTCCCCACGAGGTGAATTATTACCCAAGTTACAAACCCAATTTACAAAAATTTTTGGTTTTAAGAAAATAAAAACAGTAATTCCAATTTTCTTGTTTGTTAATCGTTAGCTTATATAGTCAAATTGAGGTGGGTGTCCTGCAACTTTTTTAAAATTAGACACCAGCCTAAAAACATTATCATGTTAGTGTTTTTTTTTCGACAACTAATACTGTTGAACAACACATCCAAATTTTATGAAGATCGAAGGGTTACAGTAGTAACTCTTCCCTTGTAAGTTACATAACGTTTGCTAATGTTATATGTAAAGACTCAAAAATGTTTGTTTGTTTACAAGATCCCAAACCCACTGAAATGGGAACACTTGAGAATAACCCTACACATAAAACGTCAAATATAAATCAACAAACATTAATTGCAAATTAACCAAACATGATATCAACGAAATATTTAGTAAAATTGGCCACGTGTAAGTCCATAATACAAAACTTCGCTTTTGTTTTCAACAAACTCAGTCAAGTAATTTTATATTAAATATCTTTTATCATGTCAATAAATAGTGTTTGTAGAAGTTCATTGTTGAAAAAAAAAAAAAAAATTCATTTGTCAGATCAACAAACTGTGTTTGTAAAATTTCTTTGTTGAAAACAAAATATTTTTTTTTTTACTTTTGTCAGATCAACAAATTGTCTTGTTGAATTTCTTTGTTAGAAAAAAAATAATAAATTCTTTTTTCAACAATCACAATTTATAAACGTTTGTTGAAATTACAAGTTTCCGTATAGGAGCACTTTCAGTAGAAAAATTAATTGTATTCACAAATATGGGGGTCAATATAACAATTCGTTTGTTTCTATGTTGGATAGGTGAATTGGTCTGACCAGACTAAATTTGACTTTGGTATCTGAAATTTTCTGAATCGAATGAAACCATTTTTGAGTCGATTGGAGTATAGCAACAGGTGAGAATTCCCGCTTAAGAAAAAAGGCTCTAAACTGACCACTTGCACTTTCTGGAACACCAGTGGTTTTTCTGTCTATAAACACGATTTTGTTTGTTTGATCATATACGATCATGATCTAAACATTTATATCGGTTGGGTGAAATCTTCCCCTTCGAAGTAAATGTGGAAAAATTAATTTATTTCGATATATTCGCTTAATTGGTATAATTTTATCATTATTTTAAATAACCACGCCCACAATAGTGGGCGGTCAAAAAAATGTAATATTTTTATCCTCGTAGACCAAGTGCACGTCAACATACTTCATATGGCACAAAAATGACTTGATTTGTTGAACAAATATACAAAAAAACTTTGAAAATCAATTTTTTTCAGGGGTTGTTTTAGTTTTTCTGAGGAGAACTTTTTCCGCCCTGGTCCGATTTTGCCCAATCACAAACTTAACCAGCCTATGATCATAAAAAAGATAATCGTGACAAATTTCAGGTGTCTATCTTTTTGGTTTGAACTACGCCATGGAGTGATGTAAAAAATGTAAAAATTATGTAATGTACAATGATGTAAAAAAACAAAAAAAAACATATTTTTGGACTCTTCTTTGACTACTTTTTGTTATAAATTTTTATTCTTTTCATCTGTATAAAAATATTTTTCATCAAAGTGTCTGTACTGCAGTGAGCTTTCTACAGACGGAATGGCAGATTTGGTTTGAATTGCATCTCACTTTTCACAGGCAGGCGGATTGAAGTTTCTTTAATAGAATGTCTTAAAAACCTTCAATGATCAAAATTAATTAATTTGATGGAGTCCTCGTCCAACATTTCACTTTTTTTTTTCTAAAACCAATTTGCTTTGGCAACTACACCCATATCTTCAGCGAAACATTATCATGACACAAAAAATTCCGTTTTTTTTGTGTTTGCAAGAAATACAGATTTAATGTCACTATTTAATTTCAGAATATTGTAATCTATTATTTAGCCCTTTTCTAAACCTGCCTGATGTAGGGTATTTTAAATATAGATAGAAAATAACTCATACTCTTATAAACTATAAAATACCAGATGATGATATGGCAAAATTTTCCATACAAACAAAAATAAATATATGTATGTGTATAAACAATGTACACGAGTAATAAGTAGTTGCTGTTGTTCTTTTAAGTACTTTGAACTTAGGATTTTCCTATTCTTTGATGGCAAAGCCACTAGACTTCTTAACATGAGTAGGATAAAAATAAGAAAAAATATTGCAAAATAAATACAAAAATATAACGATATTTTTGATATTATGTATGCATGTAGATTTTATAAAAACAGCAGGAATCAAAAAAAAAAAAATATGAAAAAATACAACTTTTGTTGTTTTCTTGTTTTCAAAAAGCGACATTTTGTCTAGACATTTGGCGCCAATATAAAATATACATATATTCTAACATACAGATGTATTTGTGTATCTCTAAATATTTGAAGAAGGATCCAAGAAAAACAACACACAAAAAAACAGCTGAAACCCTTAGACACTCAAACGAATTGAGGGGAGGTTAACCAAATCAAATTGTATATTTATAAAAAACAAACACACACACATACAAAACAAAACTAACCCATAATATTTTTTGGTAAATGAAAATTATTTGGGGATGACGTTTGAATGGTACTCCATTGTAAATTCAAATGGGAGCAGCCAGCCAGCTAGCCACCCAAAAAGACAGGAAATATAAAACATGCAAAAATCAAATCAAAAATAAAACAAAAGGAACCCACAATCACAAGGAGACCCCAAGAACCAGAAAATATTATAAAATTAAAAGAATAAATGTTGGGTTTTTACTGACAGACAGATAAATACACATATACAAACTATTTGTGAAGAGGCCAACTGCAGAAAAAACGACAAAAACAGAAATTAGGACAATAATTGTGAAAAAGCTGGAGGACTTAAAAATTTAATAGTTATATACAAAAATAATAAAATTGTATATCTTATTTTGACTTAATCCATTTCGACCCATTGTTCGATTTTTCGAATAGGAAATTCTCATATTCTCAAATTTTTCGTAAAGCCGAGACACCCCAACCTTAAAATCGTCTCTTTATTATATATTTTAAGTTTCAGGCAAATCGGTTCATAAGGGTTGAGATACTTCCCTTGTTAGGATCGAAGACATTTTTCGTATATGAAAATTCTCAGATTCAGAGATATTGTCCGTATAAAATGATTCTTACATTTGGAGACTTTTTCGTATAGAAAATTCTCTGATTCTAAGACATTTTTCGTACAGAAGAAATTCTCAGATTCTGCGAGATTTTGTTTAGAGAAAAATTCTCAGACTCTGATATATTTTACGTATAGAAAAAATCTCAGATTCTGAATCATTTTGGGTACAGAAAATTCTCAGATTCTGAGACCTTTTTTTAAATAGAAAATTTCTAGATCCTTAAAAATTTTACGCAAAGAAAAGCTCTTAGATTCTGAGACATTTTTTATAAAAAAAAAATCAGATTCTGACATACGAAAGTATAGAAAAACATTCACATTCTGAGACAGTTGTCATATAGAAAAATTCTCACAAGCTGAGACAGTTTTCACTAACCTTTATTTCCTAATATCAGCACAATGAAATGCATATACAGGGGGCATCCCCTGAGTGTTGATTTAAAAAAAAATTCTCACATTCTGAGATATATGAAAAATTCTCATGTTCTGAGAGGTTTTACGTTAGAAAAATTCTCAGATTCTGAAAATTTTTTCGTTTAGAAAAATTCGTGGATTCTAAGACTCTTTCTGAAACATTTGTCACATAGTAAACTTCTCCGATTCAGAGACATTTTTCGTATAAAAACAATTCTAAAATTCTAAGACAATTTTTGTAAAGAAATATTCTCAGGTTCTGAGAGGTTTTTCTTTAGAAAAATTCTCAGATTCTGTGATATTTTAATTTTATAGAATTCTCAGATCACGAAACATGTGTTTTGTATAAAAAAATTTTGGATTCTAAAGCATTTTTTCGTATGGAAATGTTTCAGATTCTGAGACATTTTTCTTATAGAAATTTATTCAGATTCTGAGACAAATTTTTCGTAAAAAAAATTCTTAAGTTCTGAGAAATTTTTTATGTAGAAAAATTCTTAGATAATGAGACATTTTTAGTGTAATAAAAATTCTCAGATTCTGAGGTTTTTTTCGTATAAATAATTTCTTTAAGTTTAACAAGGGAAGTCTCCCTCGTGTCACCCGCGGATCTTTATGGAATTGGTTTTATTTTGTAGATCGGAAAAAATAAAGGGACACGTATTTTGTTTTTTTAGCGGCCCAAACTCATATTTAGGGGGTAAAAAGGAGGGTGGAAGATAAGGCCATTTTTTAGTTTTTTTCGTTTATCTCCTATATTATGCAAAGAAACTTAGTCGTATTATATACCAAATGAAAGGTTTTTGGAAAACCTATCTACGTGTGCTAATAACGTGTTCAAACATGCACAACTTTTCGTCATATTGAGTAAAACACCAAAATTTTATGGCATTTTTGTTAATAAGTAGACAAATATTAACTTCTTTGGCCCGTTGTTGGCACCACCAGATAGGTATTTTTAATACCTTTAATCTGATACCACACATTCCTATATTAATTTTGTTTAAATAGGCGTAAATCCTACAAAACTGAAAAGGTCAATTTCCCCCCATACAAATCGAACGAATGATTTTCGTTCTTTACAACATATCCAAATTTCATGAAGATCGGAGGGTGACACCAGGGAGACTTCCCTTGTAAGACATTTTTCGTGTAGAAAAAATCTGAGATTCTGAAACTCTTTTGTACAGATAAACCGTCAGATCCTGAGACACGGTTCATATATATATATATATATGGGGCATTCCATGTGAAATCGGACACTTTGAAAAACTTTTTTTTTAGATTTTCCCAATTTGTTTACAGTTTTTAGTACCCTTCGAAAACTCCTTCGTGGTAAATTTTCAGATTTTTTTGATGACCCGTTCAAAAGATATCGAATTTTTAAAAATTGGTAGGTTGTTCCTTTACTCAAACTTCTTTTAATCATAACTTCTTCAATAATGGTCCAAATTTCAATTTTTTTTTTTTTAAATTTTTGTTTTTTTACGTATTTTCTAAAAAAAATCCCAAAAAATTCTTAAAAGCGCTCTAGTATGCGAATTTTAAGTTTTAAAATTTAAATCTCATTTTTGAAAATGTTTGTACTCTTCGATTTTTTTTAAATTTTTTTGTGTAAAACTTCTATCAATTCTACAAATATTTTGCCCAGGAAGATCGTGGGATAACGATTATTACTATTTTTTTAAATTTTTTGAAAACATGTTATTGTAATTTTCCAATCTTAAAATCCTTTCTACCGCTCGAATGGTGCGTCATAGAGGGGTCCTTTATAAGACCGACCCCCATTAATTTTAACGTCTTAACATTTCTTTGGAACAAACTAATACCCTATCACCAATTTCTAAGGGGGCTCCCACACAAAACGACATTTTTTAAAATTTGTTCCAACCGCTCTAACTGCCCTAATAGTGCCCTTAGAGCAACAAAATGTATGACCGACCCACAATATTTTTTTAGTCCAAACATTTTCTCTGAACACACCTACCCTCTATCTTTAACTGTTAAGGCGGTCCCAATACAATTTTTTTTATTTTTTGTAAATTTGTTTTATTTAATCAGCTTCTACCGGTCCAATGCACTATAGGAAATTTGACCCCTTTTTTTGGCCAAAATTATTTACAGCCAAACGGCTGGACCGATTTGAATGATTTTTTGGATTTGACTTTTGGAAGACCCTTAAGAGGGAGGAAGTGACTCATAAAGTTTTTCATACACTCAAAAAAAAACTTTAGTAAATTTACCTAAAAAATTTACTAACAATTAGTTCAAAACAGGGTTTCCGGGGTTATAAGTTTTCGCATCTAAGATTTTTTATATCTTTTATAGATTATATGGTTTTCTAAACTGTTTTTTACTATTTTTTTGAGTGTACACTAACTTTCGAATATAACAGTAGAAATTTATTTTAACAATTTTAAGAAGTGTCAAAGCTACTTTTTAATAAGGATTTTATTAAAAAATTTGATTTTTGAGTTCCAAGTAGGGCTTCCAATCGGGATATCCCGATCCCGGAAATCCCGGGATTTTCGGGATTAGGCAAATCCCGAATCTCGGGATTTCTGATTTTCAATCCCGGAATTTCCGGGATCCCGATTTTTTTATTTTTTTCAATATTTTTTATTATTTTTAGATTTTTTTTAAAATAATTTGAATAAAATATGAATTTTGTGGAACAAAATAAAAAAAAATCGACAAAAGTTCCTTAAGGTACCATGTTTTTGTTATAGAAAAAGGTGAAACGTTTGCGAAATGTAAAGAAATTCTAAAAACTAGTGGTGGTTCGACATAAGGGCTTTTATATTTATTCCTTTAACTCTTACAAGAAGAATATTGCCGTAAATGGCTTTTGACACATCTTAACTCCCAAGGTTGTAATTTTTTTTTAATTTTATGTTTTACTAAAACATTTTTTTAAAGGCTTAAGTGGGTTTTGACTCACACTCAGTCACGCTCACGCAAACAATAATGGAATCACTCACTTATCATTTACGCTCACGCGTGAGTCATGCAAACTCTACTCTCGCTAACACATTTTTTACAAAAAAACAATGGTAAAAAATATTTTTTTTGCAAGAAAAAATAAAAAACAAATAAAATTAAAAAAAATCAAATAAATTTAAAAAAAAATAAAAAAATTAGCAAAAAATGAATCACTAATGCAAAAATTTGAAAATTCATTTATTTTTTTTTTTCAACTCACGCTCACTAAAAGTTTACAACGATGAGCCACGACGAAAGATAACCGAATACGGTTATTCTTCACAGGAGCAATCTTGACCTTTTTTTTTGAAGTTCACAACATCAACAAAACTTTGGAAATTTTTACGAACGCGTAAATTTGTTAAATTGACAAAAAATACTAAAAATTTTTGAAAATCCCGAAAAATCCCGAAAATTTGCAAAAAAAAATCCCGTGAATCCCGGGATTTAAAATATCCCGAAAATCCCGGGATCCCGAAATCGGGATCCCGAAAATTTTTCTTCAATCCCGAATCCCGGGATTCAGAAAAAACAATCCCGATTGGAAGCCCTAGTTCCAAGTCGTTAACTACATTTCAAAATGCCACTACTAGCAGCTGCAGATGAAGCAAAAGCTAGGGGCTCAACTTCCCTATTTAGATCTTTAGAGATTTTTGCTGTAATTCGTCTTTTTGTTCTCGCAGATTTTGACAAAAAAAGTTAATTGCGGTCGCCCAGGTTTCGATTTAGTGGGGGCAGGCTGCGTTTTACATTTTCTTATCGAAGTATTGCCTTTAAGCCAAACAGCATGCTGTTTTTCAAAAACTTCCACTCCTACAACTTTTTCAAGCCTTTTCATATTTATACTTGAACAAAATATTATTGATTGCTCCTTTAAATATTTTTTAAAGTTTTCGAAACGATCACTTTCATCTATGTATGAAAAGAAATGTGCACAAATAGAGGCTCTTTCGTCATATTCGTTGTGTTTCTGTCGCCATATATTGAATAAATGGGAATTTCGCGCGCAGTAGTCACCTGGAAAAATGCATTTTTAAAAAAAGTTTGCAAATATCCGACCTTGAAATTTGATAAATTTGGAAGGTAATTGATTGTCCTAGAGAACTTATATGGTTTTGTAGCTAACATATGCTATCATTTTTTTGTAAGTCTAAATAAAATTCCTATTCATAATTTCATAAGTTCAAGTTAAGGTCACTTCAATTTTTCCAATTTAATCGATCTAATAGATGAGTTCACCAACATTTCACTATTTATCATTAAAGTACTCACCTTCGACGTTATTTTCCATTTTTTAGTTTTTAAAAATTATTAATTTTTATTATGAAAACTTTTATTAGAAACTATCACAAAATTTACTGCACTAAATCGTTATTTGATAACTAATTTAGAAAATGCAAGAAAAACAGCTGATAAAGTTACAGTAAATGAATTCTGTCAAAAATTTAAAAAGAGATGTTTACTTTGTTGTATTTTTTTTTATATTAAAGCTAAAAAAATAAGCTTTGCAAAAATTTTAATTTTGACTTTTGGCCAAAAAATGGGTAAAATTTCCTATAGTGCAATGGTGCGTCCGAGAGGAGTCATTAGTGAGACCGACCCCCATTTATTTTTACCCTACAACATTTTTTCAAAACATACCTACGCCCTATCTTCACTCCCTAAGTAGGCTCCCATACAAATAACAGGTGGAGCAAATTTTATAAAAATGTAAAATTTCAAAAAAATCGAAGTGTACAAACATTTTCAAAAATGAAAGTTAAATTTTAAAACTTAAAAATCGCATACTAGAGCGCTTTTAAGATTTTTTTGGGATTTTTTTTTTAGAAAGTACGTAAAAAACAAAAATTTTGAAAAAAAAAAATTTGAAATTTGGACCATTATTGAAGAAGTTATGATTAAAAGAAGTTTGAGTAAAGGAACACTCTACCAATTTTTAAAAATTCGATATCTTTTGAACGGGTCATCAAAAAAATCTGAAAATTTACCACGAAGGAGTTTTCGAAGGGTACTAAAAACTGTAAACAAATTGGGAAAATCTAAAAAAAAAGTTTTTCAAAGTGTCCGATTTCACATGGAATGCCCCATATATATTTAGATCCTGAATCAATTTTTGTGTAGAAAATTTTCAGATTCGTATAGGAAGATAATTAGATTATGGAACATTTTTTGTATCGAAACTTTCGCAGATTCTGAGACATAATATGGATTCAGCGACATTTTTCCAATATTACTTCTCAGATTAAACATTCAACGTATAGAAAAGTTTTTAGATTCTGTGATTTTTATGTATATATTCTGAAATTTTCGATTTTTGAAAAAGTCAATTTATCAAAAATGCAGCCCCTTTTTTATACCCTCCACTCTGGTGATAGAGGGTATATATAAGTTTGTCATTCCGTATGTACTTAACACATTGAAATATTGGTTTAGGACCCCATAAAGTATATATATTCATGATCCTTGATCGATTTTAAGTCGATCTAGCGATGTCCGTCTGTCTGTTTGTCCGTCCGTCTGTCTGTTGAAATCACGTTTTTGGCAATACTCCGAAACCGATTTAAGCGCTTGGGGTACCAAAAGTTGCGTAATTTTCCCAGGCAAAAACTGATGTATTTTTTTTTTTAAATCGGTTAAGTATTTTAAAAGTTATGAGCGAATTACTGAAAAACACATTTTTTTTTTAACATAACCCTAAATTAACTCATATTTTGTGTGATACATAAGAAAGAAAACGGAAATGAAAAACAAAAAAACTGAGAAAAAGGAAAAAAATCTTTACAAAAAAGCTTTAAAATATGTAAAACAAAATCTAAATTTAATTAAAAAAAAGTTCGTTAAGTAATAATAAAAAAATTAATAGTTATTTTTATATAGCATGTGTGTGTGTGTGTCCATTTTTTGCTTCTTCATATTAACGGGGTTGCCAGACTTTTTTTTAGCTTTGTCGCCAAATAGGATGTAAAATATCGCCAAAATTCAATTTTGTTCAGATTTCTTAAAAAAAAAATATTTTCATTTAAAAAAAAAATTTTGTTAAATAATTAAAGACAGAAATAAACTTTATGGCAAAAATCGCCCAAATCCGAAAACTTTATATATATAACAGAGTAATATGACTGACTGACATACTCATTCATCATCGCCCAGCCCAAACTGCTGAAGTTAGAGACTTGAAATTTGGACTGTAGTTTGACCTCCCGGAATATAGATCCATTAAGGCTGTATTTTTGCCAGTGTTAATTCTAAGGGGGTCAAAAGGGTAAAAACAGTACTTTTGGTGCTTTTTATATCTCTTGAAAAAATGGTCATAGAAACTTGAAATTTCGACAGTATGTTCACATCCTAGAATATAGATCCAACACGGCTGCCAATGTTGATTCTAAGAGGGTAAAAAGGGAAAAAATCTGTACTTTTGGCACCTTTTATATTTCCTTAAAAAATTGTCACATAGACTTGAAATTTGGACTGTATGTTAACCTCCCGGAATATAGATACCCTAAGGCTGGGTTTTTGCCAATGATTTTTCTAATAGGGTAAAAAGTGTAAAAATATGTACTTTTGCTACATTTTATATTTCCTTAAATAATGGTACTAGAAAATGGAAATTTGCAATGTCGGTTCACCTTCCGGAAAAAAGATTCACTAAGGCTCGGGTTTTGCCAATGTTGATTCTACTGAGGTAAAATGGGTAAAAAAGTACTTTTGGAACTTTTTTTTATTTACTGAAATTTTATTCAAACTTGAAATTTAGAATGTAGGATCCTTTAGTGAAATAAAACATTCTGGAACAAGTACTTTCCGAAAATTCTGTACCGTTCTCAAAAAGTACCTTTTATAAAAAGTACCTTTTATAAAAGGTTCCTTTATAAAAAGTACCTTTTATAAAAAGGGCCTTTTATAAAAAGTACCTTTTATAAAAAGTACCTTTTATAAAAAGTACCTTTTATAAAAAGTACCTTTTATAAAAAGTACCTTTTATAAAAGTACCTTTTTTAAAAAGTACCTTTTATAAAAAGTACCGTTTATAAAAGGTACTTTTTATAAAAAAGTACCTTTTATAAAATTACTTTTTATTAAAAGTACCATTTATAAAAGTACCTTTTATAATAAGTACCTTTTATAAAAATACCCTTTATAAAAAGTACCTTTTATAAAAAGTACCTTTTATAAAAAGTACCTTTTGTAAAAAGTACCTTTTATAAAAAGTACCTTTTATAAAAAGTACCTCTAATAAAAAGTAACTTTTATAAAAAGTACCTTTTATAAAAAGTACCTCTAATAAAAAGTACCTTTTATAAAAAGTACCTTTTATAAAAAGTACCTTTCATTAAAAGTACCTTTTATAAAAAGTACCTTTTATTAAAAGTACCGAAAGTACACTTTTTGGTACTTTTTTATTTCCTGAGGCATAAATAAAACAAACTTTTTTGTTTTTTAAATCATCACATTGGTGGAGGGTATTTAAAGATTCGGCACAGCCGAATATAGCTTTCTTACTTGTTTTTTTTTTAATTTTTTTTTTTTTTTAAGTTAAGATGTTTGTCCATCCACACAAAAAAAATCAGAAACACGTTCTTCGTTTTTTTTCGAGAAAATCGCATTTGAATTTTAAATTTCATAAGAATTTAGTAATTTGCTTGTATTTTCTTGATGCAACAGAGCGTATGAGAAATATTTATGCAATTAATAACACTCATTCGCAAAGTTAAAACAAGAAAATACATGCAAATTACAAAATTCTTATGAAATTTAAAATTCAAATGCGATTTTCTCGAAAAAAACGAAGAACGTGTTTCTAAATTTTTTTGTGTGGATGGACAAACATCTTAACTTAAAAAAAAAAATAAAAAAAGGGGCTGGATTTTTGATAAATTGACTTTTTTTAAAAAATAGAAAATTTCAGAATGGGTTCTGAAAATTTTCCAAAAACAAATAATTTAATTGATAGCCCATACGAAACTATATAAGAATGTAAATTTTTAAGATTGTGGTGCATTCCGTTTTTATGTGATAAATATTTAATCAAGGAACTCGCCACAAATTTTACCATTTTTCCAATATTTGAAAACGCCTCCTAAGCCCAGTTTTTGAAAAATTGAAAAACGCAATTTTCTAAGTTCCATATGGGGCTATCCATGCAACCTTTTCAGAAGTTTACGGGACATATGTTTTTTTTCGCTTGACATTTGGTGTGGAATGCCCCATATATAAAAATTTGAAGATTTCGACATATATTTCTTATACAAAAATTCTTAGCTTCAGATTAATTTTTCGTGTAGAACGATTCTTAGGTTCTAAAACATTTCTCGTATTGAAAGATTCTCAGTTTTTCAGAGATTTTTCGAATATAAAAACTCTACATTCTGTGACATTATTCATATCGAAAAATTGTAAAATTCTAAACAAAAAATGTTATAGTAAATTTCAATTTTATGACCTTTCATAAGGTTTAACACAATATAAAATTAAATAATTTTAAGGTTACATAGTTTGACTTTTTAAATGATTACCTACCTCTAAAATTATTACCATATTAACATGCTTTCATAAGTTGTAAATTTCCTTTATTTTCAAAAAGGCACTTATTTGCTAAAACGTCACTGACAGACAGCCCAGTATGATGGCTGTGTGGTGTTTTAAGACACCAAAATACAATCAATACAAACAAAAACTACAAAATATCAAGAAAACCGACAAATATTGTCAAAAATTGTTCCCCACTGGAATGAAAAATATAAACAGGACAAACACGCACTACTCTATAGGAATTTAAATCAACAAACAGACAGACAGACCGACCAAGACACAGACAAACAAAACGAACTGACAAACAAGGAAACAAATATTCTATAATTTCTTATACTCTTTCATAAAATCCTAATGTTGTCATGTAGTATTTTGGACAAAAATATGTTAAAATAGGGATGGTTAAATGGGGACCGAAAATTATATATTATTTTTAGTTGTCAGTACCACGACAATGAAAGCAAAAAAGAATGAAAGAAAAAAAGTTTTAGAGGATTTTATTAATATCGTGATTTTTCAAAAAAAAAAGTATAATTGGCCTTCAAGAAACCCCTGCACTTTCAAAGCATTTTGAAACGGTTTGGTGAGCATGTTTGTAATTGTGCAAAATCGAACCAAGGGGAAAAAATATCACTTCAAGAATTCAATTTATTGGCCCGACCTCTAATGATAAAGAAGTCATCAAAATAATTATAAAATGTTATTACTGAAGTGCAAAAAAGCATAATAAATTTATCGGTTTTGTCCATTAACAATGTGAACAGCTTAGTACCATAAGACATATTCGTGTCAAACTTCAGATGGCCAGATTTTTTATTTTGTACTGTATCGTGTTATCTACAGACAGTCTGAAGGACATTCATAGAATGTCTTAGAATCGATCATGGATGAATAATAATACTCTATGGGGTATCGACCGATGCACAGAGGGTTGAAATGTGCCAAAAGTGAGGATTAATTCAAAAGCTGAACTTTATCCTACACATTCGTGTGTGGTACTGGGTGAAAGGTAATTAAATTCTACATCACTATTTGCCAAAAACTTTTGTTTTGAGTAAATTACTCTATCGACTGTGAGCTGTCAAAGTCAAATAATTTTTCAAAATTTTTCGTGCCGTGCCTAAAACTGAAAATTGAGATATTTTGGGTGCTGATAATTCTTATTAAGCGTTCTTAAAGTAATTTTATTAAAATGGAACCATCAACTTCAGGTATTTGGCTACATAATTGCATTAATGTTTTTTAGATAAATGTTTTGCAAATGTTTTTAATATTTTTTTAAAAAGTGCTCCATATTTGGGGTATTTTCGATATATACACAGAGTTTCAACAAATTTCTTGTTGCGATCCAGCAAATTTTATTAAGTGATACTTTAATATAGTATTTTAGCTTATATATTCCATACCAAACTTTTGCAGAGGCACCGCGTTTTTTTACTTATTAAAATTTTTGTGAAAGAACTCCAGTTGCTAAAAAAAAGCTGAAAAACACATGAGAAAGGGCATTATGGGAGACCCCTTAGTTAGAGGAGATACGGGGTGCGTACGTTGAAAAAAAAAGTTGGGGATGAAAAAATAATGATAGTTGATCTCACATTTCACCCTCTAGGAGCCAGCATGGAGCGGCAGCGACTGATTTCATTAAAAAAAAATGTGTATGGGGACCACCTTAAGGGTTGGATATACAGGGTAGGTATATTCTAAGAAAATGTTTGGGTTAAAAAAATATTAGGGGTCGGTCACATATTCGACATCTCTATGGGCACCCTTGCACTGTGGTTCCGATTCCAAAACTAGGTGGACAAAAGTATTTAACCATGATATTTTATGTTTTGGGGTCGCTGATATCAAAAAAATGCTTTAAAAAATTGTAGCTTCAATATTTTTGAAAATACAGTGGGTTTCACTAAAATAGCTTCAACTTAATTGGACTTTTCGCTACAACTGGAAAAAGTTAATTAATTTTTGCTACTTTAGGGCAATAAATTTAAAGGAAGTATTTAAAAATGATATAAAAAGCTTTTCTGAGCATTACAGTAAATCCCAGCTATGTCGAATTACTTTTAATGTGTAGTTTTTTTAGAATGTTCGAATTAAATCCTATTTGTGCTTCTAGAGTTGCGGGAAAAGAAAAATATGTGATATAACAATTATAGAAAATACTGTAGAGGTATTTGTTGCAAAAATATGTGCAGAAGATCCTGAATATTATAAGCATTTTCTTGAGAGTTATAAATATTGCAGAAAAATTGACTTTTTTAGAAACGCTATAAAAAATGCAGCTGGACGCCGCTGGATGAGATGAAAGATGAAACATACTCTCTGATAGTTACTTTAAGAGATGTATATAGTGGCTTGCCCGCAGCTTGGAGCGGTTTTTTTTTGGCAAGCTTTGAAATATTGATAATCAATTTTTTTTTTTTACTTATGACCCTAACTTCAAAAACCGATATTAAGAAATCGCGAAAAAATTTCGAACCCATGAAAATTTTTTTGATAAGTATATACCCAAGGCTATATAAAAAACAATTCACGGCAATCTCCTGTAAATAATTCACTTGGTATAAGCTACTTAGTTTTGTATTGATTTCCTTACAAACATTTTCGTGAACAAACATTGATGTTCTAGTGCTGCGGGGACAAAGTTAAACCCCTTATTTAATCAAAATATTTTGCGTCTAGTCTAGGCTTGTTGTTAGCTATTTAAAACACCTACCGTTTTTTAATTTAGAGGTTCAAACTTTTTAGACTTTTGTCCACCTAGATTTGGATTTGGAACCACAGTGCCTTGGGGCAGTTAGAGCTGTATGAGCAGATTTTATAAAAATGGCATTTTGTATGGGAGCCCCATTATCGAGTGGAGATACGGTATAAGTATGTTCCAAAAAAATTTTGGGGGGTAAAAATTAATGGGGGTCGGTCTTAGTGGATACCACTCTAAGACGCACCATGGGAGTGGTAGGAGCTAATTTCATAAAACAAATTTATAAAAAATAAAAATAAATTTGGTGGGGACCACCTTAAGGGTTAATGATAGAGGGTAGGTATATTCTAAGAAAATGTTGGGATTAAAAAAATATTGGGGGTCTGTCACACATTTGCATTTCTAGGGGCACCCTTGGAGCAGTTAGAGCTGTAGGAGCAGATTTTATAAAAATGGCATTTTATATGGGAGCCCCATTATCGAGTAGAGATACGGTATAAGTATGTTCCAAAAAATGTTGGGGGGTAAAAATTAATGGGGGTCGGTCTTATTGACTAATACTCTAAGACGCACCCTGGGAGCGGTAGGAGCTGATTTCATAAAATAAATTTAAAAAAAATAAAAAACAATTATATGGGGACCACCTTAAGGGTTAAAGATAGAGGGTAGGTATATTCTAGGGAAATGTTGGGATTGAAAATATATTTGGGGTCGGTCACACATTTGATATCTCTTGGGGCATTATTGGAGCAGATAGAGCGGTAGGAGCCAATTTTTATAAAAAGGTTATATCTTCTTTTTTAATAAAAAAATATTTTCTATAATTTTTTTTTTTCTGTAAAACATTTTTTTTACTAAATAATGTATAGTTAGTCTAAAAAAATATAAATATTTATAATAAAGGGCTTTTCTGAATTAATCCCCAGTTTACATATGTTTCAACCGATGTATGGAAGAGTTACAAATGAAATGAAAAAGTGAGTATGCCCCTAAGACGCAAAATTATTTGTGGATTTTTCAGGATTTTTTTTCACAACTTATCAAAAAAAATTCTATCAAAGGAAGTCTTCTACAGGGTACCCATTAGAGTTGTCAATTATTAAAATTGTTTTTGTTCGTTCGATCAAACGATTAAATCTAAAAAATTATTCGATTAATCGATGAGAATAACGAATAAAAAAAGTGGTTATTAAAAAATATTTTTATTAAGTTTTAAGTTTTTTAAGTTGGCGCAGTCGGAGGAGGACATTGGAGGGCTCCTTTTCCTTCTTCACATAAATGTTTACAATTTCGTTTACGCCTAAGAAGCACACCTTTGTCATTGTTTTGTATTATGTTCTATTAAACATGCCCTTAAAAGTGGGCGGGCCGAAAAAAAGAATTTTCTAATAATCTTTGTCCAAATGAAGGTGAATGAACTTCATATGGCATTAAAATATTTAATTTGTTGAACAAATATAGAAAAAAACATTTAAAAAAAGTTTGTTTTTCCTGTAGTGTTTTAGTTCTTTAAGGGGGAACATTTTCCCAGTCGTCCTATTTTGGCTCCGAACTTAACCACACAATTATTGCAGTTACTACATGACGGTACTTTGTGTATTAAGTAGTAGTTGTTGTTTTCAACAACAATTTCAGCTGTGTTTGTATGAAAAATCTCAAACAACTATTTTTTATAATCGTTTTAAAAAATAAATACAAAAAAATACTACATTGTAGTAGCAGTTGTTTGATGTAGTTGTTTTTAGTATATGGGGGTTTTCGTGTCAACTGACACAACTTTTGAAACCGATGTCTTCCGATCGGGATGAAATTTTCACCAAGGTTAGTCCTGTTGGATAGTAGTTCAGACACAATATTTCAACGAGATCGGTCAATGACTCTCTGAGTTAGCGGGGTCGAAATTTGACCTTTTGGCAAAAGAGGTGTTTCTTCTCATCCATGTTACTTCTTATCTATTGTTTTTAACAAAATGGGTCCCAAATAATTTAGATAGCTATTTCTTCAGTCTTTCGAAAAAAATAAAAAAAAAAATTTTTGATAATTTTTCTTAAAAATTCAAAACTTTTTTGAATTGTTCATCAAATTGGGCCCTTTTTGATTCAAAAGAAAGCTTAGGTGATTTCCTTTAAGAGTTATGGGGTCGCTTAGTGGGATGCGAGTGGGATATATATGAAAACAATATTTTTTTTAACTTTGGAACACAAAAAACGGTTCGTCAATTTGCACTATTAGGCGTAGGATAGCTCACCAGTTTTCAATTTCGATCCGGGACACCCTCTAATTTTGATAGGTTCAAAAAAGAAAGCATGAGCCAAAAAATGAGGGCAGTGGGGTGGGGCAACAATATGGCTCCTCATCGGGGTCAAAATTGGGCGTAAAGAGGTTAAAATCCTCAAAAAGCCCCACAACTGCCCTAGAACTACCCATGGTGGGGTGCAATGTGAGACCGACCTCCATTAATTTTCTGCCCCCAATATTTTTCTTGAATATACCTAACCTCTATTTCCACTTCCTAATGGGAGCCCCCATACAAAATAACATATTTATAAAATTTGCTTCTACCGCTCTAACTGTCCATAGGGTGCCCCTAGGGAAGTAAAATGTATGACCGACCCACAATATTTTTTCAACTCCAACATTTTCTCAGAATATACCTACCCTTTATTTTCAACTCTTATGGGGGTCCCTATACATTTTTTTTAAATTTTTTTTATTAGTTTTTAAAAATACATGTTTTTATAATGCATGGGAGCCCCTTAGGGAGTGAAGATAGGATGTTTTAATGTTCGGACAAAATGTGGGTAACTAAAAATAATGGGGGTTGGTCGAAATTTTTTCCTCTCTAGGAGGCACGGTAGGGGCGGTAGGAGCTGGTTTAATAAAAAACAAATTTATAACAAATAAAAGAAATGTATGGGGACCACCTTAAGGGCTAAAGATACATTGTAGGCATTAGAGATGGGCGCTGGTCACGTGATTTGCGGGATTCACGAGAATCACGCGTGAATCACGCGTGAATGTGAGTGATTTTCATTTCAATCACGTGATTGTGAGTGAGTGTGAGTTGAAAAAAAATCTGAGTGAGTGACTAGTGAGTCATTTATTTTTTGCGTGAGTTGATTTTTTGATTTGCCCAATTTTTTTTATAATTTTTGTAAAAATTTTTTTTTTGGATTTTTTTTTCTTTTTGCTAAGAAAATTTTATTGCGTGAGTAGATTTTGCGTGACTCACGAGTGAGTGTGATTGAATCTGGCGTGAGTAACGCGTGAGCGTGAGTAAGTTTTTTATTACTCAAGCGAATGTGAGTGAGCGTGAGTAAAAAAATAAATTGTGTGAGTGATTAGTGAGTGATTCGATTATTTTTTGCGTGAGCGTGAGTGAGTGTGAGTCAAAATCCACTCACGCGCCCATCTCTAGTAGGCATGTTTGCAAAAAATGTTGGAATAAATAAAATAACGGAGGTCGGTCATACATTTGGCCACATTAGGGGCACTTTAGGGTAAGTTAGAATGGTAGGATACAATTTTTTAAAAATGTTTTGTATGGGAGCCCCCTTAGGAAGTGGAAATAGGGGTAAGGTATGTTCAAGAAAAATGTTTGGGGCAGAAAATTATTGGAGGTCGGTCTCACATTGCACCCCTCCAGGGGCGTTTCTAGGGAGTTTTGGGCCTTTTTGAGGATTTTAACCTGACATATTCGGAAGTACGTGTCTACTAAGTCTAGCAAAATTGGCCGACATAAATAAATTTAAAACAGATAATTCTTTTAATTAATAAAAAAATAATGACCTTGAGCTAGAATAAATCTACTTAAAATATTTTTTTATTTTATACTTTATAAACTTTATACATGTTATGTAAGAAAAAGTACTAATTTCTGGTACTTTTTAGTATTACGGCTAAAAAGAAAAATAAAATCTTATCAGCTCTAAATGTAGAGCACAATCGTAACAATGTCTTACAAATAAAGAGAGGGTTGTTATGTTTGTTTGTTTTGTGCCTTCTTCCTCCCTTACTTACCACATTCCTGCCAAACATATACCAAAATATATGCTCAAACAAAAGAAAACTTTCTTTCATTTCCTACGATTAGCATGCTTTAACAATTTGGTTAAGAAAAAAAATTAAACATACAAAATATTGTATAGCAAATATAATTTTTTTTTTGGTAAGTTAGTAAACCCAAAAACCAAAACGAAATAGAAAAAAAGAGAACCAAAAAATCAAACAAATAAACAAAAGGAAAAAGAGGAACTGTAACAATTTGTTAGAAGTGTAGTAGTAAGCATAGTAAAGTGTTTATTGGTTTGTGTGTGTGTGTGACTGTGTGTTTGTGTATGTGGGGAGAATATAAGGGTAAGAGAAATGCTCCAAATAATTTTAGGAGGGTTTTTATTTTTCAATATGATATTATTTTATGTTTTTTTTTTTGTTTTCTTGTTTGTTGGAGTAAAAACATACACAAAACCAAAACGAAATCGAAAAAAAAGAAGGTCACAAGAGTCATATACTGACACAGTTAGTATTCTGCTAGACAGCGTGGAAGCAGCAGCAAAAGTATTACCAGTTTAAATATTGCTGCATAATTTATAGGATTACGTTAAAATTTTTTCACAAATTCCGAATTTTTAAAGAACGTATTAAAAGAAAAAAAGAAATAAATAGAAATAAAGTACAAACAAAAAAATAAAATAAAAAAAAAAATATTATTATACAATTGAACAACGTACAAATTTACGTAAATTTATGTGAGTTTTAAAATTGAGAAAAAAAATCTACATATGTATGTGTTTCTGTTATTGTAAATTCATAATTTGAATATCAAAATTATTAAGAAATTATTATTAAATAATTACTGCTACTGTTACTACTGCTTCTTGAAATGTGTAAAAAAATTGTATAATTAATAAAAAAATGTTCAAATAGTTTTTGTATCAAAATGGTAATTCATTAACTACCCAACAAAAAAAATATCATGAAGTGTTTGTTATTAGTTTGCGAAATAATCAGCTAAGTTTCGTAATTTTTTTTTTTTAAGAAAACGTCTGCATTAGTATGATCTCTTGTACATGTTTTACTACAGACCCAGTGTCGTGATAGCGGCCATAAATAAAGAAATGCAACTTAGCAATTTATATGATCCTATTATTAAGTTTTCAACTAAGCGAATCCAAAAAGAATTTTTAAGAAATTTTAATTTTTAAAAAAGTTGCGGTGTGTTAAAGTTGAAAGTTTCTTCGCATCTATTAAAAAACAAAGAAAAAACTATAAGAAATTGCATTAATAATTCATTTTTTTTTTGTGTTTACCATCAAAAGTGATATTATCGAAATATATAAATACAGTTTTCGTTAATTTTTCCCGATATAGTAAAATTTGCTGTCACTTTGAAGGTAAACAAAAACAAGTAGAAAAGTTAAATTCGACTTGGCCGAATCTATGAATACCCTCCACAATGCCCATTTTAAGTGATAGTAAATTTTTGAACGTGAAAAAAATAACAGTTATGATTAGAAATATTTTATTTTGTGTAAAAAAATTTTTTTTTTAGTAATTTTTGAAAAAAAATACTAATTTTTTTTTTGAGTGTAATTTTTTTTTTCAGTGTAAAATTTTTTCGAATTTTACATTCAAGAAAAAAATTTACAAATTTTTTTTTTTGAGTGTAAATTTTTTTCGAATTTTACATAAAAAAAAAAAATTACTAATTTTTTTTTTTGAGTGTAAAATTTTTTTTTAGTGTAAAATTTTTTTCGAGTGTATTTTTTTTTTTTTGTTTTGGTATAAAAATATTTTTGAGTGACAAAAATACGTTTTAAAATATTTTTGTGACTTACCAATGGTTTTAAAACAGGTTTAACGGGTTTTCACCACGTGAATTTAAGGTGAGGCTAATCTGATATTCACGGTTTTGCTAATAGGGTGAATCCATGTCAAACCGCACAGAAAACTGTCATTTTCGGATTTGTCACCTCCGATTTTAATGAAATTCGCAAAAAATATTTCACATGAGTTGTTTCCATAAAATGATTACCTTACAAGCTCCAAAAATTTTTAGTTTTCGAAATATGGCGTCTTGAAAATTGGCAAAAACGTCAAATTTTCAATAAGGTGCACATACAAAGTCACCCATAACTTTAAAACTATAAAACCCACAATTACCAAATAGGTACCATTTGAAAGCTAAAAGGATTACCTTAAAAGTGACATGCACAATTTTTTCTTGTAATGAAAGGTCAAAGGTCATTTTTCAATGTTTTATGTTCAAAGACCCATATCTCAAAATCCGATATTTTTAAAATTTTCAAAAAAATATATGATAACAATCAAGTCTTTCCCTACATTTGTATCAAAATTTCAGGGTGGACACTCATATGGTTCCAAAGTTACAGAGGAAAACGTGCTCGAAGGCAAGGTTTTTTCTACGAGTTCATATGAAAAATATTGTACGAACAAAACAATATACATAGTCGTAAACAAAGGTGCGGGCCTAGAACAAGGCTTTATACTTCTTATGTGTTTTGAGTTATATTGTAGGGGTTTCTTGTTCTTTTACGAGGAAAGTCCTCAAAAGTGAACATACCTGAAAATTTATATACAAGCTACAAAAAATAAATCTAAAATCAACCAGTTTGAGCTTGTCGGCCTAAATTCAGGTTAAACGGGGCTAAAAATTACACATTTTCAGTTATTTTAAAGTTTAGGTACGTTATATTGATGCCACATATAACAGATCGGTTTCATTCGAAACCTATATTCTTCCAAAGTAGGGAAATAGGAAGGGGATGGGGGAACCGTATGTTCAAAGCGGAATAAAGCTCATAAACAAGAATATAATCAAGCATAAAAATGGTTTAGAAATGAAAACACTAATGTTTGGAACTTCTTTGAATTTTTGCCTTATTTTATTTTGGCCACACTAATAAAGATATATTATTTTTTTTAAAATTCGGATGAAACCCGACCTGTAAGAAAAACTGCCAATAAAAAATTTATGTGATTGCTTAATTTAAGTAGAAAATAGTACCAGCAATGAATTTGTTTTACAAAAACTATATAGTTTAACAAAAACTATACATTTTTAACAAAAACAATTATGCAACAAATAAAATGTCTCAAACAGACGCCAACAATTTTTTTTCAAATGCAACGGATCTGATATATGAAGCGTCAATGTACTTAAAAGTAAAAATTACTAAAAATCTGTCATTTTTGACTCCCGTTTAACCCTTTAAAACTAAATTAAGACCAATAAGCTCAGACAGGTCGGTGTTAGATATTTGTTGTCTTTCATGGGCATAAATTTCAAAGAAATTACGTATGTTCACTTTAAAGATTTTCCTTGTAAGAAAACAAGAAAACCCTACGATAAAATTAGTTTTGATAGTGAAATCAAATTCAGGAGGTCGAAATATTAATAAATAATGAGTTCAGTTTTTAGGTCCGGCCCATTGTTTGTTTACTGCTATACTGTTGCGTGTGTGTAAGCTTTTGCATATGAACTCGTAGAGAAAATCTTGACTTCGAGCACGTTTTCCTCTGTAACTTTGGAACCATATGAGTGTCCACCCTGAAATTTCGATACAAATGTAAGGAAAGACTTGATTGTTATCATATATTTTTTTGAGAATTTTAAAAATATCGGATTTTGAGATATAGGTCTTTGAACATTAGACCTTGAAATATGACCTTTGACCTTTCATTACAAGAAAAAATTGTGCATGCCACGTTTAAGGTAATCCTTTTAGCTTTCAAATGGTACCTATTTGGTAATTGCTGGTTTTATAGTTTTAAAGTTATGGGTGACTTTGTATGTGCACCTTATTGAAAATTTGACGTTTCTGCCAATTTTTAAGCCGCCATATTTCGTAAACCGAAAGGTTTTGGAGCCAGAAAGGTAATGATTTTAGGAACACTATCCATTTGCAATATATTTGTCAAATTTTATTTAAATCGAAGGTGACAAATCCGAATGCTGTGTGGTTTGAGCTGGATTTGCCCAATAACTTTTGAACCACTGGACCGATTTGGGTGAAATTCAACACGAACTAGGCTGGAGGAACGAAAAATATATACGCCAAGCTTCAGCATCGTTAGAATTGATTTTCGAAAGTTATAGTGCTTTTTATCTCATAAATTCACGAAAAACCCTTGCCGAAATTCAGTCTTTTGCTCATAACTTTTGAACCACTCGACCGATTTCGCTGGATTGCAATACCAACCTGACCAGGTAAATGCCCAACATATATGCCAAACTTCAGGAGCCTCCGTAAAGTCTTTCAAAAGTTAGCGTGTTTTCAACAGACAGACAGACAGACAGACGGACAGACGGACGGACGGACGGACGGACGGACGGACGGACATCGCTAGACCGTCTTAAAATCGATCGAGGATCATGAATATATATACTTTATGGGGTCCTAGACCAATATTTCGAGGTGTTACAAACGGAATGACAAACTTATATATACCCTCTATCACTAGAGTGGAGGGTATAAAAATGTAAAAGACAAAAAAGTTGAAAGAAAGTATGAAGTGAGGTTGAGATTGCTAGAAATAGAATTGTAGTGTTGGAAACTGTCAAAATATATTCTGTAGAAACTATAAATATTCACATATATAAAAAACAGTTTTCATTAACAAGACAAACCGACATTTAAAATCCTACTGATGATGACACAAACTGGGGTGTTTTAAACCGGTATGGGAAATGCCAGAAATGTCTATAATTTTTAGAAATTCAATTTTTCTTCTTCATTTTTTCAACTTGAACCCTTATAACAAATATAATTAGAGCCCGTGCTCGATCTGTACTTACAGAAAAAATTAAATAAAAAAAAATATTTTATTACAAAAACCAAATTCAGTGGACGATAAAAAAACTTTGACATAATGTTATATAATGTTATGGAATGTAAGATAACACTACTCAACATGGTTTTTGCACAGCCATTTTGAATACATTTTCTAAAGATTTTTGGCGTCCTAAACACGAATCTGTCATCAGAAAAGTCCCAGAAAAACTTAGATTACCAAATAATTTTATACCTTAAGGTATAGGATTGCTTATTTTATACATTGCAGCATTGATGATTTTATCAGGGGATGAGACTCAAAGTAATGCATACGAGTAAGGTATATAATATAGCAAAACAGAACGTAATATATAAGGTATTACAAGTAGTGAAAAAGTAATTTTGTATTAAATTTACTCACGTGATTGTAAGTGAGTGTAAGTAGATAAAATATGCTCGTGAGTGAGTGTGTGTCATTAGAAAAATCCTGTCTTGAGCCTAGTGTTGTAAAAGTATTGAGTATTTGAGTACCGAGTACTCAATACTGCCCATTTTTTTGAGTACTCAATACTCAAAAGTAATTACTCAATACTTTCAGGGTTGTATTTTTCACTTAAAATGCGTAATTTAACCAATAAAATGCAACTGTGTGTTTGAAAAATATTAAAAAAAAAATTCTAGAAAAATAATTTTTAAATTAATTAAAAATAATCTAAATTTCAAAGTGAATGCCTTGTCATGGAAATATAAATAGAATTTAGAAGACAAATTAATTAAATAATATTTTAGAAGGCTTTATTATTCAATTTTTGAATTTCAAAAAAAAGGATTGAGCACTCACAAGGGAAGTCTCCCTGGTGTCACCCTCCGATCTTCATGAAATTTGGATATGTTGTTAGGAACGAAAATTAATTCGACACGTATTTTTTTTTAGCGGCCCAAACTCATTTTTAGGGGGGGTCGATTTGTATGGGGGGAAATTGACCTTTTTCAGTTTTTTACGATTTAAGCCTATTTAAACAAAATTAATATAGGGATGTGTGGTATCAGATTAAAGGTATTAAAAATACCTATCTCGTGGTGCTAACAACGGGCCAAAGAAGTTAATATTGTTCGTCTTATTAACAAAAATGTCCTAAAATTTTGGTATTTTACTCAATATTACGAAAAGTTGTGCATGTTTGGACACGTTCTTAGCACACGTAGATAGGTTTTCCAATGACCTTTCATTTGGTATGTAACATGACTAGGTTTCTTTGCACAGTATAGGAGATAAACGAAAAAAACTGAAAAATGGCCCTTCCCCCTCCTTTTTACCCCCTAAATATGAATTTGGGCCGCTAAAAAAAAATACGTGTCCCTTTATTTTTTCTGCTCTACAAAATAAAACCAATTCCATAAAGATCCGCGGGTGACACTAGGGAGACTTCCCTTGTCAGTTGAAAAAGTATCGAGTAGTATTGAGTAGTCAAAAGTACCCACAATTTACAACACTACTTGAGCCCATCTCTAGTTTAAACTTATGCATTTTTTTATAAAATATTTATTTTTTATGTTATTGTAATGCATTATGCATTCAATTGTAAATAATGCATTATTTCAAACTTTGAAATAATACATAATGTATCCAAATATAAGTCAACCATGATTTAATGTTTAGAAAAAATAAATATGAAATACATTTTTTTTCTATAATCATGCATTACGTAACAAATTATTAGTAAAGAATTATTTTTCACTTTAAAATAATACGTTGTGGAACAAATGTTTGGTAAGACATCCTAAAATAATGTTACAAATAAGGTATATGCATTACCTGGTAATGTGTTATATAATCATCACCCATTACCAAAGTTTTGCTTAGATGTTATGTATGTAATGAAAATACTTAAGTCTTTGCATACAAAAAGTGTTGAGAATCAAATGAAAGATCCCACTTTTTTTGGGTCCCTGAAAACGAATATGTATTTGAAAAATTTATTTAGATGCCCATTTTCCCATTACCACAACCCCCCCCCCCCCCCCTAGGATGGCAATTTAACTTTTCAAGCAAAGAACTGATGGATGTGTATTTGAAATGTCTCAGATTCTGAGACATTTTTCCTATAGAAAAAGTCTCAGTATATGAGACATGTCTCCTGTAAAAAAAGTCTCAGATTCTGATACATTTTTTCCACAGAAAAAGTCTCAGATTCTGAGAAATTTTTGCTGTAGAAATTGAATCAGATTCTGAAACAATTTTTCTACAAAAAAGTCTCTGATTCTGAGACAATTTTTCAATAGCAAAAGTCTCAGATTTTGAGGCATTTATATTATAGAAATAGTTTCTAATTCTGAGACAGTTTTTTCTATAGAAAAAGTCTCAGATTCTGAGACATTTCTCCTAAATAAAAAGTCATAGATTCTGAGACATTTTAGTCTGATTTAGTCTGATATTATAAGAAAATGTTCTTATACAAACAGTATGAGATTCTAAAACATTTTTCTTACAGGTAAAGTCATAGATTCAGATACATTTTTGCTATAGGAAAAATTCTCAGAATCTGAGACTATTTCTTAAGAAAAAATGTTTCAGAATTTGTATAGGAAAAATGTTTTAGAATCTGACATGCCTTCTATAGGAAAAAAGCCTTAGAATCTGAGACTTGTTTTCTAGAAAAAAATTTTCCTATAGAAAAAGTCTCAGACTCTTTGACATTTTTCCTATAGAAAAGTTCTCAGATTCTGAGACATTTTTCCAATAGAAAAAGTCTCAGATTCTGAAATATATAGAAAAAGTTTCAGATTCTAAGACATTTTCCATATAGAAAAATTCTCAGATTCGGAGACATTTTTCCTATAGAAAAAGCTAAAAAATTTGTCCTACGACATTTTTCCTAGAGAAAAAGTCTCAGATTCTGAGACATTTTTCCCATAAAAAAAACCTCAGATTCTGAGACATATATCCGTTAGAAATAGTCTCTGATTCTGAGACATTTCTCCTATAGAAAATCTCAGATTCTGAGACAATTTTCCTATAGAAAATGTATCAGATTCTGATACATTTTGATACAGAAAAATTCTACAGTTTATGATTCTAAGACATTTTACCTATAGAAAAAGACTCAGATTCAGAGACATTTTTTCTAAAGAAAAAGTCTCAGATTCTGAAACATTTTTCATATAGAAAAAGTGTAAGATTTTGAGACAAAAAGTCTCACATTCATGGGACATTCCATTTGAAATTTGTCAAAAAATTTCGAAATACAGCTACATATTTTTTTCCTACAATAATTTTTTTTTTTAAATATCAAACATTCGTAGAGCTCGAGTAAAACTTTTGTTTAAACTTAATTTGAACAATTTGAAAAAATTTTAAATTTTCTAAAAGTTTTTTCATTAATCCAAAATTTTGGTTTTAGGTCGCAAGGGTTGAAATTATCGGATTTTACTAAAAGTAGAGGTTTATTATCACAAAAAGGTTTGCTACCTTTGTGAAATGTACAATTAAATCTGAAAACTCTATTTCCAAAAAAAAAAAATACTATAATCGGGTCTATTTTTTGGAGTTGCCAAATAAAATCTGAACAAACCGAGGTAATACACTCCAAATATTTTGTAGGCAAAAACAAATAAAAAACATATGTATTTAAAACAAGTGATAAAACATTTGAAAAACATCCTAGTAATTATTCATTTGTTTTAACAAAACATCAACATTTATTTTTTACTGTTAATAAAATTTTCTAAAATAAATAACATTGAATCAACCACATTCAGGCCAGACACTCTACCCATTGTGCCAAAGTTATTTGATACAAACATATTTTATATTTCTATAAATTATTTTTTTATTTTTTTTTTCTACAGAAAAAAAAACGCTCACAAGTACGTAAAAACTAATGATTTTTCTTTAAAAAATGCCAACAATTTAAAAAAAAAATAACGAAGACAAATCATTAAAAATTAAAGAAGAATCACTTATTTTTACTTACGGAACGAAAATAGAAGACTTTAAAAATTGAATGCTAATGAAAGTCTTTATTTTTTATGGTGTTATTTTTGAAACAAAGAACAGAAATAGTTGAACACAAATAACGAACACAAATCATTAATAATTAAAGATAAATCACTTATATTTACTTACGGAACAAAACGTTAAACAAATGGTTTTTCTTTTAAAAACGACAGAACGTATTCTCATCATTATAGACCAGTGGTCGGCAGAAAGAGAGTATGTGAATGCTTTTGTGTATGAATATAAATATGCATGTGTTGGTAAATTTCTTAAACAAAAAGACATCCACCTGCTTGTTGTTGTATTTTTTAAGCTCTTAGTTGTGAGTTTTGTTGACATTCGTGTTATATACGTGTAAATTGCCGATTGTGTTCGGGTTCTGAGTGCTATAGACGCCGATCACTGTTATAGACGACTAAAATATAAAACCTGATTGATTGTCTGTATTTTTATATCGTCACCTAAAATGCAAAAGGCCCAAACTAGCATTTTATACATTTTACAGGAGACGCAAAAAACAGTATAGAGTAAAATTTTGAATTTGTTAATAACTTTGTTGGCTTTGATTGAATTGGGCTAAAATTTTGTGTTGACGTACGTTTTGTTAATATGTATGAAAATTAATCACAAAATTATTAAAAAAATTATTTTTAGTTGCGTTCATTGGCGATTTCGCAATTCACGTGTTTTTAATTTTGGGCTATAAAATCGCAAATTTTTATTATGTGACCCTAATTTTTTGTAGGGACGTGTAGCTTAATAAAATACACCAGAATCAATCAAAATACCGATTTTGAATTTCTTGTTAGTTAGGGCGTTTTGCATTTTAGGTGACGATATATATAAACACATGGCGTATGAGTTTTAATTAATAATTTAAATTCCCACCGCGTATGAGTAATATTAACTTATTTCTCCTAAAATTAAGTATAAACCACCTTCATGTTTTTTTTTCATTTTCTTACAGATTTTAAAAATTAAATAATCAACGAAGTAATAAACAACCCATCAACTTAGTCTTATACAACTTTAACTTTCTTCAAATACTCCAAAAACAAAACAAACACCAACAACAAACAAAACTAAGCAAAAATGGCGGCATTTATAGCGAAACAAATGGTTGGCAACCAATTAAGCGCCGTTAAAGGTAAGTTTAAAGAATTTTCACAAAAAATTTTTCATTTTCCAACAATTACGTTTTTGTGATTAAAAGTAAAGATAACAAAGGAGAAAAAACAATATTCAATTAAAACTTCAACTTCAAGTTTTTGATAAAGATATTTTGTTTAACTTAATACAAAATTTTGTTTTATCAAGTTCCTGATGAAATCATTAATAGTTTTTTTTAGTATTATTATAACATTAACAACATCGATAGAAAATTCTATATTATACAACACAGCCAGTAGGGCCTCCCATCAAATCTAAACTTTCGAATTTCGTGTCGCAATACATGGCAAACGATGGCCACGATAGAGCTGATTATGGGAAAATTTATAAAAAAAAATTGAAAGATGAAAGATCAGTCGGCAACCAGCGGTTAAAGTTGGAAAAAATTACGTATTTCAACAAAAATTCATGTCCCAATTTTTTAACCAAATCCGGCTTTATTGGAAAAATATTAAAAAAATTCCAAAACCGCGTTTTTTTTTTTTTTACTTTGAGCCAACACTTAGGGGATGCCCCCTACTAATGCAATGCATTATGTTGGTATTAGGAAAATAGGTTATGAGGAGGAGGAAAGAGGGAGTAGTGTTTGTGGACGTTTAATTTGAATTTTTCTAGGTCGTAGCTGACTGGAAAGACAACTGCAGGAAGTTTATTCCACATACGGCTGGTTCGACTGAGAAACGAATTTTCTCTGTAATGCGTTGTGCGATACATTGGACATTCGACTACGAATGGATGTGATCTACTGGATAGACGAGTACTACGAGCATGCACCCGCGTCTCCGGGAAGAGTTCGCCTATCTCAGCTGAACACTTACCGTGGTAATATCGATAGAACAATGACACACAACCCACATTCCGACGATGCTCCAATGAGTCATTAGAGCTGGATACCCTACTTTCATTGATGAGCTTCAACGCACTCCTTTGCACCCGGTCCAGAAGCTCCAAGATAGACCTTGAAGCTCCTGCCCAGATATGGAAGTTGTATTCCATTTTCGGTCGGATATAGGAGGTATAGATAGTAAGGAGATCAGACGTAGTGAAGTAATTCTTGCGCCGTTTTAAAAAACCAAGGCACTTGAATGCTTCTTTCGACACTTGAAAAACATGCTGGTTCCAGCGAACATCACATTGAATTTTCATGCCTAGAACATCAGGAGTGTCTGATTCCTCGATATCTATACCCCCCATGTATACAGATGACATTGATTTCACAGACCGTCTGTGGGTCAACATACAACACTGATCGTAAGAGAGCATTGAAATCGACCCTATTAGCAAGACCCCACTCAGTGATCGTCGAAAGGTCGTGATTGAGTGTGTCATTCATGTTCTGCCTCATGGCTTCAACCTCGGTAAGGCTTGGTCTATGATTAAATGAAAATGAATGACAAATGTTGCTGTTATCTGCGAAAGACTAGATAGGATTGGAAGTTTGACTTAGAAGGTCATTTAGAAAAATAAGAAAAAGTGTGGGAGAAAGAACGGAACCTTGCGGTACCCCCGAATTAAGATGGAATTCACCTGATGAAACCCCATCTATAACAACACGTATAGTGCGGTTACAGAGAAAGCTCAATATAAATCTAGAAAATTCACTACCGACACCAAAAGCAATAAGCTTTGAAACGAGGGCACCGTGCCACACACGATCAATTGCTTTGGAAATATCCAAAGCAACCACTTTGCTCTCACCAAATTGGTGGATATATTGGTCGAATTACGTAATTTTTTCCAAATTTGGTTGCCAACTGAAGATGACCTTTCAAAATTTGTTCATTAATTTTCCATAATCAGCCTTAATGTGGCCATCGTTTGTCAGTTATAACGACACGAAATTTGAAAGTGTACATTTTACGGGACGCCCTAACAATCACACATAACTAAACTCAAAACACACCTTTATGGGAGTGTGTGTTTTTGTTCATATGTATGTAACTGTCTATATGTGGATGTATTTTCACATCTATGGAAAAAGTTTTAATTATCTCATAATCTCATGTAATACGCGTGTTCTGTTAGGAAGTAATAAAACGTTTAACAAAACCCATCTCTCTATGGGTGTATTTTCTGTTGTTTTGTTACAGTTTTAGTTTTTTTTTTATGCTTTTTGTTGCGAATCAACGAAATTTTCTAGCAAATTGCTTTAATTGCAAGTGTGTTGGTTATGATAGCAACAAAGGTTTTTAAAATAGACACTAGAGTGCTCAGACTTTTTTTTTTACGTCTTGCCTCCTAAATTGGTTTCTTTTAACCCATTACTGCCTGTCCATAGATCGGCTTGTACGATTTTGATGAAATTATGAAAAAATTTTGAAAAAAAAAATTTACCTTAGCTCCGACCTGAGATTTGACATGGGAATTAGCAGGCGCGGATCCAGCTTTTGAGTTTGGGGAGACATTTTTTTTTACAAAAATTTTTTTTTTTTTACTCAATTTTTTTTTTTGCAGAGAACCTCAGATCGGATTTTAATCATTAGTTAAGAGAAAGTGAATGAGTCTGGGAAATTATCCCAATAGAAAAAATTCTGAGGTTCTGAGCCATTTTGCTTCAGCAAAGTTTTAAGAATTTATAAAATTCTTGCTTTTGAAAAATTTTTATATTCTGATACACATAGAAAATGCTCAGAAACTTAGACAATTTTCGCACCAAAAAATTCCTATTTTAAGAATAATTTTTCGATTAGGTTTAGCGACTTTTTTCCCGATAGAAAATCTCTACGGTTATGAAATATGTTTGTCTATTCTATTTTTCTACCGAAACGTTCTTTCTTCACCAAAATTTTGAGGATTTGAAAAACTAAAACCAGAAAGTACATGAGATAAGAAAAATTAAAGACTTTAATGCCTTTAAAATTTTTTTGAGTCAATTTCCTAGATTCTAAGACATTATTCTAAAGAAAACGTAACGGTTTTTGAGACACTTTTCTTTAGAAAAATCTGAGATTCTTAACATTTTCTAAAAACATGTTTTCTATTAAAAAGTCTGAGAATCTAAGAAATTTTTCATACAAAAAATTTTAGATTCTGAAACATTTTTCCTACAGAACAGGTCTCAACTTTTTTTCCTATAGAAAAAGTCTAAGAATCTGAGTCTCAGACATTTTCCTACAGAAAAAGATTCTGGGACATTTTTCAAATAGAAAAAATCTCAGAATTTAAGATATTTCCTTAGATTCTGCGACATTTTTCCTAAAATCTAAAAGTCTCACATTCTGTTTCATTTTTATTTTACAAAATGTCTCAGATTCTAAAACATTTTTTCTATAAAAACTCACAAATTCTGAGACATTTTTGTATCGAAAAAGTCTGGGATTTTTTTATCTTAGCCAATGATATCAGCTTTTGTTATTAAAAAGTCCCAGATTCGACGAAATTTGGCTATAGAAAAGTCTTAGATTCTAATAATTTTTTTCTATAGAAAAATTCTCAAATTTTCCCTTAAGAAAATTTTCTTGATTTTCCTAAAAAGTTTAAAGATTTTGAGATTTTTTTTCCTATAAAAAAATTTTAAGATTCAAAAACGTTCTTCCTATAGAAACATTTTGAGATTCTTGAGCATTTTTTTATAAAAAAAATTTTCGTATAATTTAATTTTCTTTTTCTATTTACTTTTTACCCATCTTCTCAGAATTTTTGGAAAGCAGAATTATGAGATTTTCTCTATAGAAAATTCTCATATTTTTTCTACAGAAAAATTCTCAGACTTTTCCTACAAAAAAATTCTCTAATATTTTCCTTTAGAAAAATTCTTAGATTTTTCCTAAAATTAAAATTCTCAGATTTTTTCTATACAAAAATTCGCAGTTTTTTTTTTATAGAAAAATTCTTAGAACAATTTCTAGAAAAATTCCCAAATTTTTCGTTGAGGAAAATTCTCAAATTTTTGTCTAGAAAAATCATCTTATTTTTTCTAAAGAAAATTTTAAATATTCCGAGACTTTTTTCAAGTAGAAAATTCTAACATTCCGAAAAAAAACTTTAATGTTTTTCCTTTACAAAAATTTGCAAATTATTCCTATAGGAAAATTCAAAGTTTTTTTTCAAATTTAATTTCCTTATTTCCCCCCGTGGATCCGCGCCTGGTATTAGGCCGTCTAATTTTTCACTTTTATTTTTTGTTTGAGCTGAAAGGGGTCCAAAAAGTTTCTATTGGGTGTCAAAATAACTCCAATAATTTTTCGTGAAAACCAAATTTGTCCTTTTCCTGAGTATTTTCGATTAAGAAAAATCATCGATTTTTGTCAGTGAAAAACAAAAGTTGAACAAAAATTTTGTTAAATGTTCATTAGAGCACCCACAAAATGTATGGGATGTGCAAAAGTGTATTTTTTATCGCTCCCCGCTCATTTTCGGTTGTGTTTGGAGTAAAAAATAATATCTATCCAGAAATTGGACTTCTAGGTTGCAAACAGGCCAAGCGGTTTAAACTTTTGACCTCAAAAATGGGGTAAAAAAACTTTATAGATTAATTTGGGTGTAACTCTTAAAATAATAGTTTTTCGCAACTAACTTACATAACAATTTTTTTGTAGAATCAAAATGCAAAGATTTTTCTTTCATACTGTTTTGACCTAAATATGTCCGATCGCGGTGTTTTGAGCGGTTAAATTCAAAATTTTGACCAGAACTTTTTTTAAAAAATTCTCGTAAATTTTTAAATTGGGGAAAATTTGAACTCTTTGCGTAATTTAATAGGGTATTGAATGTAGTTTGCCAAAAAAATTTTTTTTCCAAAAATATATCGACCCTTCCATAAAAAAATTCCAAAGTACTACTCTGAATCTCATTTTTTTACTATTCAACCTTAATATGGGCGAACACTCACTTTGTAATTCCGTGTGTTACGCACCGAAACATCTGTCTAGGATTTCTCTAAATAGATATGGGGTATTCAGTGCCAAATCGGACACTTTGAAAAATTTTTATTTTATATTTTTTAATTATTTTTACATTTTTTTAAAACCATTAAAAACCCCATCCAAGTTAATTTTCAAGTTTTTAGATTACGCGTTCAAAAGATATCGAATTTTCCAAAAAAAATCTATCGTTTTCCGTATTTTTAACATAACTTCTTCAAAAATGGTCCAAATTTATTTGTTTTTTTTTAATTTTTGTTTTTTTATTTAAAATTTGTTAAAGTGTTCTAATGTGCGATTTTTTAATGAATGCACTCTTTGGTTTTTTTTCAATCTTTTTCTAAAAATTTTTTATTTGATTTTTTTTTTGAATTTTACGTCGTAAACTTAATATTTTCTTAAAATTTTAAGCTTAAGTAGATCGTGGGATTATGATAATTAATATATTCAGCGGTTTTTGATTTTTTTTTTTGCTGTCTTCCAATCATTATTAAAACACTTTGAAGAAATAACTAAAATTTCAACAAATTATTTTGAATTTGGACCATTTTTAAAGAAGTGATAGGTAATATACGGAAAAGCGTATTATTTTTTTTTTTAATTCGATATTTTTTGAACGGATTATCAAAAAAGTTCTCAAAATTTACTTGGAAGGGGCTTTTAAAGGGTACTAAAAAATTGGAAAAATATAAAATTAAAAATTTTCCAAGCGTCTGATTTTGCATGGAATACCCCATATATACTATGTGAAATCTTAGAACCATCTTTCGATGCTTAACACACGCAATGACAAAGTGAGTATACCCCCATAACGTGGTTGGAGGTTAAAAAATTGTGGTTCAGAGTAGGATTTCGTCAATTTTTCATGGAACGGCCGATATATTTTTGCAAAAAAAAAAAAAATTTTTGGAAAACTACGTTCAATACCCTATTAAATTATGCAAAGAGCTCAAATTTTTCCCAATTTAAAAATTTACTAGAATTTAAAAAAAAAAAGTTCTCACCCAAATTTCGATTTTAATCGCTCAAAACACCGCGATAGGACATATTTAGGTCAAAACAGTATGAGAGTAAAATCTTTGCATTTTGATTCTACAAAAAATTGTTATGAAAGTTAATTACGAAAAACTTTTATTTTAAGAGTTACAGCCAAATTAATCTATAAAGGTTTTTTAGCCTATTTTTGAGGTCAAAAGTTCAAACCGCTTGGCCTGTTTGCAACCCAGAAGTCCAATTTCTGGATAGATATTATTTTTTACTCCCAACTCAACCGAAAGTGAGCGGGGAGCGATAAAAAAAACAATTATGCACATATGGGTGCTCTAATGTTCATATTTGTCCCAATATTCTTTTTTATGAATAAAGAATTAGCCTGATAGCTTTCATCTGGCCCGCGATAATTTTTTTAAGTACACTTTTTTGGGTATTTAAATACCCATTAGGCAGGAATGGGTTAATGAAAAATTTCGTTTTTATACCCTCCAACCACAGTATGGGGGTATTCTCACTTTGTCATTCCTTTTGTAACGCATAAAAATATCGGTCGGGAACCCCATAAAGTATATATATTATTGATCTATGATCGATTCTAAGTCGTTCTATGAATGACCGTCCGTCCGTCCGTCCGTCTGTATAAAACACGATTCAGTCCAAAATAAAAGAGCAAGACCTCTGAAAATTGGTCAGAATATGTATAATGTTTATAGGCCGGTTTAATTCGGAAATGGGCAAAATCGGGCCAGGGGCAAAAAAGTTCCCCCTTAACAAACTAAAAAACCTCTTAAAAACGCCATTTTTACATCTTTTTTTGCCATTATTGTTAAACAAATGAAATCTTTTTATGTCAGAAGGGGTTTAAACTCCTAAACTTAGACCCAGGTGGCTGGAAAATTTAGTTTTTTTCTACCCACCCCCTTTTGTGGGCGTGGATTTAAAAAAGCCATTAAAATAATCAGAAAATGGTATTACTAAATTGCAAAAAGCATAATAAATAAATTAGGAAAGTATCCCTAGGAAAGTATCCCTCACCACCCGCACCGAGCCCCCCCCCCCCCCAAAAAAAAAACGACCCTGGATTTTTTTATATGTTTTAACATGTTGGAGGGTATCATAGATTCGGCATAGCCGAATTTAACACTCTCACTTGTTTTTTTTTTTCAATTTATTAAATAATATCTTAAGGTCGCGCTCACGGTTTTTTTTTATAAAAAACTAAGAATTAAAGATCTTTTAATTATGATTTTTTTTCCCAATTTTTCATCGAATTTCGTAAAAAAAAGGAGTAAAACTGCATTTACAGTTTTTCGTTTCGTTATCCTGTTTTCTTTTAAAAGGACTAAAAAGTTGTAAACGATACATTTTGTAAAATATTTCTGAAATATTTTAACTTGTCGTAGGATGCCACTGGTGATGGCAAATGAAAGAAGAGGATCTCTTATAATTTCTGCATTTTCTTTTTTTGCCATATCAGGATAAAAGGATGTGAATAAAGTCCTTTGAAAACTTTATCAAAATATTTTGTTGAAAATTTTGAATGATATTGAAGGTTAATGTTTTGAAAGGTTGTAACTTACCTCATTTTTCCTGATATGTAAAAAAATAAAAAGGAAAATTAGGGGAGATCCTCCCATTTCATTTGCTATCACTATCACTTTATAAAATTTAATCATCTAAAACTTTGAAGTTTTTTTAAAAGGAAACAAGATTACGAAATGAAAAACTGTAAATGCAGTTTTATTACATTTAGTCTCTAGTTTCTACATATTTTATCCAGTTCGTGTTTAACTATTTTTTTCATTTTTGTTGGACGGTGTTATATGTGATGTGGTGTACTTTTCTTACTTTTGCTAAAAACGTCGAATATTGATCCGCTATAAGTTAAAAAACTATACAAAATTTTGAAAATCCAAATATGCAACATAAGTATATTATACAAACATGGCTCTCTATGTCCCAAATATTCAGTGAAGACCAAACTTATAATTCCGAATAGTGTGTCGAATTTTTTTTGGAATCGCCCATATATCACTGTTATTTGCTCAAATAGTTCATAATTTTACAAGGTGTTATTGTTATTGTTTTGCCATGTTGTTTATAATGAAGTTGTTTAAATGTACATTAGAGTGTCCCTTATTTTGGAAATGTTGGAAATGTTGAGACGGTACCCCCTCATTTTTTTCCTTTTGACTAAAAAATAACTCAGGAAAAATTTTACGCCCCTACGACCACGCCTTCCCTACGCGACGGGGCCGTAAAGAGCAGGGCCTTAAAAATCATTTTTCCATACAAAGCAAAAAAATTTTTTTTTGATTTTAAATTTTTTTGTTATTAATTATAATATTACTTGGTTAGCTTATTCACGACAAAAAATTTTATTTTTGTGGGATAAGGATTTCAGTTCTAAAAAATTTTTGGAAAAAAAAATTTAGAGCTTTTGGGGTCCTACAGTAAAAATTTTTTAAAAAAATTTTTTTTTTAGTTTTGACAAGCAACGGTTTTAGTTTTAATGTTGCTTTTAATGATATATATTCATAAAAAAATATTATTCATATCTGTGACATCTTGATCGTGTATCGAAAAACATCAAAAATGCATTTTTTACCCTTTTTTAGATCACGATAAAGATGTCACAGATAGGAATAATATTTTTTTATGAAAATATATCATTAAAAGCAACAATTCAACTAAAACAATTGCTTGTCAAAACTAAAAAAAAAAATATTTTTTAAAAAATTTTTACTGTGGGACCCCAAAAGCTCTAAATTTTTTTTTCGAAAAATTTTTTAGAACTGAAAGCCTTATCCCACCAAAATAAATTTTTTTGTCGTGAATAAGCTAACCAAGTAATATTATAATTAATAACAAAAAAATTTAAAATCAAAAAAAAATTTTTTTTGCTTTGTATGGAAAAATTATTTTTAAGGCCCCGCTCTTTACGGCCCCGTCGCGTAGGGAAGGCGTGGTCGTAGGGGCGTAAAATTTTTCCTGAGTTATTTTTTAGTCAAAAGGAAAAAAATGAGGGGGTACCGTCTCAACATTTCCAACATTTCCAAAATAAGGGACACTCTAATGTACATAAACCCTCATGATGTATTTATTACAAGTTTAGATGGTTATTCCAACTTTACTTACTTCGTTTTAATACGTTTTCCCATAAAACAGTTAATGTAATGAATAACGCATCCATCATGGAAATTGCTTTTTTTGTTTTATTTATCATAAAAAAAAGTTTAATAACTCTATTAGATGCACGAAACTTTTAAACTCATTTAAATATTTAATTGAAAATAGTTTTTGTTAACTTTTAGTTTTATTTTAGTTAAGCTTCCTAAATATTTTCTTTTTTAAATGTGTCATCATTTAAAGTTTACGACCTTCAATGTTTATATTTAAAAAAAAATTATCCTAAGCAGTAAAACAATAGTAAATTTTTGACAATAACAAAAATTTGAATGTTAAATAAATATATTTCTTTTATACCTGTAATACGTCACATTGATTCCAAGACACTGTTAAAATGTGATGAATAAAAATATTCAGCGACAAATGGTTTTTCTTTAAAAATTTTTTAAAAATTGTATTTTATTTGCCTTAGGTTATGTGGAATGTAAAAAATTTTTGCAGATGTCCTTACATTTGCGTTCAATACTTTTAAACCGTTAAACCAATATCGCTAAAATTAAATACCAAACTTCTCGATGCAACAGCAAATAAACATGAACGGAAATTTAACAGCGGATCGTAGATTTTCTTAGAAATTCTGTTCTAGTTTTTAAATTAATAAAAATTATTATTTATTCGACTGGTTTGGTCATTTTGCAAGACTTACACGACACGTGTTTCGGAATTTGTCAATTTCCATTGTCAAGAGTATTTAGCAAATTGACAAACGTTAGTGTATAAAGTCTTATATTCTTAAGTGTTTTTAATGTAAGTAGAAATAATGTGAATTTATATACTAAGGGTGTGTGTGAAACGGTAGCAAAGTGCTATGGTAGAAAATATTTTTTCTATGGTGGAAAATTTTTATAGTTTTGCTGTGTGAAATGGTATCTTTTTTGAAAACAGTAAATTTTTGACATTTGTAAATAACAAACAAAAAAAATAAAAAATAAATTAGCAAATATGATTTTTTTTTTTTGGAAAATTTTTAGAAATGCTTATTTAAATGCATAAAATAACAATGAATGGATGCTTTATTGAGATATTTATTAAAACATAATAGTAAAGCAGCTGATACATTTAACTATTTTATTGTTAATCATATTTATTTTACTTCTATTCAATTTCATTTCTTAAATTATTGTTTATGTTTTCATTCTTTTAAATTTCTGAAACACTGTAGAATTTTCAATGCTCATTTGATTTAAATATTTTTTGATTTTATTTGTTTGGACTTTGTAAACAAAATAATTGTATAAAAGGAGAAATGTTTTCAAAATAATTTCAATTAGCTTTCTGACTCCAAATAAGAAACTTTGATCGGTCTTCGGATACGAACGGGTTTTCTAAATAAAAAGTCCTTAAAGCAATTATTTGAAAGTGTTTTATTTAAATTCGATGACAACATACAACCTTCGGAACAAGGTTGTTTCAATACATAAATAATCGTAACGTGAAAATGTATGTTTTGTTTACCATCGTTATTAAAAAACAAAAGGAATTTTAATCTTAAAAATAGGAATACTATAGTTATCCCGACCCGTAATTGTGTAGGAAACATAGGAAATTCATTTTAAACTATCCGACCCAATACAGCAAGGAGCGAAATCTTGTCACACTTCCTTTCGCAATGCAAATAAAAGAAACTTTTCTATCGTTTGATCGATGTAATCACAAACTTTTAGCAATTCTTGATTTTTCCACAAACTTGAGGTTTTATTGGTTTCTCCAAGAGAATTTTGCATTCGGAACTGCTCCCTGTAAGATCATGTTTTTTGTTAAAATATTTTTGAAAATAAAATCTATAACAAACATACAATTATTTAAAAATCTTTATTTTACGATGTTTTATATTTTCATTCCTTTTTATTTTTGTATAAATTATATTTTTTTTCTAGTTTTAAATATTTGTTTATTTTTTGAGACTTCAAAAATTTCATTGCCTTTGTCAAAAATTCTACTAGCCCTATGGGCTAGTGAAATTTTATTCATCACAGGACTGTCAAAAATTTACTAGCAAGCATACTTTGCTACCGTTTCACACACGCCCTAAATAAACAATATATTACAGCTCTAAATTTCAAACGAAATGTCTAACCAAACCATCTCCATCAAATACAAACAAACCTTTGTGTATAAAGACTGTTTTACAGTCTATCTTGTACATACTAACAGTAGATCTCTTACGCGAGTAAGATGTTCACTGCTTTTGTTGTATACCCTCTTATAAATAATATGAATAGAAGGTGAAGCGTGCTATCCGTTTGTTCAAATTCTATTTTAATTTTTAAATTAATAGAAATTATTTATTCTTCGACCTGTAATATTCTATTTTGAGTAAGATTATTCTAGCTCAAGGTAATATTTCTTTTACACTCAAAAAAATACGTTAGTAGATTTACTAATTTTTTTTTTTTGCTAATGCTAGTTAGCTAACTTTTAGCAAATTTTTAGTTGAGATTAGCATGTTAGCAAAAAATTCTTGTAAACTTCATTTAGCACATTAGCAATTTTAAACAAACTTTGAACTAATTTCTTTTGCTAAATTTGAAATTGAGTTGACAACATTTTTACAAGATTTTTTGCATTAGCAAAAATAAATGGTAAATTTTTTTTTATTTTCAGAAAACTTAAAATGGCGCTATCTCGGAAACTAAGCCAGATAGAGCAAAATGGAGGGCATTTTTGGTTCTTAGAATCTCCATACTTTCGCGGGTCCTCTTCACATGTGTGGACCCTAATGGGATCTAACTTTGGATCCAAAAAAGTTAGCATTCCCGAAAATTTTAAAATGCTCATATCTCGGTATATATTGCCGACACTACAAAAAGTCCGAAAGAATTTTTGTAGCTCTCAACACGTAGAACGAGACCGCAAGTAATATTTTTGAAGTTATCGAGTTTTGTAATTCTCAAAACCCCAGTGGTCCCCTAAAACCACGTATCTCAAAAACTATGCTAGGTAGAGCGAAACGGACACAAATTTTGGATCAAAAACTATGATGATTTTTAAGGAACCCTACTAGGTCTAGGCCCATCGGGGTCTAGACCTATCGAGTCCGAACACAATGGGGTCCTCAAATGTAAATGAACTAAGTTGAAATAAAAAAAATTTCAGTTAACTAATTTTTGGCAAAACATTTTTGCTACACTGAAAGAATTATTGTTCATTATATCTATGAACAAATTTCATAAAATCAAATTCATAGATTCTATGAAATAATTCATTGGCTGAATGAATATTCATTAGTATTTTGAAATATTTCATAGAATTTTATTCATAGATTTTATTAAATTCATAGAAAAAATTCATAGAATTTATGAATGTCATTCATAGAAAAAAATGCCATCAATATGCCTTTTAATTCTTTTAATAATTAAAATAATGTTACAATAATTAAAATAGTTGAATAAATTTATTAAAAAAATATAAAAAAAAATTAAAAAAACATTAAAAAAAATATCATTGCTGCCCTGACCGGGGTTCGAACCCAAGACCTACCGGCTGAAGTGGTAATTGTCGACGCCTTAGCTATCAGCGCCACCAAAGAAGAAAAATCTCGCCAACTAACGCATGGTTTTATAACGCTTCATTTTTGTAAATACACAAAATATTTGTTTTCTACAAACACACACACAGCTTTTGGCAGAGCATTGTGACAGAGCATAGACACAAACTCAATATATTAATCAAAATTCATTTTAAGTGTTGTTACTTGTTTATATAATTTAGCTCAGTGGCTAGAGACTATGCTTTACGAACAACAGGTTCTCTGTTCGAATCTCGGTGGGGATAAGTTAAAATAAAAAAACATATAAATGTTTAAAAATAGAAAATTGTAAATAAATAAAATAATAAAAATAAATAAAAATAAAATATAAAAAAATAAAATTAAAATAAAAAAATAAATAAAAATAGAATTGAATAAAATTTTTTTTTCCATAGCCTATGAACTTTTTCATAGGTTTCTGGTTTCTATGAATTTGATTCATAGATTCTATGAATGGCATCATTGGCTCACTTCTAATGATTTTTTTCATAAAATCAATGTACGTTTTCATAGCCGTAATGAACAAAATTCTTTCAGTGTAACTTTACCAAAAAAATTGTGGGTTCAAAATCAGCAAATTTTCTTGTAGGTTTACAAGCTTTTTTTGCTAACATTACAGTTTTTTTTTTTTAGTGTAGGTTTTTGTCAAATTTACTAATACAAAATGCACGGTTTTATTTAATTTTTAAATAAAAGTAGTATTAAATAATTAAAAAAAAACGTAATCTGGCAACACTGGACCTGTTTGTGTTTAACACGTTCGACCTTGCAACTTATCCACCGTGTCAAATCAAAGTTAAGGTGTATTTGATTGTGATATGACCATGAAGTAAAAAGGACTTGAGAAAAATTAAGTGTTCTTTTGTGATTGAATTTTTGAATTTAAAGTGAGTTTTACATCCATACATTCTGTTTCTGTGTGGAATAGCGTGTCCCGAAAATTAAAAAAAAGAAGAGTATAGAGAAACTGATTCTGGAAAAACTGAAAACTGGTATCAGTTTTTGAGCGAAATATTTCATTGTGTGAAGTATATGGGGGAAAATACCTCAAGTTATTTTACAAGGTTTTTACCAATAAAATTGTAAACTAACAAATTTTTTACACGATAAAATTTACAAGGAGGCTTCATAATTTTACTGTTTTTTTTGCTGCTTCCTATTTTACAAGAATTCCTAGTAATTTTACAAGCTTTTTTCCAATAACTTTGTAATTTTACAAGCTTTTTACTAATAAAATTGTAAACTTACAGTTTTTTTGGTGCAATTGGAATTAAAAGGAATTCTCTTAATTTTACTAGATTTTTTTGTAAAATTATCTTAGAAATTTGTAAAATTACAAAAAAAAATGGTAAAATGACAAAAAAAATATAAATTTCGATGAAAATTTATTTGTTAAAAAACAAGGAAAACTGTCAAATATTGGTAATATGGGATTACGAGACTTTTCCTAGTAATTTGACAAAGTTTTTTTTGTGTGTAATATATTTGCATAAAAATATTTTTTTTTGTTGCTGTTTTCAAGACACGCTAATGCGTTTCTAGGCATATTCACATAATGTGTATGTTAGACTGCCCAGAAAAAAAGCGAAGTTTTTATTTTCTTGGGGGATACCTGCAAATTTTGTTCCTTTTTGTGCAAAAAAATTTCGGTTTTTTTTTGGGATTTTTAAAATAATATCTAGAGGTCGCGATCTCGCGTTTTATAACGATTTATTTTTTTTGAGTTTTTTATTATTTTAAATTGTTAAATATGATTAATATGATAAAATATTAATAATTTCAGACAAAAAAAAAATTAAATTAAAAATTAAATATCGCTCATTCCATGAGATGTCTCCCAGCATCTAATCAAATGTTCCTTAATTTATTTGAAATTTTGCACACATGAACACTATGAAGCCATTAAAATAAATCAGTTGTTAGTTCCGAGAAAATCCGTGAATTCGCGAATATATTCGCGTTCGCGAATTCGTGGATTTTCGCGAAACTAAAAACGAATTTATTTTAATTGCTCCATAGTGTACCTGTGTGCGAAATTTCAAATAAATTAAAGAACATTTGATTAGATGCTGGGAGACATCTCATGGAATGAGCGATATTTAATTTTTAATTTAATTTTTTTTTTGTCTGAAATTATTAATATTTTATCATATTAATCATATTTAACAATTTAAAATAATAAAAAACTCAAAAAAAAATAAATCGTTATAAAACGCGAGATCGCGACCTCTAGATATTATTTTAAAAATCCCAAAAAAAAACCGAAATTTTTTTGCACTAAAAGGAACAAAATTCGCAGGTATCCCCCAAGAAAATAACAACTTGGTTTTTTTCTGGGCAGTCTAGTGTATGTATTTCTATGATTTGTTAAAAGTATTTTTAAAACGACAATACAAAGAACTTGTGATTGGGTTTGTGTGTTTGTATTATATTCAATTGCATTAGTGAAAGTAGAGTAGTGTATTGGTGGTAGTCATTGTTATTGAGTATGTGTATGAGATAATATCAAGTAGCGACCCCAATTGAATTAAGTGCTTGAATGACCTTGTATTATAAGCTTAAAAATGGTCCAATGAACAAGTGATTTTATATGTATAGACTGATGGATGAATGAATGGATGGATGAATGATTTGTTTGCCTAACTTTTTTTTTCATATTGTTAATGTAGCTCTTGATATAATTAACAAACACAAACTTATGAACGTATAAAAATTGTACGCTTAACATGCCACAAAAAAACCCTCAGTTACATTCTATTGAAAATCTTCTAATGAACCAATACATGTATAAAAACTTACACAACATGTAATACAAAAATCACCTACTACTTGCTTATACATTCATCAATAGAAATTGGGCACAGGAAAAAATTGAATGAGTAATTGTGTTGCCACTGCAACCAATAATTAACAAAACATGTCATCGCTTTGATGATTTAGAAATTGTGAAAAATCTAAGAAATGAAGAAAAGTCAATGACAGACATGAACTAGAATTTTTATTCACTATTATAAAAGATTGGTAACATAACAGCTAGATGAATTTGGAAGTTTTGTAATTTTGTGGCCAAAAGGGGGTTATGGTTGTTAATTCTGATATATGACTTGTTTCAGAAAACTCCTTAATGATTTTTATTGCTACAGCAAAAATATTTCAGCCACCAAAATTTGATTGAAGAAAATTTTTCTAAAGAGTAATAGCTTTTCAGTTGGAATACCCTCCACTAATTGTAAGTGGTGTAAGGGGATATAATATGAAAAAAAAATGCTAACAAATCTGTAAAACAACTTTCAGTTTGAATTAGCAAACTTTAAACAAATTTTTTCTATCGTTTACATTCAATATTTTACAGTTTTTGTTTTAAAAATGGGTAAATTTTCGATGAGGCTTGGGAGCTCAAAATAGTGATATTGCCTTTCACACGGTGAGCTTGACCGATGTTTAGGTTCAACTTTAGTGTCGACGAAAAGTCTAAACGCAGTTCGATTTCTACTTGATAAAATGTCACAAAACTGTTAACAGCGAAATCGTAGCTGTTCGCATTCGCGAGATATCGCGAAATTAGTGTTTTTGTATTTTCTAAAATTTTGACAATGAAGTTTTTTAAATATCTTCAAAAACTGAGTATACAGTTTTAATTGTATTAATTTATAGGTCACAAAACAGTTAACATCGAAATTTTATCTTCTCAATTTCGCGAGAAATCGCACAATTAAAAAAAAATATATAAAATTGGAAAAAAAAAAATATTTTTCGCGTAAATTAGCAGTCAAGATATTTATTTGAGCAGTTTTGCCAACTTTAACCACATAAAATATAAAATTTAAACTGGATACAATATATTTGTCGTTTCTTGATTTTTTGCCTTTATTTTACACATTAAAGAAAAACTAAATTAATTAATACAAAAGCTTGAACAGTAATTTTGCAATTTCTCGGGAAATTGAGCATCTAAAATACTTCTGCTTGCAGTTTTGTCAACGTTAATAACCTCGAATTCAAACTGCATACCACATTTTTGTCGTTAATTGAAGGAATTGTTTTTACAGACCAAAAATAACACAAACTAATGAATAAATAGTAGTTTAGCGAGTTTTTAAGAATTCAGCAGCTAGAATTTAAATGTTAACAGCCGTATCACCTTTAATCAATAGCAAATCAAACTGCAATTCGAGTTTTTCAACAATGTTAAAAAAACTTTTTTTTTTAATCAAAACAAGAAATACCCCCCAAAAAGCTGTTTTTCGCTATTTCTCGCGAAAGTGAGTAGCTATAATTTTTTTGTGGACTGTAATAATTTCTTCCAACATGTTCAAATCAAACTGCATACCACTTTTTTTTATTATTTCTAAAAAACATAGAATATATAATTACGCGATATCTCGCGAAATTTAACACCTATAATTTCGATGTCAACAGCTGTGTGACCTTTGATCCAGCACAAGTAAAACTGCATACCATGTTTTTACAAATTTTAAAGAAACCTTTATAAATAGAAACAAGTAGAAAAATTAAATTCGACTTGGCCGAATCTATGAATACCCTCCACAATGCCCTTTTTAAGTTATAGTAAATTTTCTAGAGTGAAAAAAATAACATTTTTGATTAGAAATATTTTATTTTGTGTAAAAAAACTTTTTATTTTAACTAATTTTTGAAAAAAAAAAAAAAATTTACAAAATTTTTTTTTGAGTGTAAAATTTTTTTTGAGTGTAAATTTTTTTTTTGAGTGTATTTTTTTTTTTCTTTTAGTGTAAAAATATTTTTGAGTGACAAAAATGCGATGTAAAATATTTTTGTGACTTACCAATATTTTTAAAACATGTTTAACGGGTTTTCAACACGTGAATTTAAGGTGAGGCGAATCTGAAATTTACGGGTTTCCTAATAACTTTTGAACCACTGGACCGATTCGGCTGAAATTTAAAACGAACCGGACCTGAAGAACGATAAATATATACGCCACACTTCAGCACCCTCAGAATTGCCGTTCGAAAGTTACCGTGTGTTTTATCTCGTAAATTCCAAAAAAACCCTTGCCGAAATTCACTCATTTGCTCATAACTTTTGAACCACTGGACCGATTTCGCTGGATTGCAATACCAACCTGACCAGGTAAATGCCCAACATATATGCCAAACTTCAGGAGCCTCCGTAAAGTCTTTCAAAAGTTAGCGTGTTTTCAACAGACAGACAGACAGACGGACAGACGGACGGACGGACGGACGGACGGACGGACGGACGGACGGACATCGCTAGATCGTCTTAAAATCGATCGAGGATCATGAATATATATACTTTATGGGGTCCTAGACCAATATTTCGAGGTGTTACAAACGGAATGACAAACTTATATATACCCTCTATCACTAGAGTGGAGGGTATAAAAACAAAAACAAAAACAGCAAAAAATTAATTTCCCGATTTCTCGCGAACTAAAGAAGATATGAATTTGATGTTTGCTGTTTTGTGACCTTTAAATAAGCGCAATTAAAACTTTGTACTCAGTTTTTGAAAATATTTAAAAAACTTCAATGATAAAATTTTAGAAAATACAAAAACACTAATTTCGCGTTATCTCGTGAATGCGAGCAGCTATGATTTCGCTGTTAACAGTTTTGTGACATTTAATCTTGTAAAAATCGAACTGCTCTTTCACTTTTCGTCGACACTAAAGTTCAACCTGAACATCGCTGAGGCTCACCGTGTTCAGATCAATAGAAAAAATTGACATGTTCTGAAAAAAACTTTTAAGAAGCTGGAAGCAAAATTTTTTTTAACATGATAATGTTTTTAGGCTGGTGTCTAATTTTAAAAAAAGTTGCAGGACGCCACCTCAGTTTGACTATATAAGCTAACAATTAACGAAAAAGAAAAAAAGAATTACTATTTTCATTTTCTTAATACCAAAAATTTTAATAACTTGGATAATAATTCACCTCGTGGTGAATAAACCCGTTTTTCACCAGCTGGTGAATAAAAAGTAACATAATTATTTTTCAACAAAAAAAGTTTTTTTTTCATAAATTTTTTTTTTTCATCAAATTTTTTTTTCATCAATTTTTTGTTTTCATCAAATTTTTTTTTCCATCAAATTTTTTTTTTTCATTAATTTTTTTTTCATCAATTTTTTTTTTCATAATTTTTTTTCATCAATTTTTTTTTCATCAATTTTTTTTATCAAATTTTTTATTCTCAATTTTTTTCTCACCAATTTTTTTTTTTTTTCATTTTTTTTCATCTATTTTTTTTTACATCAAAAAATTTTTCTTTTTATTAAAAAAATTCATCAAAAACTTTTTTTCATCAAAATTTTTTTCACCAAAAATTTTGGGTTCATTAAATTTTTTCAACATAATTTGGTTTTTCGTGAACACAGAAAAAACAGCCTATTTTTTGTTGTTTTGTCCAATAAAAAATTATATAACATAAAAGAAAAAAAAATTGGTCAATATGAAAGCTTATTAGTATGTGAGAAACGAACTACTTTAAAAATTTGTAATTTTTGTTCAGATTTTCGCCCTATATTGGAAAAAAATTAAAAAAAATCAATTACTAAATACACCGATTCAATTACTTTAGTATTTGAATTTCCTCCGAGCACGAAAATTGTAATATAGATTACTCAAGTAATTGGTTCAATTATTAAAATAATTGAGCCAATTACTTTAGTAATTGGGCCAATTACTTGAGTAATCAATATTACAATTTTCGTGCTCGGAGTCAATTCAAATACTTAAGTAATTGAATCGGTGTATATAGTAATTGATTTTTTTATTTTTTTTTTCCAATAGAGGGCGTAATTTTGAACCAAAAATTAACAAAATTGAAAGTTGTTCGTTTCTCACATAATCACCTTTCATATTGACCAAATTTTTTTCCTTTATGTTGTAAAATATTTTTTTATTAGACAAAACAACAAAACTACTTTTTCACCTAGTCTAAGCTTTTCGCATAAAAATTTTCCATTTGTTTATCAAATGTATTTATATAAAACAAGTGAGAGTATTATATTCTTTAGTGCGGAATCTTTTATACTCTCCAAAAAGTAAAAACCCTTTTTATACCCTCCACTCTAGTGATAAGTTAGTAATTCCGTTTGTAACACCTCGAAATATTGGTATAGGACCCCATATAGTATATATATTTATGATCCTCGATCGATTAGCTCAATCGGTCCAGTGGTTCAAAAGTTATAAGCAAAACCCTGAATTTCAGATAAGTTTTATCTAAAATGCCACGTGTTTTAACAAGTTTTAATAGCATTGGTGGTAACTAAACAATGCTTTTCAAACTTATTTAATTTTAAAGCAATGCTTTTTAAACTTGTTTATTTTTAAACTTACTGGTAACTTAAAAATTACACTCAAAAAAAGTTTTACACTCAAAAAAAATTTTACACTTAAAAAAAAAATTTACACAAAAAAAATTAGTTTTTTTTTTTACAAAAATGACAATATTTTGTGTACATACGTACGTGCATTCACTCAGAAATATTTTTACAGTAAAAAAAAACATTACTCTCAAAAAAAAAAATTATACACTCAAAAAAAAAAAAAATTAGTAATTTTTCTTTAAAAAATAAAATATTTGTAATCAAAATTGTTAATTTTTTCACGTTAAAAAATGTACTACCCTTTAAAAAATGCATTGTGGAGGGTATTCATAGATTCGGCAAAGTCGAATATAACTTTTCTACTTGTTTGCACTTATTTTTGCACTCACTTACGAAATGTACAGCTCTTATGGTTTTTTAGTGGGGTCCTCGACTGATATTTTAATTCGTTTTACATGGAATAGCAAAGTAATATAACATTATTTTTTCTAAAAAAACTTTGCTTTGGCAAGTACACCCAAATCTTCCGCAAAGCTTATCATGATTTAATGTTTTGGGCAAGAGTACAAAATTCGCAGGCATTTTTTTTTTTAAGTTAAAAATAGTGTAAATTTTTAACAAAAAATAATATTTTATTGGTTATGGGTTTAAAATATTACAATGTTAGGTGTCCAACCTATTTCCAAAAAAACTGGACCAGGATCGGAAAAGAATTAAAATTTTCCCCATTCATATGGCTATAAATCGGAAAGTAAAAGAGAAAACGACTACTTCAAGCATAGTTACTCTTTATCGTTATAAACCCTAAAATTAATTGAAATTTTTGCTGGGTATATTAATGTTGAATTTGTGTAAGTTTGTGTGTGTAGATTGTGTGTTTTTTTAACAATTCAAATAAAGTCGCCATAACAAAAATGTTGTAAAAAAAAGGAAAATCGTTTTTTTTTTTTTGAAGCATCCTTCAAACATTTTCATTTAATCAAGTCCTTATGTGTGTTTTGTAGAGGAAATTCCTTCTTCTGTTTTTATTTTTATTTTTTTATGCCCATTTCGCCCCACCTCCAGCTTTTTTTCTGACTTTGATTTATACATTAATTATGCCAAGTATGCATTTAATTAAATAATTGAATTTGGTCAAGTGTGAAAATCTAATTTATAAATTTTTTAACACACTCCCACACACACTCAAACCTACATATTCGTATGCTAAATGTGAGAATGTTTGGCTTAAAAAAGATTTAACAAGAATGTTGATTTAATTAAGTATTAAAAGGGAAATTTATAACAGATTTAATAAAGATTAAGTGGTGACGAGATAAAAGTATAATGAAATTATAACTAATGAAATAGAAAGAAAAATTCAAGGGCGAAAAAAAGAAGCGCATTTATTGAAACACTGAACTTGCGAAAAATATTAACAAAAATGTCTGCGAAGTTTGTACTAGTGCCCAAACCATTGAATCATGATAATGTTTTGCTGTACAAGTAGGTGTTCTTTCCAAAGCAAAATTTTTCTAGGAAAAATAACGCTATATTAATTTGTCATTATATGCAAAATGCATTGAAATATCGGTCGAGGACGCCATTATGTTTATATATTATTGATCCGTAAAGCTTTCTAAGACATTCTAGTGATATCCATCTATCTGTTTGTCTATGTTTTTCGATAACTAAAAGTGTTTGATGAAGAAAAGGGTTTTAATGAAAAAATTTAATTGATAAAAATAAATATTTAATGAAAAAAAAATTTATGAAAAAAAATATTGATGAAAAAAAAATATTGATAAAAAAAAAATATTGATGAAAAAAAAAAATTTGATGAAAAAAAAAAATATTGATGAAAAAAAAAATATTGATGAAAAAAAAAATATTGATGAAAAAAAAAATATTGATGAAAAAAAAAAATATTAATGAAAAAAAATATTGATGAAAAAAAAAAATTATTGATGAAAAAAAAAAAAATATTGATGAAAAAAAAATATTGAAGAAAAAAAAAAAATATTGATGAAAAAAAAAATATTGATGAAAAAAAAAAATATTGATGAAAAAAAAAAATATTGATGAAAAAAAAATATTGATGAAAAAAAAAAAAAATATTGATGAAAAAAAATATTGATGAAAAAAAAAATATTGATGAAAATAATTATGTTACGTTTTATTTACCAGCTGGTGAATATTTTTGTTATTCACCACGAGGTGAATTATTATCCAAGTTACAAACCCAAGTTAGTAAAATTTTTGGTTTTAAGAAAACGAAAACAGTAATTCCAATTTTCTTTTTTGGTAGTCGTTAGCTTATATAGTTAAACCGAGGTGGCGTCCTGCAACTTTTTTAAAATTAGACACCAGCCTAAAAACATTATCATGTTAAAAATAAGTAAAATAATTAAATTTTTCTGAACTTGCGAAAAATATTAACAAAAAATAAGTAAAATAATTAAATTTTTCTTAGGCGAATTCATAAATACCATTCACAATTCCTTAAGCATTTGAATAAGTTTTACAAATGTTTTTCGGAAAGGATCAGAAGAAAATAAATAAAGAAAGAAAGAAAGAAAGAAAGAAAGAAAGAAAGAAAGAAAGAAAGAAAGAAAGAAAGAAAGAAAGAAAGAAAGAAAGAAAGAAAGAAAGAAAGAAAGAAAGAAAGAAAGAAAGAAAGAAAGAAAGAAAGAAAGAAAGAAAGAACGAAAGGCGGAACAAATTTAGAGAAAAAGAAAAATAATAACAATGTGCTCGAATTTGACGCTTTTTTCTTTTCGTGATCCTGTTTCCTTTTAAAAGGACTTCACAGTTTTAGAGGAATAAATTTTATAAAATATTTTTTTAATATTTGTACTTGTCCTATCACCACTAGTGATAGCAAAAATGCAAAAATGAAGGATATCCCTAATTTTCATATTTTATTATTTTTACATATCAGGAAAAAGGAGGCCAGTTACCTTCTTTTAAAAATGTATCCTTCAGTATCATTCAAAATTTTCAACAAAATATTTTGATAAAGTTTTTAAAGGACTTTATTCACATATTTTTATCCTGATAAAAATAAAAAATGGAAAAATTAGGGGAGATCCTCCTCTTTCATCTGCCATATTTTACAAAATGTATTCTTAAATACGTTGAAGTCCTTTTAAAAGGAAAACGGATCACAAAATGAAAAACTGTAAATGCTGTTTTACTCCATTTCATCACTACTTTCAGACGTATATCATCCGGTTCATGTTTAATATTGCATGTAGGACGGTGTAATAATAAGTGTTTAATACATATTAAAAATATTTTTATAGAATTAATCGTACTATAGAAAAAGTATAACCTAAAATCTAAATTTATGATCAAAATCCGTCCTAAATTTGGTATTCCCGGCAAAAAAAAATTTTTGAGTGAAATTTAAATTGTTTACTTGTTTCTTTACTTCTCCGCAAAGAAACATGTTTATATTTTCCATTTAAAAATTTCATTTATTAAATTTATAAAATCTATTATATTTAAAAACAATTCTTAAGGTGTTAAAGAAATTATATAAACATCTCATATTTTTTTTTTGTAAAATGATTCCATAATAAAATATTATATTTACCAAGTACTTAAATTTATTTAAATTTTTACAAACAATTTAACTCTAACATAAATTTCATTTTTGGTAAAATGAAACGAAAAATTTGTAAAATTAAAAATTCCACCCCCATATTTACACAAAACATATACAGAATACTCGTTGCAAAGAGAACAGTTTTGTAAAATACATCTAGCAAAAATTTATAGGGCATTTATAAAAAAAAAATACCATTTACTATTAAAAGCATTTACAATTACACAAGGAAGTTAGGGTGGCATATAACAATTTTTTTGATAATACATAGAAAAAATAATAATTTGTCCGTACAATTAATTTAATTGTTAGTGTAATTAAAGATTTAACTAAAACATTAACTACAAACTAAAATTGTTCTTTTTTAAATAACTCTTGATAGTTTTTGATTGATTACACAGTCCAACAGCCAATATTAAACATGAACCCGACAATCGTCTGAAAGTAGAGATAAAATGGAGTAAAACTGCATTTACAGTTTTTCATTTCGTGATCCTATTTCCTTTTAAAAGGACTTCAAAATTTTAAAGGAAATGAAAGAGGCGGATCTCCTCTAATTTGTAATTTTTTTTTATTTTGACATATCAGGATAAAAGGATGTGTGTGTCATTTAAAAACTTTATCAAAAATATCACATTTTTGAAAGGACGTAACTTACCTCCTTTTTCCTGATATGTAAAATTAATAAAATAGGAACATTTGGAGAGATCCTCGTCTTTCATTTGCTATCACTAGTAGCATCGTAGGTCAAGTACAAATATTAAAAAAGGAAAGGAAACAGTATCACGAAAAGAAAAACTGTTAATGCAGTTTTACTACATTTAGTCTCTAGTTTCAAACGTTTCGTCTTTAACTATTTTTTTTAATTTTTGTCGGACGGTGTTATAACTGATCTTTTACGAATGACAATTGATCATTTCCTTGTCTTCGAATTAAAATTTATATTTTTTGAAATACAATTGATTGTTTTGAAATAACAACTGTTTTTTACGAATTTCAATTGATCTTTTACGAAAATTAATTAAAATCTTTGAGTAACATATGGAGAACTCGAATTATAAAGAACAAGGAACTGACTTCTGATTATCTCTTGTTATGATAAATGCCACCTTAATACAGACACAATTGCTAAATGTTCAGTTTTTTTTTTTGTTTAAAAAAAGAAAGAATTTAATACACACCTATTGCAAACAATACAATACAAAACAGAAACAAAATCTGAAATATTTTACGTACATATGAACTATACAATAACAACGCCAAGAGAAACAGCATTTTTTTCAAACAACTAAAGATGAACGGGTGAATCAGTCTTTGGTCACTTTTTCACGATTTCTTACTTATGATTTTTTTGAGTAATGCCTTTTAAAGTTATGTATTTGACATCCCAGAGATCATGCTACTGTATGGATCCTACACTGAAAGAATTTTGTTCATTACGGCTATGAAAACATACATTGATTCTATGAAAAAAATCATTAGAAGTCATCCAATGATGCCCTTCATAGAATCTATGAAACAAATTCATAGAAACCAGAAACCTGTGAAAAAGTTCATAGACAATGAAAAAAAGTTCTAATTTTATTTATGTTATTTTTTTAACTTTATTTATTTTTTCTATTATTTTATTTATTTACAATTTTCTATTTTTAAAAACTTATATGTTTTTTAACTTATCACCACCGAGATTCGAACGGCGAACCAGTTGTTCGTGAAGCTTAGTCTCTAGCCACTTAGCTAAAGTATATAAACAAATAATAGCACTTTAAATCCATTTTGTTTAATATTCTGCTTTAACATATTGAGTTTGTATCTATGCTCTGTCGCAATGCTCTGCCAAAAGCTGTGTGTTTATAGAAAACAAAATGTTTGTGTATTTACAAAAAAGGAACCACAACAATAGCATACGCTGATGATGTGGTTGTTGTTGTTGTAGCGTCCACTGGAGGTTCACATGCAAATTCAAAGAAATGTTAGTAGTAAATTATTATTTAATTTTCAATATAGTTATTAAAAATATTTTGGGATGGGGATGGGAAGGGAATTGGGATAGGAGACATAAAACAGTTCGAGGAATGATTTTGTTATTCTATCATGTGGCAAATATCTGGATACTGTATCCGCGATTTTAGAGGGCTCACTTAAGGCTATGTGGAAGTGGTCTTCAGGAAATGGACTTAATGTCAACCCGCAGAAAAAGGAAATGGTCCTTTTTACTAGAAAATACAAAATCCCGGAATTTAGAAAGGTTCGAGTGGGATGAGTTGAAATTCCAATATCACCGCATGCCAAATTTCTTGGAGTGTTCTTGGACAGTAAGCTGTTCTGGAAAAAGAACTCTGAAGAAAGAGTAAACAAGGCAAACAACGCGTATTACGCGTGTAAGAAAATGTTCGGCAGTACCTGGGGTCTAGAACCTAAAGTCATTTACTGGATTTATACTTCAATCGTAAGACTAATCTTACTCTATGGAGTTTTAGTCTGGCATAAGGCACTCAAAAAGGATGTGACGCTTAAAATATTTCAGAAGCTTCAACAGCAAATGTGACGGAGTATCACTGGCACTTTGAGAACAACATCAGCCAACTCTATCGACACTTTATTGCACTTATTACCAATTGATCTCTTTGCAAAGGGCGAGGCTTACAAAGCTTGTCTCAGACTCAAAGAGTCAAATTGGTTCAAGTATCGCAACTTTGGACACAGTAACATTGCTAATATGGACCGTATTGACTCTGATTACACAGTGCCCAAACTATTTTTCGACCGGAAATATGAAGTTAGATTACCGGATCGAGAATTCGTGTCGATCTGGCAGGGCCCTCCTGCGAACTCAATAAATATCTTTACTGATGGATCGAAGCAATCGCATGGTGTGGGAGCTGGTTTCACGATACTGGGACTAGACCAACACTTATCTTTTAAATTATCCGTAGACTCGAGTATCTTTCAGGCTGAGATAGCTGCTATGTCAAAAGCTGTGGAATATATGGCAAAGAAAAAAGGTGCAACCCTTAATTTCTTCGTGGATAGTCAAGCTGCTCTAAAGGCACTCTTGAGCTTCCGAATTGAATCGAAAGCGGTTTTAAAGTGTTACGAGAATTTAAAACAACTTTGCTTAAATAATGAAGTTACCTTATTATGGGTACCAGGGCACGAAGGAATAGAAGGAAGGTACCACCATAATGCTTTCACCGCCACTCCAACATTACAAACTAAAACGAAATACCCTTTCTGTCGTCAAGGCAAATCGAAGATGGAAGAAACTTGGGACAAGTCGTATAAGCAGAATTTTATGGCCACGCTATGATTTAGGAAGAACTAAATTCTTACTTACACTTACGAGAATAGAATGTCGTATGTTGACAGGTTTAATAACGGGACACTGTCTTGTCGGAAAACATGCCAAGAACATGAATCTTATTACAAACGCAAGCTGCAAAAGGTGCGAGACACCAGACGTCGAGAAGACCATTGAACACATCCTGTGTCACTGCCCGGCTTTGTCACGAAGTCGATTATTAATTATAGGAAGTTCACAGTTCGAGACTTTGGAGAAAATTACGAGGATAGACCTGAAAAGTTTAAAACAATTCGCAATGAAGGTCAATGTATTTAGTTTACATCGGTAACCGGTAAAAATTTTGTGGTATCGCTGTGGACCAATTGGTCTATGCGGAGTGCCCATCTGGCACCGCCACCCTAACTTAACCTACAAAAAAGAAACGTTGTAAAACTAAATGTTATTTGGCGAGATTTTCCTTCTTTGGTGGAGCTGATAGCTAAGGCGTCGTCAAAAACTACTTCAGCCGGTAGGTCTTGGGTTCGAGCCCGGGTCGGGGCAGAATTGATATTTTTTTTTTTTATGTTTTTATATTTTTTTTTATTTCTTTAATATATTTATTCAACTATATTAATTATTGTAACATTATTTAAATTATTAAAAAAATTAAAATGCATATTGATGACATTTTTTTCTATGAATGACATTCATTTATTCTATAATTTTTGTCTATGAATCGAACAAAATCTGTGAATAAAATTCTATGAAATATTTCACAATTCTAATGAAAATTCATTCAATATTCAGATTCTAGGAATTTGGTTTAATGAAATTTGTTCATAGATATAATAAACAATAATTCATTCCGTGTAACTGCCTACGCACGGTGGTTCTAGACCGATACGCTAAGTTGGCTGCTAAGCAAGTATCACCTAAATCATGATTATCAATTCGTGTTAGGTTAAAGCTATTGCTTTTATGTACACGATTGTTAATGTCAAAAAAAATATGTTTATACCAATTTAACTAATACACTCAAGTTATTTCTGCCACGCTACCATCTCTATTAACAACGAGCATAGGAGCAATAACGAAATAAAGCTTAAAAACATTGTATATTGTGCATTTTATGCATCTATGTGTGTATTTGGGGTAGTATCATTTGGTACACTTAAACGGGCATTCTATTTTCCGATTTTTCACATTGTTATTCAAGTACTTATGCTTAAAAATACTTCTACATAAACACTTTCACACACACTTCCACTAACTCCATTATTTATCAAATTGTTTGGTTTGTTAGTTGGTCGGTCGGATGGGTTGCTGCATTATGAACAATAGTACAATTTTTTTTTTTTTAAGGGATACACATCTACATTACAAAAACTAAACCAATACAAAATCATATAAAAGAAACTCTATAAATTTAAGTGGAAACCATATTTTATTACATGCGCTCAAGGAGGAAAATATTTTTATTTAAGAAAAAGTTTTTGGAAACAAATTGTTGGTTCCGGTCGGGGCTGCAAGTTTTGGGAATTCATCTACAAAAATAGGGATAAACTGGAAAAAACATCATTTGGGGATTAAGGATTTTTTATCGATTTCAAAAATATTTTGGAGATTTTTTGGTGTACGTAAGAATTGTTCTATGTTGTTTAAACAAATTTTGGTAAAAACTACTTACTGCGTTGTATAAAATATACAAAACAATTTCTAAAAATCGTATTTTTTCGAATTTGGGTATTTTAAGAAACATCAATTTTAATTGCTAAATCTTCAAAAAATAATTTAATAATTAAACAATACATTGAAATTTTTCAAGTGGAAAACAATAACACAGTGCTACAAAAGTGAACAAAAGCATGGTTTCTACAGATGGATCGACATTCATAGAATGTCTTAGAGCAGAGCTTCTCACTAACTTTAGCTTTGCGACCCCTTTTCAATATTTTAAATTTTTCGCGACCCCCACAAAAAAAAATAAAAATGTTAACGTGAACTTTGCCCTCAGTTAATTTTAAAACCTGAAGTAATGTAAAAATTTGGAAACAAAATTCAGAAGCAGCATTGAAAGATTAATCGAAGAAAACCATGTGGTCAGATCCCAGACGCATACCAAAAATTTCACGTAAAAAAACTTCTAAAAAAAAACACAATTTTTGTGAACTATGACCTCAATTTCCTCAAAAATTTGGAAACCAGGTCCCAAACTACGGCATTTTATATCGAAACTTACTATCATCATCCATTTTTTATTTCCGAAATAATAGAAAAATTCCAGTTTAACCTGATCAGACATCAAGAAATGTTTACCAAGAAAGCATTTAAAGTCCAATTTTGAGTAATGGTTGTTCTTTTTTAAAAATTATGTACCAATGTTTGGTATTAATCGAAATTTTATTCGATCACTAATCTAGATCACTAATTCGGATTCAGATTTGGAATCAGCATTAAAAAGTAAGTCAAAAAAAGTGGTTAGATCCGAGACGCATCCAAAAATATTACAAACGAAGCTCTTAAAAATGCACAAGAATTCATTTTCGTGAACTTTGCCTTTAATTTTCTCAAAAACCTAACATACTAGAAAAATTTGAAACCCAGATTCAGAATCAGTATCGAAAAGTTAATAGGAAACGAACTGTCAGATCACAGACTACTTCACAATCAGTGTTGGTGAGCATCCCGGGAAATTAACAACCATACAGTGATTACGGAGGGACCTTAAGTGATGGAAATGATTTTTTTTTTTTAAGTATATTTGTATATTTTTATAACACAACAATAAAAAAATGTGTTTAAAATTTACCAAAATTTAAGGTTTAACAAAATTGTTGGCGACCCTCCTGAAATTCTTCCGCGACTCCCTAGGGGGCCGCGACCCACCATTTGTGAACCATTGTCTTAGAGTTTGTCATAGGGCTTGGCCTTTAATGGGATTTTCCCAAAAGACCATATTTTATCATTAGGTTGCAACCCTTTTTTTAATTTGAGATTGAGCAGTAAAAAAACCGGTAACTCTTTTTTTTCTCCCCTTTTTGCAAATAAGCAATTTTACGACAATCGGTAGGTGCCAAGTAGACGGGCGATTTTTACGTATGACAAAAAGTTTTTCTTCCGATTTTGAACGCCTGGAGAAATTTTTATTCAACCTAAAGGCCTAAAACTTATATGGTACAAAGTTGATGCCAGTTGGATTTTATTAACCCGTGGCGATCAGAGTTATGGATTTTTGAAAGTTAAAAAAACAATAAAAAACACGGTACTTTTATAGGTTTTCCAACTAGTTCAAGCCGTTAGTCCAATTTGAGCTTCGTATGAAACTCCTTAGATATTGAATTTTGACATATGACAAATCAGCTCCCTAGATCCCAGTGAAGCATGTGTTCGATAGTTTCCAAATACAAGAAAATTACTAAATTGTTATGAATTTATTGAATTTCCCAGCAAAAACATGAAAATAAGTTGTGAAAAGTAATCATTACCAAGTACATTATATATAATGAGTACCCATTACCATTAACATTATTTTAAGCCCAAAAGTAACTACTTCTCAGTAATATGTTATAAAAGCACCTGTAAGTAATAATATCTTCTTGCACTTGCAGTTTTTAACCATTACAATTCAATTAACTTAAAAAGTATTTAAAAACTTAATAAAAATTACGCAATTTTTAAGTTTTAGTAAAAACAAGTTAAATTTTAAAAGTTTTAATTAACTAATTATTTTACTTCTTATTAGTAATGGGTTTTTACTCCTTATTTGTAATCCGAGGCAGTAACTACTTATATATCTCCATACTCTTCACTAGTTATTTTTGTCTCACGCCCTTGTTAAACTAATTAGTGTTTCATTCAATAAGTAACTACTAATTAACATCTGTTTCGGATTATAAAACCCATTACTAGTAATGCCAATTTTTGCTGGGTTATAACATTATTTTAAAAGGTGGGCGTGCCCCTTTTTTTGCGATATTATTTCTACAGTCATTGAGAGTATATATGAGCAATTGTCATTAACTTTTAATATTTAAGAAAAAAAAAATTGCGATTTTTTTTTCGTGGCACATTGATAAGACTTTGTAGGTAAATTACATTATAAGTAAGTAAATCAAATCCGTCCGCGTGCATTAATTTGAGCGGTCGCACCCAAAACTATGGCGGTTTCAAGTTAAAATTTTTAAAAAAATTGTCAAAATTACATTTTTTAGCCGAAGTTAACCAAACGTACCATTTTGTATTATGCTTACCCATAGCTAAAATACATATTCAAACATGCATAAAATCTTTGCTAAATATCGAGATATTTGCATTTAACCAATTTTTTTTCGGCACATTTTCCAATATTTTGGAAATAAAAATGTTTCCAGCAGTTTTATTTTTTTTTTAGAAAAACATTACCAAATGCATTAACAAAATCTCAACAAATTCTTAGTTAACACCATTATTCTATCTCTAATAGGTAAGAAACTGCAGTGGTTTAAAGGCAACATTTTTGAAAAAAAAAAAATTAATAATTTTTAATTTTTTTTTGTTTTTAATACTAAATGTCTGATTTTACACTGTTGTCCTTCACTGAATATTGAAACTATTCAAAGTATGATTAGTAATGCTAATATTAAGGTTATTACGAAATATTTTAACGTTATTACTAATTTTATCAAGGTTATAAAAAATTTTAGCGATTTTTCGCGATTTTCGCGACTGCAAAAATCAATGGACTAATTTTGAAATATTATTTGAATAAGACATGTCAAAATCTATCAAAATACATTTCTTTTCTACTTTATTTACGTAATGTAAGATTTTATATAACCATTAAATTTAAAAGTATCAAAAATTTAAAACCACCAAAAAACCACTAAAACGTCAATTGTTTTTGGGTGCGAATGGATTGAAGATAAAGCATAAAAAATACTACCAAACGCGCTTTTCACTGGCCAATTTCGATAAGCGGCCTGGATGTGCCTTATAAAAAACGTAAAACAGAAAAACGCCGCGGAATTCGCCAATATTAAGTTTTGATCAATGTTGCTTTCCATGATTTATTATATTTGCACATACCATTGTTTCTACATGTTCAACTTTCAGCCATGCACATTTGGCTGTCAAATAATGCAAAACTAAAATATCGAAATTTTGCAAAAAATTTAAAAAGTTCATAAAATTTTTGCCATTGAATATTTTTTGGGTGCGTTTGTAAATCAAGTGGGAAATGGTAAATTATAAAGTTCACAAAGCATTCGGAACCATTCGGAATAAAACTGGGAGTGTGCCTCGCAAAAAACAGACTTTTTAAAAAATTCATGTTTTTTCTTCCCATCTTTGGAGAGCTGCAGCTTCGTAACCATTGCGAGCACATCACTCGAATCAGTCTCAGATTGTGCATATTTACAAGGGCTTTTACCATGTGCATTTGAATTTTAAAATTACAGTTTGCACCAAAAGCTACAATCAAAAAACTTCGAAAAATTGAAAATTGAAAAAAATTGGTATCAAAGATTTAGGTCCATGTAACTTTTTTCTTATTGATGGCACATCCACTGAACCTATACCAAATAATTGCCCAAGTCTACTGATTAAACGGTATTAAATTTGGAGCAATAGCTTTAACGCACCCAACAATATGGAACTTTGAACGAAAAATTTCATGAGAGTATCAAGCGATTTTTTTACATTTTTCAACTTTGCACGTTCCTTACCATGAGATAATGAGACTATTTGCGCTGTGCCTTTGCAGAATTACTCATTATGGTACCCTTAACATATTTACATTCACAGGTACCACCTAGTTTACAAATAAAAATGTTATTGCGAAATTAGTAAAATATCACAAGCGTTAAAAGTTAATGACAAAAGTCCATATACCAACTTTAAAGAAATTATAACCAAAATTAAAAAAATTTAAAAAAGTGGGCGTGGCCATCCATATCACAGGGCACCCCGCGATTGCCCTGAAACTTACATATATAAAAGAGGGGAGCAAAATAGGAGTAACCTGTTTTTATATAGCTGCACAATCTCACATTTAGCGGGTTAAAGGGGAAGTGGAAAAACGGTATTTCTTCGTTTTTTGAGGATTTTCCCCATTTTTTTTTTTTATTTATTTATTTATTAAGTCTATGGATTACATCCTTACAGACTATACAATGTTACAAAAAAAAAATTTACATATGTAGAATAATAAACAAATATACAGTTTTTTGTTTTAAGTGTTTAAATAAATTATTATGTTTCGTTTTACAATTGTAGAGGTTAATGAGAAATCAATTAATTTATACAAGTTAATTTATTAAAATCTTTTCCAACTCTCCGCTATGGATCAGCATTTGCGTAATTGCTGCGAAAAAATGGTAATGCTATGGGGCAAAAGTAACGAGTAGGTCTTTGAGGGACATTGAAAGTAATATTTTCCAAAAGAAACTCTGATGAAATATCGCCATTAATTATATTTAACATAAAGGATACATTTAACATAATTCTTCGGCTTTTTAAAGTTAGTAGTTTAATTAGACCAAGTCTACTTGGATATGATGGTAGATTTATAGAAGGATTCCATTGTAAACCTCGCAGACAAAACAGAAGAAATTGTTTTTGAACAGATTCGATATGGTAACTATGTACATTGTATTGTGGGTCCCAAATTACGGATCCATATTCAAGGATCGGTCTTACAAGTGAGGTATACAGCTGTTTTGTAATATCAGGATCGGTAAACTCCTTTGCCCATCGTTTGATAAAGGCAAGAACACCTCTGGCTTTATTGACGGTCATATGAATATGTGGAACAAAACTCAGTTTTGGATCGAGTAAAACTCCAAGATCGAGAAAAACTAGAGTTTGCAAACCAATTAAAATCGTATTCGTAATCGCGATTAATCGCACCAATTAATCGTAATCGTAATCGACAAAAAAATCATGCGATTACGATTAAAATTTTTTTATGAAATACACTGTTTTTATAACGAATTTCAATCACTTCCAAAATTTTTTGAAACCCATTTTAAAGTTTCTATTAAAATTATTTGTCAAAAAACCAAATTAGTCTGAAAAACGATTACTTTCGGGACAATTTCAAACAAAAATCATTGATTCTGGAATGTAAAGTAGAACTGAACATTTTGATGGGTTGGCATTTGATTCATTTAACTTGTTTGCGATTTTTCTTTTTCATTCAAATTTAAAGTAAAATTTTAAATATGATCTGAGTAAATTTTAAAGAGTTTTGTTTTTAAAATACATATACTCAAAAAGCTTTGGTTAAAAAGTTAAACATGAAATTATTTCAAAAAACTTAATTTTTTCATACTTTGACCGCTGGTTGACTAACGATGCCTTGTACATTTTTAAAATAAATTTCCTTACAATTAGCTCTTCACTGGCCAACTGCAGGTATTCCGACACGACCCCGCAGAAGTTTTGGTAAACTGGAAGCAGTTTTTGGAAAGGAATCATGATCCAAAGAACGAATCCAAATCAGTCACAGTTTAGAGTACTCTTTAGTAGCAAATATAAAGAGCTATTAAGACTCAGTAAAATCGTGTATCTTTTCAGCGCTGATTGAAGCACTCTTTGTAGAGTTTATTTAAGCGGAATTAAGATGTAAAAAAATCTAAGTGGTTTTCACGTCATTTATCCAGCAAATTTGCAACTTCAAAAATTATGCGGTGAAATTAAATTTTTTATTACATGTCGTGAGCATTCTTTTTTTATACTTTGGATATTTCTTTTTTAATCAGCTGTTTTGGTAAAACGTAAAGTTTGCTTTTCCATTTTTATTTTGTCATTTCATAAGAACAAACAAAAATACACGATTCAATGTATTTTTTTTTAATAAATGTGTTTTTTTAATTATTAATAAGTATGCAAACAATTATTGCGGCCGAAATGTCAAAATAAAAGCAAGTCTGTTTGTTATTTGCACACAATTCCGTGTGCAAATGAAATATATGTGCAAATGAAATGTCAAACGCATATAATTTGTTGTTGTGAGTTTGCACACTTTGCAAATATTCCTAGTTTATCAAGTTTGCACCGTTTATCACCCAAAAAGCAAATGATGTGAGCTCCACTCTAGTATTTTTGTCCAAATATCTTTTTTATCATTTAAAAAGTGTTGAAGATGTCAAATATTAAAGTATGTGTGGGATTTTATCAAAAAAGAATTTTAATTTTAAGGTTCAAGGGCGCTCGAGCGCAATGATACAAAAAAAGAGACTATGGTGCCAAAATCTCGAATTATTTTTACTGGGAAAGGTCGAAAGTTTTTAATTTTATTTCTTAAAAATAATCAGCTTTACCACAAGAAAAAAAAATAAATTTAAAATGAGCTTTTAATTTTATTTCCATACAAATTGTTTTTGTTTTTAAAATCGACTTTCAAAAAATGTATAGAAAATTTGAAATTTAAAATAAAACTTTTGTTAAAATAGACTTTTTGTTTTCTTGTGGTAAGGGCCAATAGTTTTTGTTCTAAAAAATACGTTCTAAAATGTAAATATCAAAAGATTTTTTTAAAGCTATTGCAACTCATATTATTTAAAAAATTCGATTAATCGTAATCGCGATTAACGGCAATTTTTTTAATCGTAATCGCGATTATGAAATATCTCGATTATTTGCAAACTCTAAGAAAAACATCAACTAGATCCAGTTTATGCTCTCCTAAAACGTAATGAACATTAACGCAGTTCCTCCTATAGAATCGCATATATTTGCACTTTTTTAGATTAAGATCCATAAGATTAGCTTTACACCACTGATAAAAATTATCAAGATCGTTTTGAAGAAAAATATGTTCGAATGGGTTTTTATTTCCTCATAAGAAACTATATGAAGATTTTATACAGGTCGAAAGGGTTTTTAAGGCCTATCCAATAGTGTATCGGTCGTACCCAAATTCGGTTTCGTTAAGTTCATTATTGTCAAAAATGTAAAATCGTTGGGATAGTTTATATGGATATGTATATGAGGCATTCCACACCAAATGTCCAGCGAAAAAAAAACAAGTGTTCCGTAAACTTCTGAATAGGTTGTATGGATAGCCCTATATGGAACTTAGAAAACTGCGATTTTGGTTTTTCAATTTTTCAAAAACTGGGCTTAGGAGGCGTAGTCAAACATTGGAAAAATGGACAAATTTGTGGCGAGTTGCCTTGGTTAAATATTTATCACATTAAAACGGAATGCACTACAATCTCAAAAATGTACATTCTTATATAGTTTTGTATGGGTTCGATTAATTTTTTTTTTTTTGAAAATTTTCAGAACCCGTTCTGAATTTTTCCATTTTTTAAAAAAGTCAATTTATCAAAAATCCGGCCACTTTTTTTTAATTTTTTTTTTAAGTTAAGATGTTTGTCCATCCACACAAAAAAAATCAGACACGCGTTTGTCGTTTTTTTCAAGAAAATCGCATTTGAATTTTAAATTTCATAACAATTTTGTAATTTGCTTGTATTTTCTTGTATTATCGTTGCGAATGAGTATTATTAATTGCATGAATATTACTCATTCGCAACGTTAATACAAGCAAATTACAAAATTGTTATGAAATTTAAAATTCAAATGCGATTTTCTCGAAAAAAACGAAAAATGTTTTTCTGATTTTTTTTGTGTGGATGGACAAACATCTAAACTTTAAAAAAAAATTTAAAAAAAGAAAAAAAATGTGGAGGATTTTTGATAAATTGACTTTTTTAAAAAATGGTAAATTTCAGAACGGGTTCTGAAAATTTTCCAAAAAAAAAAATTTTAATCGATAGCCCATACAAAACCATATAAGAACGTAAATTTTTAAGATTGTGGTGCATTCCGTTTTAATGTGATAAATATTTAATCAAGGCAACTCGCCACAAATTTGACCATTTTTCCAATATTTGACCACGCCTCCTAAGCCCAGTTTTTGAAAAATTGAAAAACCAAAACGCAATTTTTTAAGCTCCATATGGGGCTATCCATACAAGCTATTCAGAAGTTTACGGTACACGTGTTTTTTTTCGCTGGACATTTAGTGTGGAATGCCTCTTATATGTTAAAAATGCACTAAATTTATTAGTTTTTTAATTTTATTAGATAAAGTTTTGATTTTTTACGTGATTTTAACTAAATTTGTGCTTTTTAACATTTTGGGTAATTTTTTTTTATAATACCGTTACGTACCAATATCGTTGTTTCGGTAACGGTTAACCGTTACATAAATAATCGAAAAGACCGTTACCTTTACCGTTACCGATATAAAAAATATGTAATACCAATACCGTTACCAATACCGATATTCGTTTCGGTTGCCAACCCTGATCAAATTTGACATGAATATGAATAGTAAAAAAACTTTTCTGAAATCGGTCAACCGGTTTTAGAGATATTGCCATTTGCAAATTTGTCAAAACTTTTTCTTAGTACATTACAGACATTTTTTTAAAAAATATCTCAAAATTTAATTTCATTCATTGCTTTCTAGAGCTTGAAACAAGCTTTTATTTAAACTTAACTTGAACCAAATCAAACTTATCCATGGCACCCCAGTCAGAAATTGCCAACCGTACCAAAAATTTTGTGTTGGCACAATATCGGGCTAGCCAAAAACACAACATTGTATAATGTAAAACAGTTTTACTAAAAATATGGTGTTGTCACAACTTTGTGTTTACATAAAACACTACACTATGGATTATAATTGAAAAGTTTTAACATTTTTATTTTTTTAAAAAGTTTTTGATTTCCATAGACCTCAACTCTTTAATCTAAGTGAACACTTAAGTAGTTGCTTTTTTAACCAATTCGCACAAAATGGTAATTAAAAAGCACTACATCGAGATTTTCAATATATCCCTAAGCAAAAGATAAATCCAATGTCGTAAATTTGTAAAATCAATGTTAACCCAACGTCAAAACAAAAGTCGAGCGATCGTTGGCCACTGTTATCATTTCAACTTCGAAATGACGTCGTAGACTTAGAAACGGGTATGATATGCCAACGTTGGTACCGTCGCCGCCAACTTCATTCCAACGTTGGCCCGTTTGTATTTTTCTGACTGGGACCCTTCGATTAAAATTTAGAATTTGTGTTGAAAATTTAAAAAAAAAAAACTTTTATTGATGGTCGAAACAAGTTTAAGCTATCGGATTTGGCTTAAATTAATTTTAAATGGGAGTTTTTCTTAACCCTTAACCCACTGAAATCGAAATACGAGTTATTTTGTTATCATAATTTTGGTTCTAGCATGAATTTGGGCAGAAAAACACGAATCTGAAGTCCGTTTGTCAAAAAAGTTTAAATTGAAAGCTCCAGGTGAGAAAAATTAAAGACCGTCTGTAGAAGGTGTTAGTGGGCTAGCTGAAAAAAAATAAGACATAATCTGAATAATTCGATTTCGAAAAATTCATTTTTATTCAAAGTAAAAATTTTAATACATTGACTACAACAGGTAAATACTAATATGGAATAATTTATTCGTTTTGGTGATACTTTTTAAAACAGATTTTTGTTTGGAGTAACACAAAAGTACGTTACATTCGAAGCAAAATGTGTGTATTTCTCATTCCTATATGGCAAAAAAAAATATTAAGCAAATCTGAACTCGAGCATCTTTAAGAAATCGCATTTAAGGATTTTGTGATAGTTAAACTGTTTGCAACATGGAGTAACGCGTTTAATCCTCCTCGTTGAAGGCACATGTGGTATAGCTATGGACCAGCCGGTCTACTCACGCTACACCACCCCTAACCTTCTGCTGACCCTCCCTTTATAAAATTGTAAACATCTTCATGCAATTTTTTCAAATGTTCTCAAGGACAAGTCAGCATTTGGTCATCGTTGCCTAAAAGCATTGGTGGAGCACTGCTGACCAACTTCTGACTTTTCCTTTGGAATATTTGGAAAAATTATATGAAGATGTCAGCAATTTCAAAAAGGGAGTGTCAGCAGTATGTCAGGTGTGATTTCGTTTGGCCGACAGTTACGACTTCTTAGAACCACCCAAATCAGAAAATGATAAATTTCGTCGAATATCACACTTTCCAAAAGTTAAGTCTTTACCCATTCCATTACTGGTGGTTGGTCCTGCGGTGAATGATGGACAACCAAAGGATCGTTTAAACAAAAGCACAGGGTTCTTTTGCACGCTCTAGCGAAATTCATATATATTTTCATCATTATCTAAAGTTTGGGTCTCCGACAAAAAAGGAATGCGTTTGTTGTAGCCATTTCGGGAATATGGAAAACAATCCTGGTTGCATAACCTTTGTCTGGATTTGGTGTCCATTGCGACCCATATAAAAGTTTATCAGACCTATTCTTATTTGTGGACGATAAACTTTTGATAGTTGAACTGGATCTCTGAAGAGTCTTTGTGCTAAATTATCACCCTCATTCAAATAAGTCGCAACTTTTCTGATTTTAAAAATGGGATCATGTCCAGCAATACCCTTTTTTAACCTTTTTATATTAATCGTTTATCGATAAATATTTCTTTTTATGTTCAAATTTGTTTTTCGGCATACTGTGTGGTATGTGTCGTAATCCATATTCGCTCCAGTGCATCAATGTTTGAGTAACGTAAAATCGACATAAAAATTAATATTCCAATGTATCGACGAAATCCGTGATCAACTTTGAATTGTGTGTTTAAGTTTTCTGTAATTTTTATATCGATTCGTTCCAAAGCTCTTAACCTATAATAATGAAATCGATTAGTCGACAAGTTAACTGCATTCACAAACGTTGAGGCATCCATTGGTTGCAAAAAATCGGCTATCATTGCATTATCTTCAGGCTCGAACTAATCGCAGCAGTAATCTGGATCATCGTTAAAGCTTTTGTATTCATCCTCAGTTAAATTTTGAATCCATCAAACCAGCAATTTATTTATCACTCATAGAAGATAGTTTGAAGTTTTTTTGCTTATGGCAGTCATGATCTCTTCCGATTTTTTCGATGCATATTCTTAAAGCTCCAAAAATACCTTAGCCAACAATAAATACGATTAATTCAGGTGATCCAAAGACGGGCATTGGGGATATTTTTTTTTTCAGCTTAACCACTAAGACCGTCTACAGACGGCCTTCACAAAACACTCGATTTGAACAAAAATATTTTTCCCAAAATTAATTTGACAATAAATTATCAAAGATAAATCTTTAGCAATATACTAAAAAAATTCCCGAGACGATTGAGCTTTTGAAAAGTTATTTTTTTTAAGCTTAAATTTGCACAAAAATCTTAAATAATTTTCGCACATGTTTTCACAAAAATCTTCGCAGAAATGTCTATATATATCATAAATAATTCTCAGAGTACGTTCAAACTGGCACCATTTGATAAAAGACTTTAACATAAAATAAGTGTCTTTGGCGGTTAAAGCTTAAACAATTTTAAGTTTGATAAAAATGCATTTTAGTGATGACCTTCTGTAGACGGTCTTAGTTGGTTAAGGGTTAAGCCGTAGAAAAAACGGGCTTTCGCGAAATTACGAGATTAAAAACTCACTAGCTTTCAAATAACAAACCGGAGGCTGTGTAAGATTGACACATATATTTTTCGTTCGCCTTGTCTGGTTGATATTTAATTTCAGAAAAATCGGTCTAGTAGTTCAAAATTTATTAGCAAAACCGTGAATTTCAGATTGGGTTCACCTTAAAGTCATGTGTTGAAACCCCCGTTAAACTTTTTTTTAAAACATTGGTGAGTCACAAAAATATTTAAAAAAGTTTTTTACTGCAAATAAAATATTTGTAATCAAAATTGTTAATTTTTTCACATTAGAAAATTTTTCTATTACTTAAAAAAGGCATTGTGGAGGGTATTCAATGATACTGTTCATGGATTCGGTATTCGGTATTCATGGATTCGGCCAAGTCGAATTTAACTTTTCTACTACTACTTGTTTTTATTAAAGAAGTATGTATATTTCCCATGTTATTTTTTTTGTACTGTGCAATTCGTATAGATTTATAGTTTTATATTATTTTTGTGGGTGAAATACAATACCTTTTTTTTTACTCTACTCGCTGCCATTCAGAGCATTTAAAAAAAATTTTGTTGTTGTCTGCAGTTTGCTTTTGTTCCGTTTGCTAGAGGGTGTAGTTTTTTTTTACTCTAGTTTAATTTACAATGGTGTTATTGTGTTTGTTTTTTTTGTTGATGCTTTTAGATTTTTTTTTTTGGAAAAGTGCCAAAATCGATATTATAATTTTCAACATCATTTCTTAAATTAGCTGTCAAATTCGTTTTTAAATATTACTTGATGTACAAAATGGGTGAAAATTATACACGTATTTACTGAAAACTTAGTTATTGGAAAAATATTTTTAAACAGGGGAAAATTTAATACAACAGATTTTTATTACATGTTTTAAAAATAAATGAAATAAAAAATTTATTAAATTTTCGTTTTTTGGTTTTCTTTGTTACTATTGAAATATTACATGAAGTATGAAAAAGCTAAAGCAGACAGTGATGGTAGGGAGTAATATTGATGGAAATACCATAACTATGAAAACCTTAAGCAATAATTCAGTTTCACATTAAAAAATTATATACAAAGTTTGTAAAATATACGAATAAAAAATTAATTTCATTCCTTTATATTTCTCATTTTAGGTAAGAATTTTTAAATGTTCGGTGTAAATATTTTTGAAAATATCACTAACCAATAAAATAGTAAGTATTTTTTAATTTGCCAATACTTTACCATGCAGCTTATTATTTTATGTTTGCATTAAGTGGGTTGTTACGTCTAAGGAAGGCTTATTATTAACAACTTTTAAAACTTGAAATTTAGTTAACTAGAATGGTTATGTCGCCACTATATTGTTTTTTTGACGGACAAAATCGGCTGTAGATGTTCTTCAAAAACTGCCTAAACGATTTTATTGGAATTGTTTTTGATTTGTAGATTATTAAAAGCTTATCGTAGCCATTTTTGTGTAAAGTTTAATTTTTGCTGATGTTATGCTTTTGTAAACTCAAAAAATGGAAAAATTCACTTTCCTTCTTCCATAAAAAAATTAAGAGTGGAAATATCTCAACCGATTTGCCTAAAAATGAAAATATATATTAAAGAGTCGATTTTTATGTCTTATTGGCCATATTAGTTTTTAAAAATTTCGTTGTTTCCTTACGAAACAATGTGGACCTTCGGGAAAATTTCGATTACTCCCGAACTAAAAGAGGAGTATCGTCTATAGCAAAAATAAGTTTCAACTTAAATTTAATAAAGAATATTTCGTATTCATGTGGATATCGAAAATATATGTCTTCATCCTAGTTGGAAAATGTGTCACTAAGGAAATTTCCACAGTGATTCCTTGAGGAAATGTCTTCAGGTTCTGACAAATCATAGGTAATCCTTGATGATATGTCCTAACATTGTCAGCACTGAATGTTTGCTTTAAGAGTATGGACAAGACGTCTAAAAGGAAATGTCTGCAGAATAGCAGTATATTAAATTAGAATTTTAAATCTGGGCAACTCTTCAATTTCCAAGAAAAAGATGGCAATATTATCGATTTATTTAAAATAAAATCAAAATCTAACAAGTAGAATAAAAGTAATAAATAGACAAACAATTTTCAAAATAAAGTTTGGAACAAGTAGTTAGGTGTGGGACTAATAAACTAGAGGTTCCAGGTTCAAATCCAGTTGGGACTAAAAAAGGCGAAAAGTTTTTTCTAAATATGAGAAAGAAAACACAGGTTGACAAAATTTTAACTTTTTCAATTTGTCTGACCTTTAACAACTGATTTATATGGATTTTAGTGTGCTGATTCCGAATCTGTTATCCGATTGAATCCATCCGCTCGCGTTCGCGAGCAAATCGCTGTTAAATAGTCGAAAAAGTTCGTTTTTTACAAATTTTGCTTGGCTATAATTTCCAAAAATAATTTTAGAGCCTCAGTTTTAAATACGAACTTAACTACATTGGATGCCAAGATGCAAAAACTGGTATTAGCGTTTTTCTGACAGCTTTAATTTTCGAGTTATTTAAAAGGCCATAAATATTCGGACAAAATTAAAAAATTGAATTATTTTAGCGATATCTCAAAAACTAAAGATGACTCAACAAAACTAAGAGCATTTTTGGAATCAGCATATCCAACATACCTAAAATCGTCATTCACTTTTTGGATGTAAGACTAGTGTTGGTAAATATAGACTCACAAACATGCCAAAAATAGCCTATTTTCAAAGTTTCCTTAGGATATATCTCGAAAACTAGAGCTGACCCAAAAAAACGGTAGACAGATTTGAAATCAGCGTACCTCTATTACCCAAAATTAGCTATCAGAACCCGAGCAAAAAAAGTGTTGCCCTGTGTAATTAATTAAGGAAAATGGATAAAAGTAAAAACTAAAGGCAATACGAAAATTTTTTGTATTTTCGCATGACCTACGTCCTACATTTTCCCAAAGAAGTCTTACGTGACATGTCCCCAGAAGGTCAGCCCTGACCACTGCTGACTTTGAGTGAGGACATTTTGAAAATTTGTATGAAACTGTCCTCAACCCAGTACATAAAGATGTCTTGTGGATGTCAGCAGTGACTTTGACATGTCACCGCTCCGTCACTGAGGATGGCTCAAGGACATTATCTATTGGGATATAAATACCCCAAAAAATTTACACATATTCATTAAAAAAATATTTAGCGAATCTTAACCACCGTTGAATAGGCATTAAAAAAACCTTTCTGCCCATATGGAAACATCGTATAGTTTCTTGAAAATAAATCTCTGAAAAATCCAAAAACACCGTTTTTTTTTCCAATTTTTACCTATGTTTTGAACCCCTAAATTCCCGATATGGCCGATAAGCCGAGACACCCCAAACTTATACTTGTCTCTTTTATATATATTTTAAGTTTAATGCTAATCGGTTCATAAGGATTTAAATACTCCCTTGTAAGTCAAAATGTCCAAAAATGGCCACGATAAAAATCTACAAATTAAAAAAATACATCAAAATCGATTTAGTAGTTTTTGATGTACAACTGCAACCGATTTGTGTCCCTTAAAAAAGCATTCCACATTTAAGTGGTAACCCTGGCAACCAAATTTTGAGTTATAAAATTTTAAAATTATTACGATTGTTTATCTTTCAATTAAAAAATCGGAATTTTAAACTATGGATAATTTGTTTTTATAGATGTTTTGAAGTTTTTAATATTATGGCGTTTTCTTTTCTGGAAAAAAATGTCGCAATTTCTGCACTTTTTTTCTGTAATGACTCTTAATATTTTTTATATAACACACTTAACATTTTCAAACTTTTGATACCAATTTGGATAAAAAATAACTTTTATGTTTAAGAACCAGCATCTATGGACCAAAATCGAGGTTTTGATTTTTTTTTAAATATTTTTCCAATAAAGTACGAAAAATTTCCAAATTTTTGAGCCGGATTTGGTCAAAAAATTCGAACATGAATTTTAGTCGAAATACGTAATTTTTCAAACTTTGACCGTAGGTTGCCGAAATCTTTTAATACATTTTCTCACAATCAGCTCTAATGTGGCCATCATTTGGCAGGTATTACGACATAAAATTCGAAATTTTAAATTTGACGGGATTCCTACACAAAAAAAAACTTTGTTAAATTACAAGGAAAAGTCTCGTTATCCCATTTTACCAATAACAGATTTCCTTGTTTTTTAACAAACAAATTTAGATCGAAATTTAATTTTTTTTTTGTAATTTTACAATTTTTTTTACAAAAAAACATCTAGTAAATTTACAAAAATTTCTTCTATTTTCAATTGCGCAAAAAACTGTAAATTTACAATTTTATTGGTAAAAAGCTTGCAATTTCCAAATTTCCAAGAAAATTTTACAAAAAAATCCAGTAAACTCTGTAACGTGGCAAATGGCCAAAGTGGCCTCATTGCTACTAACATAATTATTCCTTATAAATTTTGGCTTAATATTCGTATATTTTACATAATATTAAGATTTTATCATAATCCAACTATTTCTGCTGCATTTCGCGTTACTTCTAATCCACCACTTGCACCATAATTTTAAAATAGCTCAATAATTAAGTGTCTCCCTATTAATTTTAGGGCCTAATTTTGTAAATCACTCGCGTTGAACACATCACCAACGCTAACGTGAACGCGAGGCTGAAAAAATGCAATTTTGTAAATCACTACGTTTTTGCGTTCAATCTTTACGTTATCACTTGAAATGTCAATTACATTAGAATCGGTGTTGCCAGATATTATAAAATTGAGAAAATTTCCAACCCATTTTGTATGGGATACACACCCATTTTCGTGGGGAAACACATATATATGATAAGGCAACACCTACAAAGAGAATATTTGAGAAACAAGAGAACAAAAAAAAGTAAACAAGAGAAATGTTGTATTTTAAACATAAATTAGTTGAAAACAGCCATGGGCCGTCAAGCTATTTTCGATGTTTTTCTTCTGCCGGAGAAGATTTTTTTACATATTTCTTACTTTTTTATTGTATGTTTACATATTCCAACATTATTAACTTATATTTTGCTATTTAAAAGCATTTTTGTTACATCAACGCCCCAAAATTTCAAGTGATCATTTTGACATTTCAAGTGATGAAAAAAACTCTCTTGCGTTTTACAAAATTCCATTTTCCATACAATTTGTTCTAAAAACACGTAAGTCAACGCGAAAAAACAGCTGTTCAGCGCCCGCGTTTTAAAAAATAGAAAATTGTCCAACGCGAGGTAAATAGCCGCGTTGCGTTTTACAAAATTAGGCCCTTAGTCTTTCCTACTATTTTTTACTTTTATTATATAAACATACGAATCCCAACAAGAAAGAGCCACCTTAATAAAATAACCCCATACGAAAGCCACCCTAATACATTATTTTTTTATAAATGTATATATGTGTGTGTATGTACACAAATTCATTCGACCAATAGCAGTACTGGGTGAGTTATTTTTATTTGTTTTTGGTTGTTAGTGATTCTGATTCAAGCAATTCTCGTTTAGTTTAATAAAACATAGTCTTAAGTAGTTTAGTTTGGGACACAAATGGGCAAGTTGAGATTAGACGAAAGTCTTTTTTATCAATCACTACAGAGACTCGCACATCAGTCGAGATACTGTGGGCCTTAAATAAAGGGCAGTGATAGATAATTTTAGTGAGGGCAGCCTAGGTTGCACTCTAATAAATAAATTCTCGTGCCTTCGGGTACAGTGTTCTTCTCGTGCCTTCGGGTAGTGTGTTCTTCTCGTGCCTTCGGGTACAGTGTTCTTCTCGTGCCTTCGGGTACAGTGTTCTTCTCGTGCCTTCGGGCAAGGATCATAGAAGTAAATAGGATGTCCAGAAATTCAAGTTCCTGATAATCACGTTGCTCAGCCTGCTCAGTCTGCTCAGCTTGCTCAGCTTGCTCTCCCAAAACAGGGGTCTTGTGGACTGTCCACAGGGGCCTTGTGGACTGTCCACAAGACCCCTGAACATTAACCATTAAAGCGTTCAAAACAAAGAAATCGAAATTTGGCAAACATTTTAAAAAATTTTCGATTTAAATTTTGAAAAAATGAGGAATATTAAGAAAAATTCCAAAAAAATTATTGAAAATACTAGGAAGAAGCAAAAATGAATATTTATTTTCTTATTTTTGAAAATTTAAAAAATGTTCATTCTTTTTTATTTTTTTTCCCCATAAATATTCATTTTTGGTTCTTCTTAGTATTTTCAATAATTTTTTTGGAATTTTTCTTAATATTCCTCATTTTTTTAAAATTTAAATCGAAAATTTTTCAAAATGTTTGCCAAATTTCGATTTCTTTGTTTTGAACGCTTTAATGCAAGGATCATAGAAGTAAATAGGATGTCCAGAACTTCAAGTTCCTGATAATCACGTTGCTCAGCCTGCTCAGTCTGCTCAGCTTGCTCAGCTTGCTCTCCCAAAACAGGGGTCTTGTGGACTGTCCACAGGGGCCTTGTGGACTGTCCACAAGACCCCTGAACATTAACCATTAAAGCGTTCAAAACAAAGAAATCGAAATTTGGCAAACATTTTGAAAAATTTTCGATTTAAATTTTAAAAAAATGAGGAATATTAAGAAAAATTCCAAAAAAATTATTGAAAATACTAAGAAGAACCAAAAATGAATATTTATGGGGAAAAAAAATAAAAAAGAATGAACATTTTTTAAATTTTCAAAAATAAGAAAATAAATATTCATTTTTGCTTCTTCCTAGTATTTTCAATAATTTTTTTGGAATTTTTCTTAATATTCCTCATTTTTTCAAAATTTAAATCGAAAATTTTTTAAAATGTTTGCCAAATTTCGATTTCTTTGTTTTGAACGCTTTAATGGTTAATGTTCAGGGGTCTTGTGGACAGTCCACAAGGCCCCTGTGGACAGTCCACAAGACCCCTGTTTTGGGAGAGCAAGCTGAGCAAGCTGAGCAGACTGAGCAGGCTGAGCAACGTGATTATCAGGAACTTGAATTTCTGGACATCCTATTTACTTCTATGATCCTTGTTTAATGGTTAATGTTCAGGGGTCTTGTGGACAGTCCACAAGGCCCCTGTGGACAGTCCACAAGACCCCTGTTTTGGGAGAGCAAGCTGAGCAAGCTGAGCAGACTGAGCAGGCTGAGCAACGTGATTATCAGGAACTTGAAGTTCTGGACATCCTATTTACTTCTATGATCCTTGCTTCGGGTACAGTGTTCTTCTCGTGCCTTCGGGTACAGTGTTCTTCTCGTGCCTTCGGGTACAGTGTTCTTCTCGTGCCTTCGGGTAGTGTGTTCTTCTCGTGCCTTCGGGTACAGTGTTCTTCTCGTGCCTTCGGGTACAGTGTTCTTCTCGTGCCTTCGGGTACAGTGTTCTTCTCGTGCCTTCGGGTACAGTGTTCTTCTCGTGCCTTCGGGTACAGTGTTCTTCTCGTGCCTTCGGGCAAGGATCATAGAAGTAAATAGGATGTCCAGAACTTCAAGTTTCTGATAATCACGTTGCTCAGCCTGCTCAGTCTGCTCAGCTTGCTCAGCTTGCTCTCCCAAAACAGGGGTCTTGTGGACTGTCCACAGGGGCCTTGTGGACTGTCCACAAGACCCCTGAACATTAACCATTAAAGCGTTCAAAACAAAGAAATCGAAATTTGGCAAACATTTTGAAAAATTTTCGATTTAAATTTTGAAAAAATGAGGAATATTAAGAAAAATTCCAAAAAAATTATTGAAAATACTAAGAAGAACCAAAAATGAATATTTATTTTCTTATTTTTGAAAATTTCAAAAATTTTCATTCTTTTTTATTTTTTCCCCCATAAATATTCATTTTTGGTTCTTCTTAGTATTTTCAATAATTTTTTTTTAATTTTTCTTAATGTTCCTCATTTTTTCAAAATTTAAATCGAAAATTTTTCAAAATATTTGACAAATTTCGATTTCTTTGTTTTGAACGCTTTAATGGTTAATGTTCTGGGGTCTTGTGGACAGTCCACAAGGCCCCTGTGGACAGTCCACAAGACCCCTGTTTTGGGAGAGCAAGCTGAGCAAGCTGAGCAGACTGAGCAGGCTGAGCAACGTGATTATCAGAAACTTAAAGTTCTGGACATCCTATTTACTTCTATGATCCTTGCTTCGGGTAGTGTGTTCTTCTCGTGCCTTCGGGTACAGTGTTCTTCTCGTGCCTTCGGGTACAGTGTTCTTCTCGTGCCTTCGGGCACAGTGTTCTTCTCGTGCCTTCGGGCACAGTGTTCTTCTCGTGCCTTCGGGAAGTGTGTTCTTCTCGTGCCTTCGGGTACAGTGTTCTTCTCGTACCTTCGGGTAGTGTGTTCTTCTCGTGCCTTCGGGTACTGTGTTCTCCTGCTGCTTTATTTCATCACCGTCATAATATTCACTGAGCTGTGTCCTGCCAGTGTGCCAGTTACAGACTATAATACTGAGCTGTGACCTGCCAGTCCAACACTAGTCACCATCGTATTGCTGCCTTCGTCGCCGATAGTACTGAGCTGTGACCTGCCAGTCCAACGCTAGACACCATCGTAATTCTGCTTTTGTCGCCGATAGTACAGAGCTGTGACCTGCCAGTCCAACGCCAATTACCATCGTGCCTCGTTTCCCGACCGTCTACCGCCAGCCGACACCGAGTACCTGCTGCTACCGTTCCAAGGATTGACAACTTTGCACCGATTACCTGTACCCCGATTGTCCAGTCATCATCAAGTAGAGCGATCGTGCCAGCCTCATTCGTATCATAGCGACGAACAATGCGACTAAATATAGTGGAGAAGAAGGATTGTTGTTCGTGATTTATTACAAATACATTAAACATATTGTATTTACATTTAATTTAAATAAAAGATTAATTTGTAAGCCCCATAAAGGGTTAACCAACGTCTTTTCACTCAAGGTTTTGTGGGTCCTAGAGTATACTACCTTGGCCACGACTGAACTACCTCAGCCAAGTCAAAAACCACGTTACAACTCACGAAAATTCCTTGTAATTTCAATTGCGCAAAAAACTTATAAATTTACAATTTTATTGGTAAAAAGCTTATGAAATTACAAAAATATTGGTAAAAAGCTTGTAAAATTACTAGGAATTCTCGTAAAATAGGGGGTAGCAAAAAATTTAGTAAAATAACGAAACCTCATTGTAAATTTTATCGTGGAAAAAAATTTGTAAATTTACAATTTTATTGGTAAAAACCTTGCAAAATCACAAAATTATTGCTAAAAAGCTTGTAAAATTACTAGGAATTTTTGTCAACTAGGAGGTAGCAAACAAAAAAAGTTACAAGTTTTTCTTGTAATTTTACAATGTTTTTTTTTTTTGAGTGTAGTATATGAGGCATTCCGCACCAAATGTCCCGCTACAGAAAAACATGTGTCCCGTAAATTTCTGAATAGGTTGTTTGGATAGCCCTATATCGAACTAAGAAAATTTCGTTTTTGGTTTTTCAAATTTTCAAAAACTGGGCTTAGGAGGCGTGGTCAAATATTGGAAAAATGGACAAATTTGTGGCGAGTTGCCTTGACTAAATATTTATCATATTAAAACGGAATGCACCACAATCTCAAAAATTTACATTCTTATATAGTTTTGTATGGGCTATTAATTAAAATTTTTTTTTGCGGAAATTTTCCATTTTTTAAATAAATCAATTTATCAAAAATCCGGCCACTTTTTTTTTTTAAGTTTAGATGTTTGTCCATCCACACAAAAAAAAAATCAGCAACATTTTCTTCTTTTTTTCGAGAAAATCGCATTTGAATTTTAAATTTCATAACAATTTTGTAATTTGCTTGTTTTAACGTTGCGCATGAGTAATATTAATTGCATAAATATTACTCATTCGCAACGTCAAAACAAGCAAATACAAGCAAATTACAAAACTGTTATGAAATTTAAAATTCAAATGCGATTTTTTCGAAAAAAAAAAAGAAGAACGTGTTTCTGAATTTTTTTGTGTGGATGGACAAACATCTAAACTTAAAAAAAAAAAATAAAAAGAGGCCGGATTTTTGATAAATTGACTTATTTAAAAAATGAAAAATTTTAGAACGGGTTCTGAAAATTTTCCAAAAAAAAAAAATTTTAATTGATAGCCCATACAAATTAATTTTTGAGATTGTAGTGCATTCCGTTTTAATGTGATAAATATTTAATCAAGGCAACTCGCCACAAATTTGACCTTTTTCCAATATTTGACCTCGCCTCCTAAGCCCAGTTTTTGAAAAATTGAAAAACCAAAAACGCAATTTTCTAAGTTCCATATAGGGCTTTCCATAAAACCTATTCAGAAGTTTACGGTACACATGTTTTTTTTTCGCTGGACATTTGGTGTGGAATGCCTCATATATGGAGCTTTTTGTTTAAACGTATTACGAAAAAATGTTGTTGGACCAAAATTTACGAATTGTATTGGCTTATTTCAGCTTTTGAGTTTGAAGGGAGGGGAGGATTGGTTTTCATTCGAATTAAAAAAATCATTAATTCACTGTTGTCGATGACCAAAAAGAGGAGTTCTTTCTATTTGTTCAATAAAAGTGATGGAAAAGCCGAAAAATTGTAAATTGCTTTTCAACAATAGTTAGAGATAAATGCATTAAAGTTTACAGATAACACATTTATACTCCTTATTTCAGAGAAAATATTTTAAGTACTATCAAAAAATGTGATAAAAAAAAGTTTTAAATCACAATCGTCCAAAATTTCCAATAGAAGAATTTCTTCCTACATAGAAAATATCAGATTCTGAGACAATTTTGGAAAAGAAATGATTTTTGTATAGGAAAAATAAAAAAAATTTCAGATTCTAAGAACTTTTTCCCACAGAAAAAGTGTCAGATTCTGAGACTCGAAAACAGGGTTAGCTAAGACTTGCATGTTAACGATTTTTAAAGTTCAAACTAAAGAGGTGTGAAGTGCAATTAACCGATTTTGGCACCATTTTAACACAGTCAAAACTTGCTTAAAGAGGCATGTGTAATATTTATTCTAATTTTTTTTAGCTTCTAAAGTAAGAGACTCAATGTTAAATGCCTTATATTTCAAAAGTTTACTAATGTACGCTAGTTCATAATTGTATCCCTCTTTTTAAATTGTCATTTTTCAAATTCAATTTAACTTTAAAACTTATTTTTCCCCCCCTAATCCCACAAAATCTAAATGAATTACTTTTACTACATATTGCAGTGGCGCTTAAAGTTGTCATAATTTTTCCTTCTATTTATTTAACTCTTGTTAAAGCTGTTAAAATATGACAAATTTATGGAGGTCACTAATGGCTATAAGTGTCAACTTTATGATATAGAAAAACATTAGAAAATAATTAAGTACTTTAAAGCTCCTAATCCATGTACTATGTGTAAAAAGTAAGGGTGACTTTAAATATAGTAAGAAAAAAACGTAATTTATAGCAAATTTAAAATAACTATATCTAACAAACGGTTTAAACGATTGATTTTTAGATATTTGTAGTCTGCGTGGCAAAATTTTATAAAACCAGATTGAAAAATCAGCGTCGAAATGATAATCGAAAACGAGTGGTAAGATCCTAGAATATCATCCAAAAATATCACAAAAATGATCTCAAAGTGCACAAAAAATACGTTTTTTTTGTAAATTTTTACCTAATTTTTTTCAAAAACTTGAAGTTATGAAAGACTTTAGAAACCAGATTTGGAACTTGGAACTGATTTTGAACAGATTTGGACAAACATCTAAATTAAAAAAAAAAAATATTAAAAAAAAAAAGTGGCCGGCTTTTCAACAAATTGACTTTTATAAATAATGGGAAATTTCAGAACGGGTTCCGAAATTTTTTCAAAATAAAAATTTTTAATCGATAGCCCATAAAAAATATACAAGAATGAAAATTTTTAGATTATGGTGCATTCCGTTTAATTTGATAAATATTTAATCTAGGCAACTCGACACAATTTTGACAAGGTTTTGAAAAAGCAAAAACCCGTGTAAAAATCGATTTAATCCTATCATATCTTATTGGATCTAATAATATTTAATTGCATCTGATTGTATGTAAATGTATCTGATCAGATATAATAAAATGTAAAATTTGTGCCAATGTTGACTAAATCCGCGATATAATTATATGTCGATTTTCGTCATTTCAGATATAATTTTATGTAATCAGACATGATCATATATGAGTAGATACAGTGGCGGGTACAGCTTTTGGGTTTGGGGGGAATTTTTTTTTTTTCCTTCGAATACAAGCAAAAACAGGGATGATTATTTTTTTTGCAAAAAAAAAGTAATGGGAGAGCTATAAAGTCAATAAAGCTATAAAATTAAATAAAAATCGGCTGCAGAACACTCTCAGCCGATTTTTCAATTAAAAATCAAAACATTTCTTAACGAAAAATTTCTCAGAATCTGAGACTTTTTTCCTACAGAAAAATGTTCGGATTTTAAGAACTTTTTTCAACAGAAAAAGTCTCAGATTCGTAAACCTCTTACTATAGAAAAAGTTTCTTACTCTAAAGTATTTTTGAGATATTTTTTTCCTACAAAAAATGTCACACATTCTTAAATAGAAAAAGTTTCATATAAAAAGTTTTAGATTCTGAGAACTTTTTTTCAATGTAAAAAGTCCCAGATTCTGATACCCTTTTTCCTATAGAAAATGTCTCAGATTCTATGGTTTTTTCCGAGACCCTTTTTCTTATAGAAAAAGTCTCGGACTCTAAGGCTGAGATTCTGAGACCCTTTCCCATAGGAATTCTTAGATTCTGAGAGGTTTTTTCCATAAGGAAGTCTCAAGTTCTAAGATTTTTTTCTTATATAGAAAAAGTCCTTTTCCCCATAGAAAAGAAAAGGTCTCAGATTCGGAGACTTATTCCAATAGAATAAGTATCAAAGTCATTTTTTGAAAAAAGCCAAAGATTTGAAGACATTTTTCCTATCAAAAAAGTCTACACTTAAAAAATTATGACGGTAGATTCCACTACAAAAGACAGTTAAAACTACTACATTTGTTGTTGTTTAGGCGTCCACTACATTTTACGGTAAAATCAAGCAAAAATTGTTGTTGTTTTTAACTATTGATTAACAACTACAAAAAACTGTAAAAACTACTTCAAATTACAGTTGTTTTTACAGTAACTCAAATTGTCTGATTTTTTTTTTTTTTTTTAAACAAAAAAATGCTACACGCCAAAAACGGTTAAAATTATTTGGAAATAATTCCCGCACATCCGTTTTTCTAAAAATTTCTAGAAAATTATAAGTTTTTTATAGACTAAAAACAACTACATAAAACAATTGTTACTACAATGTAGTAATTTTTTGTATATGCTTAAAACGACTACAAAAAACAGTTGTTTGAGATTTTTCATACAAAAACAACTAAAATTGTGGTTGAAAACAACAACTTCTACTTACTACATAAATGACTGTCATGTAGTAACTGCAATAATTTTCTAAGTGTAAGATTCTGCAATTCTGTCTCAGATTCTTATCCATTTTCCTATCGAAAAAGTATCAGATTTTGAGACATTTTTCCTTTTACTATAGAAAAAGTCTCAGATTCTTAGGCTATTTTTCTATTGAAAAAGACTTAGATTTTGAAAAAGTCTTAGATTTTCCTGTAAATAAGCCTCAAATTCTGAGACGTGTTTCCCATTTTTTATATAAATAAGTCTCAGATTCTGGAACATTTTTCCAATACGAAAAGTCTCAAATTCTGAGACATTTTCCCTGTAGAAAAAGTCTCAGATTCTGAGACATTTACCTTTGAAAAATCGTTTTGACATTTTTCCTATAGAAAAAGTCTCAGATTTTGAAACATTTTTCCTATAGAAAAAGTATCAGATTCTGAGACATTTTTCCTATGGAAAAAGTCTCAGATTCTGATACATTTTTTCTACAGAAAAAATCTCAGATTCTGAGAAATTTTTCCTATAGAAAAAGTCTCAGATTCTAAGAAATTTTTCCTTTAGAAAAAGTCTAAGATTCTGAGAAATTTTTCCTATAGAAAAAGTCTCAGATTCTGAGACATTTTTCTTATAGAAAAAGTCTCAGATTCTGAGACATTTTTCCTATAGAAAAAGTCTCAGATTCTGAAAAATTTTTCCAATAGAAAAAGTCTCAGATTCTGAGAAATTTTTCCTATAGAAAAAGTCTCAGATTCTGAGACATTTTTCTTATAGAAAAAGTCTCAGATTCTGAGAAATTTTTCCTATAGAAAAAGTCTCAGATGCTGAGAAATTTTTCCTATAGAGAAAGTCTCAGACTCGAAGCAATTTTTCCTATAGAAAAAGTATCAGTTTGTTTCTATTTTTTTATATCAAAACTGTCACGTTCACAAGAGTTTTCCCATAGAAAATTTCTTTTCACAATAAGAACTTCCAGATGACAGTTTTTTTCACAAAAAAATTTTCAGATTTAGTCACATTTTTCCTTTAAACTTTTTAGATTTTCCATATAAAAATTGTTAGATTTTTCTGTTAAAAATATTAAAATTTTTTACGATAAAAATTTTCGGATTTCAAAAATTTTATTTTAGAAAATTTTATTATTTTTCCTTCCTTTTCTTTTTCTGTTTTTCTTTCTTTCTTTTTTCTTTCTTTTTTTCATTCTTTTTTCTTTCTTTTCCTTTTTTATACCCTCCAACTACAGTATGGGGGTATACTCACTTTGTCCTTCCGTGTGTAACGCATCAAAATATCGGTCTAGGACCCCATAAAGTATATATATTTATGATCAGTGATCGATTCTTTGACATTCTATCAATGTCCGTCCGTCTGTCCGTCTGTAGTTAACACAATGCAGTCCAAAATAAAAGAGCAAGACTCCCGACATTTTGCACGAATATGTCTTATGTTCGTAGGCAAGTTATGTTCGTAAATGAGCAAACTCTGACAAGGGGGAAAAAAGTTTCCCCTTGAAGAACTAAACCAGCCAATGAAAAATGCCACTTTTTTACATGATTTTTTGTGTTTTTGTTTAACAAATGCAACATTTTTATGTTATAAGAAGTTCAAAGTCCTGTATTTGGACCCAGAGAATTAGATACTGTCGATTTTTATACCCTCCACTCTAGTGATAGAGGGTATATATAAGTTTGTCATTCCGTTTGTAACACCTCGAAATATTGGTCTAGGACCCCATAAAGTATATATATTTATGATCCTCGATCGATTTTAAGACGATCTAGCGATGTCCTTCCGCCCGTCCGTCCGTCCGTCTGTCCGTCTGTCCGTCTGTCTGTCTTTTGAAAACACGCTAACTTTTGAAAGACTTTACGGAGGCTCCTGAAGTTTGGCATGTATGTTGGGCATTTACCTGGTCAGGTTGGTATTGCAATCCAGCGGACCGATTTCGTGGTTTAAAAGTTATGAGCAAAAGACTGAATTTCGGCAAGGGTTTTTCGTGAATTTATGAGATAAAAAGCACTATAACTTTCGAAAATCAATTCTGAGGAGGCTGAAGCTTGGCGTATATATTTTTCGTTCCTCCAGCCTAGTTCGTGTTGAATTTCACCCAAATCGGTCCAGTGGTTCATAAGTTATTAGCAAAACCGTGAACATCAGCTTAGCTTCACCTTAAATTCACATGGTGAAAACTCGTTAAACCTGTTTTACAACAAAAATCACAAAAATATTTTCGAACGTATTTTTGTCACTCAAAAATATTTTTATACCAAAAAAAAAAATACACTCGAAAAAAATGTTACACTCAAAAAATATTTTACACTTAAAAAAAAAATTAGTAATTTTTTTTTTTTAATGTAAAATTCAAAAAAAATTTTACACTCAAAAAAAATTTACACTCAAAAAAAAAAAATATTTTTTTTTTCAAAAATTACTAAAAAAAAAATTTTACACTCAAAAAAATTTGTAAATTTTTTTTTGAATGTAAAATTCGAAAAAAATTTTACACTCAAAAAAAAATTTACACTCAAAAAAAAATTAGTTTTTTTTTTTTTTTTAAATTACTTAAAAAAAAAAAAATTAGTTTTTTTTTTTTTTTTAAATTACTAAAAAAAAAATTTTTTACACAAAATAAAATATTTCTAGCCATAACTGTTATTTTTTCACGTTGGAAAATTTACTATCACTTAAAATGGGCATTGTGGAGGGTATTCATAGATTCGGCCAAGTCGAATTTAACTTTTCTACTTGTTTGGTCTGCCCCCCTTTTATGGGCGTGGAATAAACATTTTTTTTTTTAAATAATGAAAAACTTGTATTTCTTTAGTGCAAAAAGCATAAGAATGAATTTTTAAACACATATTCGGGAGGAAATTTGGCCCTCCCCCAATTACCACTTTAAACCACACCTCCCCCCCCCCCCAAAAAAAAAAACGCGCCTGCAATTTTTTTTTTTTGTTGGAGGGTATAAAAGATTCGGCACAGCCGAATTTAACACTCTTACTTGTTGATTTTTAAATTCGGTCTGGGGGGGGGGGGGAAATTTCCCCCTTTCCCCTCCTTATTCCCGCGCATGGTAGATATGAACAGATAAGATATTATCCATTTTTACCCGGGAACGTTATTTTCCAAGTTCCATATAGGGCTTTCAATAAAACCTACCCATGTAAAAATCGATTTGATCTTATCAAATCTGATTTGCTCTCGCAATATATGATCTTATCTGTTTATATACAATCATATCTGATCAGATATAATGACATGTCAAAATTGTGAGAATGTTATCCAAATCCGATATATATATAATCAGATCTCGGTTTTGGTCATTTTAGATATAATTATATGCAATCAGAAATGATCATATATGAATAGATATAATGAGATCATGTAAGATCTAATCCATTTTTACACGGATATTCAGAAATTCATGGGCCACATGTTTGTCAGCAGCGGTACATTTGGTGTTGAATGCCTCTTATATTTAATGGCATAGTTTTTTGTTTTTGTTTTAAAAAAAAAGTTATTATTATTCTATAGTTAATAAGTTGGTCTACTGCTAAAACTACTATAGTTTTATGCTAATGACAACTCATCAATTTTGATTTTTTTTTTTTGTGTTTGTTATATTTAACCGCATCTATGGGTTGCACTCGAGTCACAGTGAATGCCGTTAAAGGCTGTCCTCAGGGCGGCGTCCTATCTCCACTACTATGGTCCCTGGTGATAGATGACTTGCTTCAGAGGCTAGATAATATGGGTTATCAAGCAATCGGTTACGCGGACGATTTAGTAGTTATAGTAACTGGTAAATTCGACAATATCATCTCGGATATTATGTGCAACGCTCTACGTTTGATAATGGGCTGGTGCACTGAACAGGGTCTTTCCATTAACCCTAACAAGACTATTATAGTCCCGTTTACTAGGAGAAGAAATCTCAATTTAGGTATAATTTCCGTAGGGAATACTATTATCCAACTCTCTAAGGAGGTTAAATATTTAGGAGTTATCTTAGATACGAAACTTACTTGGAATTCACATTTAGACGGCACTATCAAAAAGGCTATTGCGGCATTATGGGCAGCGAATAGGATTGTTGGTAGGACCTGGGGATTGAGCCCCAAAATGGTCATGTGGATCTACAAGATGATTGTAAGACCGATCATGACGTACGCTGCAATAGTATGGTGGCCGAAGACTATGCAGAGGGATGCCACCGTAAGGCTAGGCAAGGTACAGCGTCTGGCTTGTACTCTAATCACGGGTGCTATGAAAACCTGCCCAACTTTGGCCCAAGAAGCCATTTTGGGTCTCACACCTCTCGACATCTTTATTAGATCTACGGCAGCTATGGCTGCGCGTAGAATGAATATCGATTACTCTGACCCTCGCAACTCGAACGGCCACTCCAATATTCTTTCTTCAATAGGAATTAGGGAAAATCTAGATATGCCGACGGATAGAATAAACACTGTGCTTCGCTTTGGAAGGAAATTTGAGATCGTGATACCGAGTAGACCAGAGTGGGATGAAGGTGGTCCATATGTGGATACTAGAAGCCTAAACTGGTATACTGACGGATCCAAAATGTCCTCTGGAGTTGGCGCTGGTGTCTACGGTCCTAACACGCGGATCTCCGAACCAATGGGTAGGTGGTCTACAGTTTTTCAGGCTGAAATTCAGGCTATTGCAATATGCGCTAGAGTTAATATTGCAAAGGGTATGAAGGGTACTCATATTTCAATCTTCTCTGATAGCCAGGCAGCACTTCAGGCGTTGTCTTCTTGGGAATTTAAATCCAAATTGACACTGGAATGTTTTGATACCCTTCAACAGCTGGCCGGGAGAAACAAAATTACTCTATTTTGGATCCCTGGTCATAGAGGTTTTGAGGGTAATGAGATAGCGGATGAGCTTGCTAGAAATGCCTCCGCTACTCCTATGACCGGACCCGAACCCTATTGTGGGGTAAACTGGTCCACCTTCTCGAACATGATTAAGGGTTTGGAAAGAACCGACTTCTTAAACTTGTGGGAAAATTCAGGAGGTCTACGCCAATCCAAAGCACTAATCGCGCCATTATCATATGGAAGTATACTTAATCACACCAAAGGTGACATTAGGTTACTGACAGGTTTTCTCACCGGGCATTATAAGGTAAATTATCACTTGCATAATTTAAACCTTTGTGCATCGTCTTTGTGTCGACTTTGTCTTGAGGAAGTAGAAACAACGCAACACATATTGTGTGAGTGCGTCGCAATATGTAGGATCAGAAAACGGTTTTTAGACAAAGAATTGCTTAATTCTGCGGATATAAAGCTAGCTTCTCCATCCTCTGTTATAATGTTCATTAGGAACATTGAACAGAGTTTGAATTAGATTAATGGATCTTGGCACAAAAGACCCATAAGGGTCGCAGTGCCGGCCGTTAGGGCTAGATCACCCCTTGAATAATAAAAAAAATAATAATATTTTTCGTAGTAATTATGAAATTTTTGGTTTATTAGTGTTTTTTTTTTTGTGTATTTACAAAGGAGGTAATTAAAAAAAGTTTATGTCAACACTCTCTGGTTTTTTTTGTATATGCAAAATAAGCAAACATTTTTATAGTAAAAATATTGGAGATTTGAAAAGTTTTTTAATGACAGTACAGTTTTTTTTTTTGAAAATTAATGAGAAATCGATGGAAAAAGTTTTCCTTGACTTTGGAGGATATTAGAGAAAAGGATTTTGAAATATTAATAAAGTTTTTGTTTTTTATTCTCTTTAGCCTTAACTTATACTTCAAGTTTAACTTAATTATCTCGTTCCATATAAAGTTTACTTTTTATTTTAAGAAAAGATCTTTAATAAGTATTCTAAGTGGTTCATCATAATGCTACATAACGATTTTTTCTGGATTTTATTTTTCTAAAATATACATTTTTTACTTAACTCTTCTTGGGAAATTCATTTTATATGTATGTATGTATTTTTTAAGCATATTTTCCATCTACATTGTTGACAAGTAGCGTAATTTTTCATTCCATTAAACTGTCAGTTATAATTCTTTTAACATAAAAAACGGTTTTCTACGTGTCTACTTTAAAAAAACAACAACAGCCAACAGCAGCAGCAAATGCGTGTTGGCAGCATAGAAGCGAAAAAAAATATAAAAAATAAAACGAACTAAATCCAAGTGCCAGTCAGTAAACTTTTATAGATTCAGTTCTTATGTTTTAAAATACTTTCAAAAACAGTTAAAAGCTTTAAATCAGATTTCGTGATAACACAAAAAATAAAACGTTAATGGCGGATGATTGTTTGCTTAATCTGTTAGGAAGAACAAAATACAAAAACAAAATTTAATTTTGCGAGTTAAAAAAAAACTCTTTAAAAGCAAAAAACCTATAAGGAAATGATTTTTATTAGATATAAGAAAATTTTCTCAGATTCTGAAAATTTTTCTATAAGAAAAAATGTCGCAGAATCTAAGACTTTTTCTATAAGAAAAATGTCTCAGAATCTGAGACTTTTTCTATAAGAAAAATGTCTCAGAATCTGAGACTTTTTCTATAAGAAAAATGTCTCAGAATCTGAGACTTTTTCTATAAGAAAAATGTCTCAGAATCTAAGACTTTTTCTATAAGAAAAATGTCTCAGAATCTGAGACTTTTTCTGTAAGAAAAATGTCTCAGAATCTGAGACTTTTTCTAAAAGAAAAATGTCTCAGAATCTGAGACTTTTTCAATAAGAAAAATGTCTCAGAATCTGAGACTTTTTCTATAAGAAAAATGTCTCAGAACCTGAGACTTTTTCTATAAGAAAAATGTCTCAGAATCTGAGACTTTTTCTATAAGAAAAATGTCTCAGAATCTGAGACTTTTTCTATCAGAAAAATGTCTCAGAATCTGAGACTTTTTCTATCAGAAAAATGTCTCAGAATCTGAGACTTTTTCTATCAGAAAAATGTCTCAGAATCTGAGACTTTTTCTATAAGAAAAAAATCTCAGAATCTGAGACTTTTTCTATAAGAAAAATGTCTCAGAATCTGAGACTTTTTCTATAAGAAAAATGTCTCAGAATCTGAGACTTTTTCTATAAGAAAAATGTCTCAGAATCTGAGACTTTTTCTATAAGAAAAATGTCTCAGAATCTGAGACTTTTTCTATAAGAAAAATGTCTCAGAATCTGAGACTTTTTCTATAAGAAAAATGTCTCAGAATCTGAGACTTTTTCTATAAGAAAAATGTCTCAGAATCTGAGACTTTTTCTATAAGAAAAATGTCTCAGAATCTGAGACTTTTTCTATAAGAAAAATGTCTCAGAATCTGAGACTTTTTCTATAAGAAAAATGTCTCAGAATCTGAGACTTTTTCTATAAGAAAAATGTCTCAGAATCTGAGACTTTTTCTATAAGAAAAATGTCTCAGAATCTGAGACTTTTTCTATAAGAAAAATGTCTCAGAATCTGAGACTTTTTCTATAAGAAAAATGTCTCAGAATCTGAGACTTTTTCTATAAGAAAAATGTCTCAGAATCTGAGACTTTTTCTATAAGAAAAATGTCTCAGAATCTGAGACTTTTTCTATAAGAAAAATGTCTCAGAATCTGAGACTTTTTCTATAAGAAAAATGTCTCAGAATCTGAGACTTTTTCTATAAGAAAAATGTCTCAGAATCTGAGACTTTTTCTATAAGAAAAATGTCTCAGAATCTGAGACTTTTTCTATAAGAAAAATGTCTCAGAATCTGAGACTTTTTCTATAAGAAAAATGTCTCAGAATCTGAGACTTTTTCTATAAGAAAAATGTCTCAGAATCTGAGACTTTTTCTATAAGAAAAATGTCTCAGAATCTGAGACGTTTTCTATAAGAAAAATGTCTCAGAATCTGAGACTTTTTCTATAAGAAAAATGTCTCAGAATCTGAGACTTTTTCTATAAGAAAAATGTCTCAGAATCTGAGACTTTTTCTATAAGAAAAATGTCTCAGAATCTGAGACTTTTTCTATAAGAAAAATGTCTCAGAATCTGAGACTTTTTCTATAAGAAAAATGTCTCAGAATCTGAGACTTTTTCTATAAGAAAAATGTCTCAGAATCTGAGACTTTTTCTATAAGAAAAATGTCTCAGAATCTGAGACTTTTTCTATAAGAAAAATGTCTCAGAATCTGAGACTTTTTCTATAAGAAAAATGTCTCAGAATCTGAGACTTTTTCTATAAGAAAAATGTCTCAAAATCTGAGACTTTTTCTATAAGAAAAATGTCTCAGAATCTGAGACTTTTTCTTATAGAAAAAGTCTGAGGTTCTAAGGCTTTTTCTAGAAAGAAAAATGTCTCAGAATCTGAGACTTTTTCTTTAAGAAAAATGTCTTAGAATGTGAGACTTTTTCTATAAGAAAAATGTCTCAGAATCTGAGACTTTTTCTATAAGAAAAATGTCTCAGAATCTGAGACTTTTTCTATAAGAAAAATGTCTCAGAATCTGAGAATTTTTCAATACGAAAAATGTCTCAAAATCTTAGACTTTTTCTATAAGAAAAATGTCTCAGAATCTGAGAATTTTTCTATAAGAAAAATGTCTCAGAATCTTAGACTTTTTCTATAAGAAAAATGTCTCAGAATCTTAGACTTTTTCTATAAGAAAAATGTCTCAGAATCTGAGAATTTTTCTATAAGAAAAATGTCTCAGAATCTGAGACTTTTTCTATAAGAAAAATGTCTCAGTATCTGAGAATTTTTCTATAAGAAAAATATCTCAGAATCTGAGACTTTTTCTATAAGAAAAATGTCTCAGAATCTGAGACTTTTTCTATAAGAAAAATTTCTCAGAATCTGAGACTTTTTCTATAAGAAAAATGTTTCAGAATCTAAGACTTTTTCTATAAGAAAAATGTCTCAGAATCTGAGACTTTTTCTATAAGAAAAATGTCTCAGAATCTGAGACTTTTTCTATAAGAAAAATGTCTCAGAATCTGAGACTTTTTCTATAAGAAAAATGTCTCAGAATCTGAGACTTTTTCTATAAGAAAAATGTCTCAGAATCTGAGACTTTTTCTATAAGAAAAATGTCTCAGAATCTGAGACTTTTTCTATAAGAAAAATGTCTCAGAATCTGAGACTTTTTCTATAAGAAAAATGTCTCAGAATCTGAGACTTTTTCTATAAGAAAAATGTCTCAGAATCTGAGACTTTTTCTATAAGAAAAATGTCTCAGAATCTGAGACTTTTTCTATAAGAAAAATGTCTCAGAATCTGAGACTTTTTCTATAAGAAAAATGTCTCAGAATCTGAGACTTTTTCTATAAGAAAAATGTCTCAGAATCTGAGACTTTTTCTATAAGAAAAATGTCTCAGAATCTGAGACTTTTTCTATAAGAAAAATGTCTCAGAATCTGAGACTTTTTCTATAAGAAAAATGTCTCAGAATCTAAGACTTTTTCTATAAGAAAAATGTCTCAGAATCTGAGACTTTTTCTATAAGAAAAATGTCTCAGAATCTGAGACTTTTTCTATAAGAAACATGTCTCAGAATCTGAGACTTTTTCTATAAGAAAAATGTCTCAGAATCTGAGACTTTTTCTATGAGAAAAATGTCTCAGAATCTGAGACTTTTTCTATAAGAAAAATGTCTTAGAATATGACACTTTTTCTATAAGAAAAATGTCTCAGAATCTGAGACTTTTTCTATAAGAAAAATGTCTCAGAATCTGAGACTTTTTCTATAAGAAAAATGTCTCAGAATCTGAGACTTTTTCTATAAGAAAAATGTCTCAGAATCTGAGACTTTTTCTATAAGAAAAATGTCTCAGAATCTGAGACTTTTTCTATAAGAAAAATGTCTCAGAATCTGAGACTTTTTCTATAAGAAAAATGTCTTAGAATCTGAGACTTTTTCTATAAGAAAAATGTCTCAGAATCTGAGACTTTTTCTATAAGAAAAATGTCTCAGAATCTGAGACTTTTTCTATAAGAAAAATGTCTCAGAATCTGAGACTTTTTCTAAAAGAAATAGTCTCAGAATCTGAGACTTTTTTTATAAGAAAAATGTTTCAAAATATAAATTGAGTCCATTATATTTTCTAATAGATTTTAAATCATTTTGTTTAATACCCAAAACATCAGAATATTATTTTAAATTATAAAAAAAACACAATTTTTCTACTTAAATGAACTTAAATGAACACAATTTTCAATATATTTTATTTGTATTTGTACTTGTCTTAGTTTTACCTTTTCAATAAAATGTTCCTTTAATTTACAAAAAAATATTCCTGAAGTTAGATTGAATGTTTCAGTGACAGACATATTGAATGACTGACTGCTTGGTAACTGATAAGCTCTTTATATACTTTATTATAGTACGGTTTGGTATTTGTTCTTTTCTATGTTATATTTTTTGTACCTCATACTATGCTACTTTAAGAATTTTTTTAATCCAATGAATGCATTTTCCAAACGATTGAACATTGTTGAAAAGATAAATGTTATATGTTTTGTTATCAATTTTATATATTTTTGCTTACAATGAATACACTGCATAGAAAAAAACAACAACGTCCTAGTTGTGCTCGTATATATGTACGTAAAGTATTGAAAGTAACAATTTTCATATCTTTAACACTTAATTGATTTTTGTTTTCATTTGGGAGGTCAAAATCGGAAAAATTTTTCGTTTAGAAAAATTGTCGGATTTTTAAACTTTTTTTTTTAAATTTTTTTCCATATTTTGAGACATTTTTTCCAGATTTTGAGACATTTTTCCTATAGAAAAATCGTGAGACTCTGAGAAATTTTTTGTGTAGAAAAATTCCAGATTCTGAGGCATTTTTCGTATAGAAAAATTCTCTGATTCTGAGCAATTTTTGTATAAAAAAGTTCTCAGACTCTGAGACATTGTTCATAGAGAAAAAGTTTCAGATTCTGGGACATTTTTCATATAGAACAATTCCCAGATTTTGATAAATTTTTCTATATAATTCATTCAATACCAAAAATGTCTCAGATTCAGAGAATTTTTTGTTGAAAAATTACTTCGAATCTGAGAAGTTTGCAATACGAAAAATTTTCCTTATAGGAAAATGTCTCAGATTCTGAGCCATTTTTCATACAGAAATATTCTTAGATTCTTAGACATTTTTCCTATAAAATAATTCTCAGACTCTGAGACATTGTTCGTAAAAAAAAATTCCCAGATTCTGAGACATTTTTCGATTCAAAGATATTTTCCATTTAGAATATTCTTTCTATCGAGATATTCTTCATTTTGTGGCAACTTTCGCACATAAAAATTCTTTGATTCTGAGACGTTTGTCGTATAGAAAAATTATCAGATTCTGAGTAATTTTTCGTATACAATACATTCGCAGATTCAGAGATATTTTTCGTGTAAAAAACGTCTCAGATTCTGAGACATTTTTCATACAGAAATATTCTCAGATTCTGAGACATTTTTCATTTTAAAATATTTTCAGATTCTAACATTCTGACTCAGATTCTGACACATTTTTTGTAGAGAAAATGTCTCAAAGATTTGTATAGAAAAATCCTCGTGTAGAAAAATTTTCAGATGCTGAGAAATTTTTCGTTTGGAAAAAAATTTTAGATTCTAAGATATTTTTTGTATAGAAATATTCTCCTATAAAAAAAATGTTTAAATTCTAAGACATTTTTCGTAAAGAAAAATTCTCCGGCTTTTCGTGTAGAATAATTCTCAGATTCTAAATCATGTTTGGTATTGACAGAATCGTATAGAAAAAATCTTGGAGTCTTACACATCTTCGCATAAAAAATTCTATGATTCTTGGACATTTATAGAAAAATTTTCAGATTCTGAGACATTTTTGTAAAGAAAAATTCTAAGACTTTTATAGAAAAATTATCAGATTCTGAGACATTTTGCGAATTGACAGAATCGTATAGAAAAATTCTTAGATTCTGAAACGTCTTCTTTAAAAAGAGATTTCAGATTGTAAGACATTTTTGAAACGTTTTTTGCACAAACAAATTCTCAGACTCTAAGGCATTTTTCACACAGAAAAGATTCTGAGACATTTTTCGTATAGAAAAAGTTCTCAGACTCTGAGACATTTTTCGTATAGGAAAATATTCAGATTCGTACAGGAAAATTCGAAGAATATAAGATAGATTTCGTATAGAAAAATTCTTAAAATGTGATATATTTTTCGTATATAAAAATTTTCAGAATCTGAAACACTTTTCGTATAGAAAAAAATTCAAGTCTGACTCTAAGACATTTTTCTTATAGAAAAATTCAAAGATTCTACGATAATTTTCGTATAGAAACATTGTGAGATTCCGAGACATTTTCATATAGAATAATTCACAGATTCTGAGACATTTTTCGTATAAAAAAGGTTCATATTCTGAGACATTTTTCTAATCGAAAAATTCTCTGGTTCTAAGACATTCTTCGTATAAAAATTCTCAGATTCTGAGACATTTTTCGTACAGAAAAAGTGTCAGATTCTTAGACATTTTTTGTGTAAAAAAATTCTTAGATTCTGAGACATTTGTCGTATAGAAAAATTCTAAGATTCTGAGACATTTTTCGTATATAAAAAATTCTTAGATTCTGAGGCATTTTTCGTATAGAAAAATTCTCAGATTTTGAAACATTTTTCGTATAGAAAAATTTTCAGATTTTGAGGCATTTTTGGTATAGAAAAACTCTCAGAAGCTGAGAATTCTTTGACATTTTGTTAATAGAAAAATTTTCAAATTCTAAGACAGTTCCGTGTCGAAAAATTCTTATATTTTGAGACATTTTTCGTGTAGAAAAGTTCTGAAAAATTTTTCCTGTAGAAAAGTTCTTAAATTCTGAGAAATTTTTCGTATAGAAAAATTCTCAGATTCTGAGAAATTTTCCGTATAGAAAATTTTCTCAGTTTTCGAGACATTTTTCGTATTAAAATAATTCTTAAATTCTGAGACATTTGTTGCGTAGGAAATTTTTTGGATTCAGAGATATTTTTAATTCTAAAGCATTTTTTGCTCAGAAAAATTCTCAGATTCTGAATTTTTTTCATGTGGAAAAATTGTCAGATTCTAAGTAATGTTTCGTATACAAAACATTCTCAGATTTTGAGACATTTTTGGTTTGAAAAATTTCTCAGATTCTTCGACATTTTAGGAAATAAATATTCTTAGATTCTGAGACATTTTTCGTATGGAAATATTCCCAGATTCTAATACATTTTTGGAATAGAAAAATCGCAGATTCTTAGTAATTTTTTGTATAGGAAAGTGCTGTGGTTTTGAAATTTTTCGTATCAAAAATTCTCAGAGTTTTAAACATTTTTTATTTGCACAAAAAAAATCCAAAACTCTATCGCATTTTTTATATAGAAAATTTTCTGAGACATTTTTCATATAGACAGAATTGTATAAAATTCTAATTTTTTGTACAAAAAAATTCTCAGATTCTAAATTATATTTATATAAATAATGCCTCAGATTCTCAGACATTTTTCGTAAAAAAAATTCTCACATTCTAAGAAATTTTTTGTATAGAAAAATTTTCAGATTCTGTGACATTTTTCGTATTGAAAAATTCTCAGATTTCAATAAATTTTTCATAAAGAAAAATTCTTAAATTCTAAAACCTTTTTCTTATAGAAAAATTTTAAAATTCTGACACAGTTTCGTGTAGAAAAATTCTTAGATTCTGAGACATTTTTCGTGTAGAAAAATTATGAAAAGTTTTTCCTGTAGAAAAATTTTCAGATTTCGCGACATTTTTTTTTTATAGATAAATCCTACACAGAAAAAAAACGTCGAGGTAATGTTATCTAAGCTGGCATAGGTAAATTATTTTTGTATGAAGCTTAAAAGCCACGACTTATTACCTATGCCACCAGTATAATTTTACTTTACTTTTTCACCTAATGGCCATGTAAAATTTACTAATGAAAATAGATAAAATTTCGAATTTATTTTAATTATTTTTTCATGAGTTTCGTTTTGACTTTTCATTTTCGAATGTCCAAAAAAAATAATTTAAAAAAAATTTCAGTTTCTTTACAATTTCTGTAGAAATTTAATATTTATTGGATTATTTGGGGGTGAATTTACAAGAATCTAATGGAAATATGAGGTATGAATTATTTTCATGCAAACAGATTGTAAATCTGAAACTTTTACATAAATAAAAATGTTTCTTTTTCGATTTTAGGTGGTATGGGTTTTCAGATCATTTTCCAATCAAGAATATGGTAAAGATTTTAAATACTACATATTCGATTGCAGATTCAGAATTATGTATACATTTCAAACAAAGAGAGTTGGATAAATTATTTGGAATCCTCAAGAATGGTACAATTAGTAGTTGTATATGGAGAGAAATTTCTCAAATATACTATATAAACGCGCAGTCACTGTTGTAAGTTAGGGCTGGTAATTCATTAAAGGCTAATCATTTTTTTACAGAAAAATTTTCGGGTTCAGAGACATTTTTCTTAGAAAATTTCTTAGATTTTGAGACATTCTATAGAAAAGAAACATTTTTAGATTCTAAAACATTTTTTCTATAGAAAAATTCTTAGATTCTGACACATTTTTCTATAGAAAAATTTAAAGATTCTACGAAATTTTTTCTATGGAAAAATTTTCAGATTCTGAGACATTTTTTCTACAGAAAAATTCTTAGATTCTGAATAATTTTTTCTATAGAAAAATTTTTAGAATCTAAAGCATTTTTTCTATAGAAAAATTCTAAGATTCTGAAAAATTTTTCTATAGAAAAATTCACAGATTCTACGAAATTTTTTCTATGGAAAAATTCTCAGATTCTGAGACATTTTTCCTATCGAAAAATTCTAAGATTCTGAGAAATTTATTTCAATAGAAATATATTCAGATTCTGAGACATTTTTCTATAGAAAAATTCTTATGTTTTGCGACATTTTTTCTATTAAAAAATACTAAGATTCTGAGACATTTTTTTCTATAGAAAAATACTCAGATTCTGAGACATTTTTTCTATAGAAAAATACTCAGATTTTGAGACTTTTTGCTACAGAAAAATTCTCAGATTCAGAGACACTTTTTCTATAGAAAAATTCTCAGATTCTGAGACATTTTTTTTTATAGAAAAATTCTCAGATTCTGAGACATTTTTTCTATAGAAAAATTCTCAGATTCTGAGACATTTTTTCTATAGAAAAATTCTCAGATTCTGAGACATTTTTTCTATAGCAAAATTCTAAGATTCTGAGACATTTTTTATATAGAAAAATTCTCAGATTCTGAGACATTTTTTCTATAGAAAAATTCTCTGATTCTGAGACATTTTTTCTATAGAAAAATTCTCCGATTCTGAGACACTTTTTCTATAGAAAAATTCTCAGATTCTGAGACATTTTTTTTATAGAAAATTTCTCAGATTCTGAGACATTTTTTCTATAGAAAAATTCTCAGATTCTGAGACATTTTTCTATAGAAAAAGTGTCAGACTCTGAGACATTTTTTATAGAAAAATTCTCTGATTCTGAGACATTTTTTATATAGAAAAATTCTCAGATTCTGAGACATTTTTTGTATAGAAAAATTCTCAGATTTTAAGACATTTTATATAGAAAAATTCTCAGGTTCTGAAACATTTTTTTTTATAGAAAAATTTTGAGACATTTTTTCTATAGAAAAACTCTCAGATTCTAAAACATTTTTTCTTAAAAAAATTCTCAGATTCTGAGACATTTTTCTATAGAAAAATTCTCAGATTCTGAGACATTTTTTTACAGAAAAAATTCTAAGATTCTGAGACATTTTACTATAGAAAATTTCTCAGATTCTGAGACATTTTTCCATAGAAAAATCTAAGATTCTGACATATTTCTTGTAAAGAAAAATTTTCAGATTCCAAAATGTTTTTTCAAAAGATAAATTCACATATTCTGAGACATTTTTTCTATAGAAAAATTCTCAGATTCTTAGACATTTTTTCTAAAGAAAAATTCTCAGAGTCTGACACATTTCTTGTATAGAAAAATTTTCATTTCTAAAATATTTTTTCTACCCGGTGAAAAATGGGCATATATGGATACATATATGTGAATATATGGATGCATATTTGTAAATATATGTGCATATATAGTCATATATGAAATTGTATGCAGTCATATATGATCATATTTGCAACATATATGTCCATATACGTAAAATGAGGGCATATGCCCATATATGACATACGTGGACATATATGGAGCATATATGTCATATATGTTCATATGCCCTCATTTTACGTATATGGACATATATGTTGCAAATATGATCGTATATGTCTTCATACAGTGTCATATATATCCATATATGCTCCATATATGGACATACATGACATTGTATGAACGCATATATGATCATATTTGTATCATTTTTCACCGGGTAAAGAAAAATTCTCAGATTCTGAGATATTTTTCTATAGAAAAATTCTCAGGTTCTAAGACATTTTTCTACAGAAAAATTTTCTATAAAAATTATCAGTTTCTGAAACATTTTTCTATAGAAAAATTCTAAAAAAAAAAAATTAGTTAATAAGCTACTTTAATAACAATGTATTTTTGCAAATAACTTATATTCTTTAAATATACACAACAATTGTAATGCGTTATAAAAATAAATATTTTAAAAAATAAAAACCTAATAAAATCAATTATTTTTTTTATTTAAATGTGGAATTATTTATTATTAGCATATTAACAAAATAATTTAAATAAATTACCAAAGTTTATGTATAAATTCTTAATGTGCAAAACTTTGTAAAGTTTACAAAGTTCATTTGGAATATTTCCTAAAAACATAGTTAATTTTTCGAACACATCATTTTTGAAAAATTACCATGGCTTTTTTGTAATATTGTCTAAAAACTTTGTAGGCTCTATGTTATCTTGGCACTTAGATAAAGTTATACTATGATTTTAGGTAATATTACCTCGATTTTTTTTTGTGTGTAAGGTACTAGGTAGAAAATTTCTGGGAAATGTTTTGTATTGAATATTTTTCAGATTCTATAACATTTTTCGTGCAAAACAATTCTCAGATTCTGAGACATTTTTCGTATAGAAAAATTTTCAGATTCTGAGGCATTTTTTATATAGAAAACTTTTTTAATTCTGATACATTTTTTATATTTAAAAATTTTCAGATTCCAAGACATTTTTCGTGTTTAAAAATTTTTAAATTCTGAGAAATTTTTCGTTTAGAAAAATTCTACGATCCTCAGACATTTTCTGAAATTATTACCATTTTTGTTGAAACTCCATCGTTTAAGGGTTAATCTATTGAATGCATAAACGTTATTAAATAGTACGAAAATAAATTCTTCAATTTATTCTTAAACTTAATGACATCAAAGTAAAAATAGAATAAAACAGAGAAATTTTTCCCTTTTCTTTTCTTCAAAGTAATAAGCTTAAAAAATAATCCTTTCATTAAATTTAAACAAAAATATCTAAAAATGTCTTATCAATTTTCCATATATTTGCACAATTTCCATAAACAAAATTTGTGCTCTTAAAAGTTTATGTCATTTGCTATGTTTAAAAAAGGTGACAGGAAAATTTTCTTATTTTTGTTTGAGAGGTTAAAATGTGCTACAGCAAATATGTCAAATATATTTTATTTAACATAAATTTAACCTTTTTCTTTCGAAGATGATTTTAGACACCTGACATTAATTCGTTTAGGATCTTATTTAAGATACAAGCTTTGGTCAGCCAAAAGAATAAGGGAAAAAATAAAGAATTTTAAAATTATTAAGATGTTAAGTAGATTAAAAAAAAGGTTCTACATTTTGGTCATAGTTATTTAGAGTTTATGATAATTTATAAATAGACCATTGCACTATAGGAAATTTTACCCATTTTTTGGCCAAAAGTCAAAATTAAAATTTTTGCAAACATTATTTTTTTTTACATTAATATAAAAAAACTTAACAAAGTAAACAATTCTTTCTCAATTTTTCGACAGAATTGATGTACGGTCACTTTGTCATTAGTTTTTCTTGCAATTTCTTAATTAGTTATAAAATATCGATTGAGTGCAATGAATTTTGTGATAGCTTTTAACAAAAGTTTTTATATTAAGAATTTATAGTTTTTAAAAACTAAAAAATGGAAAATAATGTCGAAGGTGAGCACTTTAATGATAAATAGTGAAATGTTGGTGAACTCATCTATTAGATCGATTTAATTGGAAAAATTTAAGTGACCTTAAGATGAACTTATTGAAGTATGAATTGGAATTTTATTTTGACTTTAAAAAAAATGATAGCATATGTTAGCTATAAAACCATAAAAGTTCTCTAGGACAATCAATTACCTTCCGAATTTAAAAAAAATCAAGGTCGGATATGTGCAAACTTTTTTTAAAAACGCATTTTTACAGGGGACTATTGAGTGCCAAATTCAGAGTTATTTAATACATGGTGAGTGAAATAAAACAAAGGTGGATAAGGGGCCGCTATTTCTGGCCATTTCTTTTCATACATTGCTCAGAGTGAATGTTTCGAAAACTTTAAACAATGTATAAAGGAGGAATTAAGAATATTTTGTTGAAATATAAATATGAAAAGGATTAAAAGTTGTAGGAGTTTGAAAGTTTTTGAAAGACAGCATGCTGTTTGGCTTAAAGGCAATACTTGGCTAAGAAAACTTAAAACGCAGCCTGCCTCCACTAAATCGAAACCTGGGCGACCGCAATTAACTTTTTTGTCAAAATCTGCGAGAACAAAAATACGAGTTACAGCAGAAGTCTCTATAGATCTAAAAAGGGAAGTTGAGCCCCTAGCTCTTGCTTCATCAACGGCTGCCCGTAGTGGCATTTTGAAATGTAGTTGACGACTTGGAACTCAAAAATCAAATTTTTTTTATTAAAATCCTTATTAAAAAGTAGCTTTGTTTGACACTTCATAAAATTGTTAAAATAAATTTCTACTGTTATCTTCGAAAGTTAGTGTACACTCAAAAAAAAAAAAAAAAAAGAAATAGTAAAAACAGTTTAGAAAACCAGATAATCTATCAAGGATCTAAAAAATCTTAGATGCGGAAACTTATAACCCGGGAACCCTGTTTGGAACTAATTATTAGTTAATTTTTTAGGCAACTTTACTATTTTTTTTTTTGAGTGTATGAAAAACTTTAAGAGTCACTCCCTCCCTCTAAAGAGTCTTCTCAAAGTCAAATCCAAAAAAATCATTCAAATCGGTCCAGCCGTTTGGCTGTAAATAATTTTGGCCAAAAAAAGGGTAAAATTTCCTATAGTGCAGTGGACGAAATACGCATTTTTTGGCCTCCAACTCGTTTGACCACCAATTCTTTGTAAAATTGGACCAAGTGGATTAGAAAATATAGTTTATTTTTTATAGAAAATATTCAAATACTGATAAAATTGCATTACTTAAGTCCACAAAGCAACCGAGGGCTTTTATTCAAAACCCTCTATCTTAAAAAACACAACTTTTCAGGAGAGCCAAAAAACTGTTTATTTCGCGTTTTGTTAGAGTAATTAAAGTTTGATATTCTACAATATTTTTTTAAATCAACTACTGAATCTTACATATAATTCGTTTTTAAAATTTTGCGCTACAATATTAAGTACATGAACAAAAATGATCAGATAGAGGGCTTTGCATTTTAATAAAAATGAATTATTATGATTTCATTTACGACATCGGTAAATTTTTAAAGTCCCGAGTAAAAAAAAAACTTTTTAAGATCTAATTTGATCTCAAAATTGGCTGTATCAAGTTGTATCAAATAATTATCTAATTGTATTATTTTAGATACACAAATATAAAAAATGATACAATTAGATCCGAATTTTGGTCACATCCAAATAAATCCAGTTGATCTTATTTTATATAAATAAATGTAGATTTATATAATTGTATGAAGTCATATATATTTATGTATAACCTCAGATAAGAAAATGGAGCCATATTAAATCTTTCATATAATTTGATCTGAACATATAAAAACTCATATATATTTTAATATGATTGTATCAAATTATATATTATTATATCAAAACTTTTTTACTACGGGTGATTTATTAATGATAACGGCTTATAAAGAGTTTCGAAATCGCGGTTTTGGTCCACTGGTGCTGATTTTTGAGACAAAAAATATTTTTTTACAGAATTCATCTTAAAAGATGACAAACTATTGAGTATGTTATGTAATAAATAGTAAAAATTAAAAGCGCGATTTTGGTCCATAATGTACACAAGACATCCAAATTTTGAGCCATATTTTTTTAAAAAGGCAAACAAGAATTTTGAGAAAAAATTAGCATCAGTGGACCAAAATCGTGATTCTAGAATTTTGTTGACAAATTCATGTTCAGCATGCAAAAATTAGTATAAAAAAACATGTAATGAATGAAGAAATTATTCATAAAAATATTTATAAATTAATTATTTGAAAAGATTGAGGGTTTTGCATTCAGAAAAATTAATTGTGTAAGAGGTAGTGAAAACCAAAAATGCAAATAAAATAGCAAAAAAAAATATTTGTGTTCTGAATTTAACACCATAGATGGGCCGTTTTACTGAATATTTTGCAATCAAAAAGTAATTTTCGTAAAAGTGGAAGACAGAGGTTTTGAATATTGGCCCTCGATAAGAAATTTATTTGTAAACATTTACCGCAAGGGAAAAGGAGTCGCCCAATGAACCTTATCGACCCTACTTCTCCCCAAAGTCTCTCTGTGGTTTGGTGAGGTCATGATGGGGAGTAAAAAAGATTCAGCACTGACGAATTTAACACTCTCCCTTGTTTCAATTGAAGTTTTTTTAAATTTTTTTAGGTGATTGTTGTTACCGATAATTTTTTATAGTTTTATAGTTTTCAAAGTCTCGGTAACAATTTGTTTTTCAAACATGGAATTTCATTATGGGCGACGCACAGTGGGCAAAATTGACTTTTTTGTCCAAGTTTAAATTTTAGCTAACAAAATTCCACGTCGATCTATCACGGTGGATTTTTGAAAATCGTCTTAGTTTTTTTTTATATTTTTTTAAAGTTCAGAAACTATTCATTTTTTTAGAAAATATTTCCGTAAAAAAGAAATTCGAATTAAATTTGCAAAGCCCTTCGGTGGAATCGTTTATCCAGTCGTCAACTGTCATTACGCATTGGACACATTGAGGCAGATTTTCTTGTTGCATAGTGTAAGACAAACCTTTCAGATTCTTTCACAAATTTATGTTAATACAACAAAATGTGCATAACCAGAATTTTTTTTTATTTTTCCACAATTTTATTTATTCTGCTACTTGTTTTTCCTTTTTATATAAAATTGTTGTTTTTAATTTTATTTTATTGCAATTTTAATCTGCCTACTTACCAATTGATTACACCAATTATATGACCATCACTACCTTAATACCACACACTCTCGCTCTCTCTGTGCATGCAGTTGACATTTATTCACGTAGTCGTATTATAGTCGCATAATAAAAATGTATAATTCAATTAATTTGCACAGAAATAAGATTGTGGTATAAGGCATTGAATTGCACACCGACGAAAAAGTTCATACAGAAGTTAATGCAATTTAAATATAGCCGCGCAGATAATATTAAAAAAAAAAATAATAAAACGAACGTATAAGGAAGGTCTCCTCTAAGGCAACTATCTTTTAAAAAATAAAATATAACAAGTATAAGAATTAATGAAATTACTACTACTTTTAATATACTACTACTATTAAGACTGATACTACTTATACTAGTTCTTTTACTACTACTACTACTAAAAAACTATTATTTATACTACCCATACTATGCAACAAGGCATTTGGTTTAGATATAAATTCTTCAAGTTAAGTTAAGATTTATATAAAATTACTAAACAAGTTCCTTTATATTTTGCCAAATTCTCCGATAAAGGAACCTTCCTTATTAATCACAAATATTTGTAAAATGTATAAAATTAATATAATAAATATTTGCATATATTGTATTAAGTATAAAAATGAACATCAATAAAATATATTAAATTTACACATTGAAAAATGCAATACAAAATATTTATACACTTGAGGCTAAAAAATGTTAATAACGAAGATATAAATTTATGTAGTCATATACTTAAGCAGGGATGTTGAAATAAAAGGGTGTTCAGCCGAAGAAGGAATTTTATAAAACCAACAAAATTTAAAGAACCTTGAATTTTTTGCAAGTAAAACAACTACAAAAGTTAAATTCGACCAGTGCCCAGTTTCTGTAACTATGCGAAAAGTTTTCGCATCGAGAAAAATAAAACAATATTGTAGTCATTTAGTTTTTTACAGGGTGAGTACAATGTTTCTAATGTAAAAAACATCGAATACGAAAAAAACGCAAAGTTTTTTTTTTTTAATTCACTCTGTTAAGTATAAGATGACTGTAATATTTTTTTATTTTTTTCGATGCGACAACTTCTTGCATAGTTACAGAAATCGGGTACAGGCCGAATCTATGAACACTATACAAAGCCCTTTTTAAGTGACAGTAAATTTTCTAACGTGAAAAAAATAACGTTTTTCATTAGAAGTATTTTATATTGTGTAAAAAAGCTTTTTTTTTAAGTAATTTCTGAAAAAAAAAAAAATTATTTACGAAATTTTTTTTTGAGTGTAAAATTTTTTTCGAGTGTATTTTGGTATTTTTTTAGTGCAAAAATATTTTTGAGTGACAAAAATACGATGTAAAATATTTTTGTGTCTTAGCAATATTTTTATAGCATGTTTAACGGGTTTTCAACACGTGAATTTAAGGTGAAACTAATCTGAAATTCACGGTTTTGCTAATAACTTTTGAACCCTTCTACTGATTTGGCTGAAATTCAACACGAACCAGGCCAGGATAACAACAAAAATTTCTACTAAGTTTTAGCATCCTCAAAATTTCCTTTCGAAAGTTAGCGTGTTTTTATACCCTCCAACTACAGTATGGGGGTATACTCACTTTGTCATTCCGTGTGTAACGCATCAAAATATCGGTCTAGGACCCCATAAAGTATATATATTTATGATCAGTGATCGATTCTAAGACATTCTAGCGATGTCCGTCCGTCTGTCCGTCCGTCTGTCCGTCTGTCCGTCTGTAGTTAACACGATGCAGTCCAAAATAAAAGAGCTAGACTCCCGACATTTGGCACGAATATGTCTTATGTTCATAGGCAGGTTAAGTTCGTAAATGAGCAAAATCGAACCAGGGGGAAAAAAGTTCCCCCTTGAAGAACTAAACCAACCTCTGAAAAATACCATATTTTTACATGATTTTTTGTGTTTTTGTTTAACAAATGCAACATTTTTATGCCACAAAAAGTTCAAAGTCCTGCATTTGAACCCAGAGCATTAGAAAATGTCGGACCGCCCCCTTTTATGGGCGTGGAATAAAACATTTTTTTTTTAAATTATGATAATCTTGTACTACTATTTCTTTAGTGCAAAAAGCATAAGAATAAATTTTTAAACACTTATTCGAGGGAGAATTTGCCCCCCCCCCCCTCAATTATTACTAGCGACCCCCTGACCACCCCCCCCAAAAAAAAAAAAAAACGCCCCTGCATTTTTATTCTTTTATTTTTTTGCATGTTGGAGGGTATAAAAGATTCGGCACAGCCGAATTTAACACTCTTGTTTTTTCTACTAAATTCACGAAAAATTCACTTGCTGAAATTCAGTCTTTTGCTCATAACTTTTGAACCACTGGACCGATTTCGCTGGATTTCAGTACCAACATGACAAGGTAAACTCCCAACATATATGCCAAACTTCAGGAGTCTATGTAAAGTCTTTCAAAAGTAAGCGTGTTTTTAACAGACAGATAGACGGACAGACATCTCTAGATCGAACCACTGTACCGATTTCGCTGGATTGCAATACTGACCTGACCAGGTAAACTGCCAACATGAATGCCAAACTTCAGGAGCCGCCGTAAAGTCTTTCAAAATTTAACGTGTTTTCAACAGACAGATAGACGGACGGACATCGCTAGATCGTCTTAAAATCAATCGAGGATCATGAATACACATACTCCTAGACCAATATTTCGAGGTGTTACAAACGGAATGACAAACTTATATATACCCTCTATCACTAGAGTGGAGGGTATAAAAAGTTAAAACGACCTTGTCTAATGTATTTGCAGCAACTACAGATAAGTAAGAAAACATTTAAAAAAAATAGGCAAAAAAAAGTTTTGGCGGAAAAACATTTTTAACGGGGAACTTCTTTTTAGCGATTTCTAGCGAACTTAAGAAGATAGAATTTCGAATACTGTTTTGTGACCTATATAAGTACAATTTAAACTAAAAACTCAGTTTTTGAAAATATATAAAAATCTTCAGTGTCAAAATCTAAGAAATTACAAAAACACTAATTTCACGATATCTCGTGAATGCGGGCAGCTACAAATTCGCTGTTAACAATTTTGTCGAAATCAAACTGCAACTGTTCAATCTTCTGATACAATTTCCGTACACGGAAAATGTATAATCTGAAACATTTTCTATACGAAAAACATCCTAGAATCGGAAACTTTTTGTGAAAATTGTGTGATTTAAACTTTTTTGATACGAAAAATGTGTTTAGAATCTTTGTATACACTTTTAAAAATGCCTGTAAACTTACTATTATAAATTGGTTAAATTTTTGTTATAAGGGTTTGTTTTATAGCACGCATTTTGTGTTAATATAAGCACAAAATGCGTAAAATAGGTAAAAGTACAAGCTTCCGTAGCTCAGTGGTCAAGTGGTGTTGTTTCAAATCGCAAGGTGGCTAGTTTGATGCTGGGTGGCGACGTATATTTTTTTTGTTTTTTTGTTCTTGTTGTATTTTATTCACTTTTTTGTTTAAATTTAATGCAGTTAAGAATTGCGACCAGTAGGCAAAATTGGACAAAAAAAAAAAAAAAATTTTACCACTGTGCGTGGGCCCCGTGTAACCTAAATTTTAAAACGGTAGTCAGTATCTATGTCTTAAAATTTGTGATATTTCCTACTTTTAAAAATTTCTTTGGTATATTATAGTTATTGGCCCCATATTATAGTTTTTGACCCCATCAAATAATTTAACCGAATACGACTCTTGCTTTACTTGTAGTCATTTTATTGTTTGCTGAACTGAAAAACATACACATTCAAACAAAATGCGTATTAATTTTTGCTTTAAGCCATTACCCATACATATACAATAAACACATGCACGCGCACATACATTTGCACACTATGGACAATATAATGTCCATATAAATAATTGGGACCTCGTTTGAAACTTAAATTAAGAGTGTTTATATAAATGAATATTAGGGTGGCATGAATAATAGTTTTTTTTTTTCAAATTTCATCCGTTTCCGGTCAAGCTATGGTTCATTTTAGTCTAAAAGCTCTATAATTAAACTTTTAGTCGAAGCCCTAGTTAAAATATTATACTAATTTGACTAAATATATCTAATTTGATCCGTGATATGGTTGTATCAAATATTATCTAATTGTTCTACTTTTGATCAAAAAATATAAAAATTGATACAATTTGATACGGAATTTGATCAAATCTACCCGAGTTAATATAATATTATATTTTCTAATATAATTATATATAAATTGATCTTTCATTTTATCCCACAAATGGAGGATCCAAAAATACATGATTATATCTTATTATCTAATTTGATATTGAAGATCATATTATATCTAATAAGATATAATTATATATTCTTACATCTTATGAAATCTAATTTTTGTATAATATCAAATTAGATAATATTCCCGAGTAAAAAAGTTTTGATGTAATCATATATTTTTTAATATAAATATATATAAATTGATCAAACATTTGATCCAAAAAATGGAGGATCCAAAAATATATGATAATATCTAATAAGATCAAATTTTATATAATAAGATATAATTAGATCCCAAAAATGGAACGGTAAATTTCATCTAATTTGATATTGAAGATCATATTAGATCTAATAAGTTATATCTATGGGCTATTTCACGTCAACGGGAGACCCCCCCGCCCCCAAAATTTAATTGGTCGTAGAGAGTTGTATTATGGCTTAAAATTTAGCCAATGATCTCTACTTTTGAAAGCTGAGTGGCGGAAGTTGAACGCAATGGTAAGTGAGCCAATATGGCGGCGCGAATCGGAATACCCCGATCGGGATATGCTGAAAACTAATGAAGGAGTTATCGGATTTTTCTGAAATTTGTTATCAGGGGGTTTATTGGGACGCTTATTTCAAATTTTCATTCAGAATTCAAAAATTCAAAATGGCGGATCCAATATGGCGGATGATTTTTTCGAGGTTTTCGCGTTCAAATAAAATCGGTTTTCGGGTGTTTTATGGGTCACTAAACATGATTCTGAATTTAGATTTCCAAAACTTAAAATGGCGGATCCAATATGGCGTTTTTTTTATTTGTTTTTAATTTCGATTTTCTTGAAACTTGGTATCCGGGGGCTATTTGCGACGCTGATTTCGAATTTTTATTCAGATTTTAAAAATTCAAAATGGCGGACTCAATATGGCGGACGGTTTTTTTTAGTTGTCGCATTAAAATAAAACTCGGTTCCCGGGTGTATTAGGGATCACTAAACACGATTCTGAATTGAGATTTCCAAAATTCAAAATGGCGGATCCAATATGACGTTTATTTTTTTTTTTTTTAATTTCGATTTCCTTGAAACTTGTTATTCGGGGGTTATTTGGGACGCTTATTTCAAATTTTTATTCAGATTTCAAAAATTCAAAATAGCGGAACCAATATGGCAGATGATATTTTTTTTTTTAAATTGTCGCATTTAAGTTGAACTCGATACCCGGGAGTTTTATGAGTTTTATGAGTCGATACCCGGGAGTTTTATGAATCACTTAGTACGGGGTATCCCGATTCGCGCCGCCATATTGGCTCACTTACCATTGCGTTCAACTTCCGGCACTCAGCTTTCAAAAGTAGAGATCATTGGATAAATTTTAAGCCATAATACAACTCTCTACGACCAAAAGAATTTTGGGGGCGGGGGGGAGGTCTCCCATTGACGTGAAATAGCCCCTATATATTATTTTATCTTATTAGATCTCATTTTTTATAATATCAAATTAGATAATATTAACCGTTCCATTTTTGGGATCTATTTTTATGTAATTATATCAAACTTGACATAATATCATATAATTATATATTTTTGGATCCTCCATTTTTGAAATCAAATGATATATGGCGCCGTATTAATTTTTTAGTCGGGAATGTGGACTAAATACGATATAAAATTAGATCTTGATTTTGTCCACTTCAGATATAATCATATGCAATCAGATACGATTATATATCAAGAGATATAAAGAAATCAGATAAGATATAATAGCTAAAAATTAAAACAAAGAGTGTTTAGACCAAAACAAAGCATAATTTGTTCGGCGATAAAAGAATTCGGAAAAAGTCATTATTCGTGCCATCATAATAAATATACACTAAAGGTGTCCTTACTACTAATTGTAAGGTAATTTTTCAAAATCACTTTTTAATACCTTGTAGGGTCCTTAATTGTAGTTTAGTATCTAAATAAAAATAAAAATAACTCGTGCCGAAAATGGATTGAAGTTTTTGAACACTCTTATGTAAGGAAAAAACCCTTTTTTCTAGTTTTTGGAAAAATATTGGTATATGAAATTTTTTGAAAATTTTTTTGTTAAATAATATGAAAATGGTAATTAATTACCTTTCCAAAAAGCTTAAAGAAATTCAAATCGGATAAAAAATAAGCATTTTACGAATGCATGCCCCAGACCATTGCTCGGTTTTTAAAGCCAGAATTTGAAAATTTTCAAAATTTTTTAGGCAAAAAAATAAAAAAAATAAATTGTACTTCATTATCTCATTAAATACATGTTAAAGATAAAAACTAAAATATATGGTAGTCTAGCTTTTTTTTCATTTGGCATGGGTAGTGATATAATTTCCGCGGATTCCAAAGAAATGTGTTTTTCTATAAAAATTTAGCAAATATAAAAAAAAAACTCTGTATTGTACGATACGAAGTGTAAAACACAAATTCTGTTAATTTTTAGAGAAATCGGGCATCATTAACTCCTTTTCGTCGAGGCGAAATGACAAATTTGGGACATTATACATTTCTATAATACAAAATATCTGCATATGAGGCATTCCACACCATATGTCCAGCGAAAAAAATATGTGTACCGTAAACTTCTGAATAGGTTGTATGGATAGCCCTATATGGAACTTAGAAAATTGCGTTTTTGGTTTTTCAATATTTCAAAAACTGAGCTTAGGAGGCGTGGTCAAATATTGGAAAAATGGTCAAATTTGTGGCTAGTTGCCTTGATTAAATATTTATCACATTAAAACGGAATGCACCACAATCGCAAAAATTTATATTTGACCACGCCTCCTAAGCCCAGTTTTTAAAAATTTTAAAAACCAAAAACGCAATTTTCTTAGTTTCATATAGGGCTATCCAAACAACCTTTTCAGAAATTTACGGGACACATGTTTTTTTGTTACGGAACATTTGGTGTGGAATGCCTCATATATCTGATTTCTCAATTATTGTGAAAAAACGCATTTATTTTAAATCCGCGGAAATTTTATCACTACCGGCGAAAGATAAAAAAAAGCTTGACTACCATATCTGTTATTTTTAATCGTAAACACGTTTTCAGAATGATCATAAAGTAAAATTAATTTTTTTTTATTTTTTTGCCTAAAAATTTTGAAAATTTTGAAATTCTGGCTTTTAAAACCATACAATGCACTATAGGAAATTTGACCCTTTTTTTGGCCAAAATTATTTACAGTCAAACGGCTGGACCGATTTGAATGATTTTTTGGATTTGACTTTTGGAAGACCCTTAAGAGGGAGGGAGTGACTCATAAAGTTTTTCATACACTCAAAAAAAGCTTTAGTAAATTTACATAAAAAATTTACTAACAATTAGTTCAAAACAGGGCTTCCGGGGTTATAAGTTTTCGCATCTAAGATTTTTTAGATCTTTTATAGATTATCTGGTTTTCTTAACTGTTTTTTACTATTTTTTTGAGTGTACACTAACTTTCGAAGATAACAGTAGAAATTTATTTTAACAATTTTAAGAAGTGTCAGGGCTACTTTTTAACAAGGATTTTATTAAAAAATTTGATTTTTGAGTTCCAAGTCGTTAACTACATTTCAAAATGCCACTACGAGCAGCTGCAGATGAAGCAAGAGCTAGGGGCTCAACTTCCCTATTTAGATCTTTAGAGATTTCTGTTGTAATTCGTCTTTTTGTTCTCACAGATTTTGAAAAAAAAGTTAATTGCGGTCGCCCAGGTTTCGATTTAGTGGGGACAGGCTGCGTTTTACATTTTCTCATCCAAGTATTGCCTTTAAGCCAAACAGCATGCTGTTTTTCAATAACTTCCACTCCTAAAACTTTTTCAAGCCTTTTCATATTTATATTTGAACAAAATATTCTTGATTGCTCCTTTATATATTTTTTAAAGTTTTCGAAACGATCACTTTCATCTATGTATGAAAAGAAATGTGCACAAATAGCGGCTCTTTCGTCATATTCGTTGTGTTTATGTCGCCATATATTGAATAAATCTGAATTTTGCGCGCAGTAGTCACCTGGAAAAATGCGTTTTTAAAAAAAGTTTGCAAATATCCGACCTTGAAATTTGATAAATTTGGAAGGCAATTGATTGTCCTAGAGAACTTATATGGTTTTGTAGCTAACATATGCTATCATTTTTTTGTAAGTCTAAATAATATTCCAATTCATAATTCCATAAGTTCAAGTTAAGGTCACTTCAATTTTCCCAATTTAATCGATCTACTAGATAAGTTCACTAACATCTTACTATATATCATTAAAGTACTCACCTTCGACATTATTTTCCATTTTTTAGTTTTTAAAAATTATTAATTTTTATTATGAAAACTTTTATTAGAAACTATCACAAAATTTACTGCACTCAATCGTTATTTGACAACTAATTTAGAAATTGCAAGAAAAACAGCCAATAAAGTAACAGTAAATGAATTCTGTCCAAAAATTTAACAAGAGATGTTTACTTTGTTGTATTTGGTTTATATTAAAGCTTAAAAAAATAAGATTTGCAAAAATTTTAATTTTGACTTTTGGCCAAAAAATGGGTAAAATTTCCTATAGTGCAATGGTCTGGGGGCATATATGCGTAAAATGCTTATTTTTTATCCGCTTTTAATGTTATTAGTCCCTTTGGAAAGGTAATTTAATACCATTTTCATATTATTTCACAAAAAATTTAACAAAAAATATCAAATACCAATATTTTTCCAAAAACTAGAAAAAAACGTTTTTCGTTCATATAAGAATGTCCCAAAACTTTAATCCATTTTTGGCACGAGTAATTTTTAGCCGATTGTCCCCAAATTTTGGCTTAATCATTATTAGATACTAAAGAGAAATATAGGACCCTACCAGGTATAAAAAGGTGATTTTCGTTTTTAAGGACACCTCTCATATACACCCGAATAATAATGGCGCGTTTTTTAACGATCTCGTTCAGATTTGATGTGGTACTACTTCCCAATAGATCTCATCTTTGTGCAAGTTTTAGTCGATCGGATAGCATCGGTTTTAAACGTGTCTTCACTTGCAGCATTTTCCCACACATGACGTTGTTTAATGATTTTTTATAATTTTTATCAAATTATGTTGGGTTAAGAAAAAAATATATTTTTTATCCGGGTAACACTATACATGTTTGCCCGAGCTAAATACATGAATAAAAAGGTTTTAATAATGCCACAATGCATTACATACACACACACATATAATTCATTTAACCTTATAGGCATATGTGTGGGTATGTATGTGTGTATGATCGTTTGCATACACATTTCTGTATAAACGTTTGTTATGTAATCTTCTGTTATCATTATAAGTAATGCAGCACTTGTTTCTTTAGACTTTAACACATACATGAAAATTTATTCATGCATGCCCTGTATATTATTACTTACAAACACATACATGCATACTCATCTACAGACATACAAAAAGTAAAAGCCACAATTCATTTAACGTTTTTATTCAAACATTGTAATACAAGTAGAAAAGGGTTATTTTCATTTATGTGAAAATTTTTAATAAAAGATAATTAAATACACACATACAACTACGACTACAATGTGCTTGCAACAAAAATATGAATGACTTAATATCTTGCAGGCAAAAACAAATATATGTAAAGTAAAAAATTGTTTGTACATAAAGTAATAAATTTAAAATAATTGTGTTAAAAAAAAATTGACATTGATTAATTTGTTTATAAAAGCCTGAAAGTATGTCATTATCTGTTTCTTTTTTGCACAAGCCTCAAAACTTTTTAATGTTTTCTTTAATTTACACAAAAATAATTACTTAAACAATTCCTTTTTTACAAGGATTATTTTACTTTAACTACAAGAACATAAACTAAATTAAAAAGTGAAGTTTTGGGGTATGTATTTCATAAGAACTGGGGCATAACAGCGTTTTCGATTTGAAAGACACTTTTCGAATTCTTAAAGCTTTTATTTTTACTATTTAGACCGGGATTTTTTTGCTTTTTAAGAAGTTTTTCGTATGAAAACATAATTTTTTATTGCACACATTTTATTTTTTAGTGCATAATTTAACGTTTTTTTTAGTGCATTTTTGCATTCTTGCATGAAAATCTCTCTGTTTTTTTTTTGTGTAATACGTGAACCAATTTTGTTTCTTTAAATTTCCTATGAATTGTGACATATTTACCAATGTTAAAATCTATGTGTATAAATTCATGAGATTTTTGTCTTTTAGTGCACTAACTATCAAAATAAGTTGCAGTGTTTTTGTGACGCGTGTTCTCTCTAATTCGTGAACTGATTTTATATCCTCAAATTTCCCATGAAAGGTTAAGTAAATACTAAGGTTTTTATGTGAACACGATCATCTTTTGTGTATTGGTTAATAAGTTCAATCTATTTTAGTACAGTTGCCTGTATTTAAGCGTTTATGGTTTATATAGGGAAGAGGGTTAATTAGGTTGAAAATTGAACTTTGACACTTTTCGCTATCCTAATATAATGGTCTTAAAAACTTTAAAGAGGAGAGGTGTCATCTCACCGACCCTGTCGATTTTGGTACTGAATGAGGCTTTACTGAATCTAAGTAGACACGTAGTAAACTAATAGCTTATGCTACTTCTTCGGAAAACGGAAACGGTTTTTATACCGTCCAACAACAGTATATATACAGTATGTATACTCACTTTGTCATCGGTCGGGGACCCCATAAAGTATATTTATTATTGATCAGTGATCGATTCTAAGACATTCTAGCGATGTCCGTCCGTCCGTCTGTCTGTCCGCCCATCTGTAGTCAGGCGCGGATCCAGGGGGGGGGAGAATGGGATTTCTCCCCCCCCAAAATGATTTCAAAAAAAAAAAGAAAAAAAAGAAAGGAAAGAAAAGAAAAGAAAAGGAAAAAAAAGAAAGGAAAAGGAAAAAGGAAGGGAAAGGAACAAAGAAAGAATGAAAATGAACGGAATGCAACAAATTCTGAGGAGAGGTGTATGTGAGCTGATGATTTACGTCAGCACACATAGCCTTTATCCTAAGGAATTTTGTAAGATCCTTAGGATTAAATGTTTCATAATTAAAGAAATTGCATATGAAAAACTTAAATGACAATAGAGTCGTGGACATTTTCCAACCAAATAACTTTCCTTATCATTTTCTTATGCAATGGTATTATCTCAAATATTTTTTATAGAAAAATGTCTCAGAATTTCAGACTTTATCTTAAGAAAATATTTTGATACTTAAGTATTTGAATTCAGATAAGAATTTTTTTATTAAAAAAATACCTCAAATTAAATTCTATAGAAAAAATCCCGCAGCAACTGAGAATTCTATAGGAAATGTGTCTCTGAATATTATTTTAAATAGTGACTAAGGATTTTCCTTTGAAAAATGTCTAGAACCTAATAATTTTTCTATATGAAAAATGTTTCAGAATCTAAGAAACTGCCTTATAAAGCATTTGATGGCAAAAAACCCGTAAAATTTTTCTGTCGAAAAATGGCACTACTATAAAATTTAAGATTTTATTTTTAGAAAAGTGTATAAAAATTTCTTAATAAAATGTTCCAGAAACTGATAATTTATAAGAATCTGATAGTTTTCTTTTCCGAAACATGTTTCAGGATCTAAGGATTTTTGTATAAGAATAAGTTCTTAGAATCTGAGAAATATTTTAAAATATGAGAATTATATTAGAGATTTTTTATAAGAAAAGTATTTTTTACTAAAAAAATCTAGTAAATTTACGAGAATTTCTTATAAGTTTTATTAAGTCAAAAAAGTTGTAAATTTTCAATTTTATTAGTAAAAATCTTGTAAAATTACAAAAAAAGTTTGTAATTTTTACAAGGAATTCTCGTAAAATAGAAGGTAGCAAAAAATCTAGTAAAATCACGAAAACCTCCTTGTTAGTTTTATCGCGTCGAAAAAATTTTAAATTTACTATTTTTTTGGTAAAAAGCTTGTAAAATTACAAAAGTACTGGTAAAACCAGTGGCGTATACAGGGGGGGGGGGCCCGGGGGCCCGGGCCCCCCCCGAAATGATTTCACAAATTTCAGGATCAAATAACAAGTACAATATTAAAAAAAACTTCTTAAAAAAAATCGAAAAACATTAAGAATTTAAAATTTTTGAAGAAAAATGTTTTGAAACCGAAAATATTTCTGTAAAAAAAAAATCTCAAAATCGGAAAATTTTTTCGTAGAATTTGAAATTTTTCAAATGAAAAAATATCTTAGAACCTGAAGTTTTGTGTACACAAAAAATGGACCTAATTGTAAGTAAAATGTAGTCATATCTTACAATGCGATTTTGTCTTTTAGAAAAATGTCTCAGAACAGGACTATCTCTAAAAAAAATGTCGCATTATCTTACACTTTTCTAAAAAAAAAATGTCTCAGAATCTAAAACTTTCTATAAGAAAAATGTCTAAGAATCTAAGATATTTTCTATAGGAATAATGTCTTAAAATATTGGCCTTTTTCTCAGAATCTAAGACTTTTTCTATAGGAAAAATGTCTCAGAATCTGAGAGTTTTTCCTATAAAAAATTCTGAGAATCTGTGTCTTTTCTATATGAAAATTGTTTCAGACTCTGAGAACTTTCTATAGGAATAATGTCTCTGAATCTGAAAAATGTCTCAAAATCAGAGATTTTTTCTATAAAAAAATTCTTAGAATCTAAGGCTTTTCTATATGAAAAATGTTTTAAAATCTGAGAACTTTCTATAGAATAATTTCTCTGAATCTGTGAATTTTTCTTACAATCTAGGAAAATGTCTCAGAATCTTATACTTATTTTTACGAAAAATCAACTAATTTTTTTTAGGAAAATTATCTTAAAATCTATGATTTTGTGTATAGGAAAAATGTCTGAGAGACACAAGCTGAGACTTTTTGTATAGAAAATGCTCAAAATCTGAGAATTTTTCTATTGTGAAAATATCTTTTTCTATAAGAATAATGTTTCAGAATCGGAGTATTTTTCTATGGGAAAAATATTTCAGAATCTGAGACTTTTTCTTTAGGAAAACTGTCACAGAATCTAAAACTTTTTCGATAGGAAAAATGTTTCAGAATCTAAGATATTTTCTGTAGAATAGTTGTCTGAGAATCTGAGACATTTTCTATAGGAAAAATGTCGAAGAATCAGACTTTTTCTATAGGAAAAATGTTAAAGAGGCTGAGACGTTTTCTAAAAGAATCTGTGACTTTCTTTAGGAAAAATGTCTCAGAATTAGAAACTTTTTCTACGCGAAAAATGTCTAAGAATCTTAAACTTTTTCTATAGAAAAAATGTCTAAGAATCTTAAACTTTTTCTTTACGAAAATTTTCTCAGAATCCGAGAGTTTTTTTTTTAGAAATAAGGTTTTAGAATCTAAGACTTTTTTATACTGTTTTCTTTTTAAAAAGTCTCAGAATCTGAATTATTTTTCTTATAAATAAAGCGAAGATTTTCTCAGAACCAAAAACTTTTTGTGTAAAATGTTTCAGAATCTGAGAAAATGTGCTAGACTAGAAATATCTAAGATTCTGTCAAAATGTCTTACAGTCGGAGTCTTTTCTTTTGGAAAAGTATTTTATAAATATGTTTATAGAATTATTTTCCAAAGTGACTTTTTCCCGAGAAACGTTTTCCATTGGAAATATGATTTAGAGCCTTTAACTTTTTCTATAGCAAAAACTGTCTTAACTGGAAATTGTTATAGAATCTTAGGCTTTTCTGTAAAAAAAAAAATTCAGATTCTGATAATCTTCTTTGTAAAAATGTATCAGCATCTGACACAATTCACACTTAAAAAAAAGGCGTAAGTTTCTTACAAAATTTTTAAATATGAAAAAATTTTAATTTTTTTACATTCAGTTCAAGGAAAAGATCGAGAAAGATTTTAAAACATGTGGTGTTATGTAAATTTTTTGTAATTTTTTTTTTTTTTTTAAATTGTTGGGCCCCCACCGAAATAAAATCCTGGATACGCCCCTGGGTAAAACGTTTGTAAAATAACAAGGAATTCTTGTCAAATAGGAGGTAGCAAAAAAAAAAAAAAGTTACAAACTTTTCTTGTAATTTTCCAATGTTTTATTTTTGACCGTAAGTGCACGAATACACCTTTATTTATAAAACCTGATATGTAGTCTAAAAAGTCAAACGCTTAAAAAAGTATACTCTGGTTTGTGCGTTAAAAATTTGTTGCCTGTGTTATTTCTATAGAAAAAAGTCTAAGAAATTATAGATTCAAAGAACTACAGAAACTACGATCTGAGAATTGAAGAACTTTATTCTAAATTCTTTTGAAGTTTTTATGTATTTTTTTGCATACATTAAAAAAAAATGTATATTTTTTTTTGGTTTTCAGTTTGTTACTTAATATTAACAATGAAAAACACACAGCCACAAACCCCCCCCCCCCCCCCCCCCCTTCCAAGCAAACTTTTTTGCTTCCGACTGCCTAAAATTTTTTTGGGTAAAAAAAAACCTCCCCCTCAAATGAAATTCCTGGATCCGCGCCTGTCTGTAGTAAACACGTTGCAATCTAAAATAAACCAGCTAGACCCCTCAAGTTTGGCATAAATATGTCTTTTGGTCCTAGGCAGGTTAATTTCGGAAATGGGCCAAACCGAACTAGGGGCAAAAAGGTTCTCCCTTGAGGAACTAAACCAACCTCTTAAAAATTACAATTTTCTAGACGTTTTTTTTTTTTGGTATTTTTTGAATAAAATGAAACATTTTTATGTTCGCAGACATTTTTATGTTCGCGCTTGGACCCAGGGGTTTTAAAAAATGTCGCTTTTTTTGGCCCGCCCCTTTTTAAATAGAGTGGATAAAAAATAATTTAAATTATAATAAAACTACAATACTTTAGTGCACAAAGCAGACAAAAATTAACTTGTAAACATATACCACGAGAACCAATGAGTCCCTCATCCCAGCTCAACGACCCCTCCCCCACGTTGCCCCCCAAAAAACGCACCTGTAAAATTTTTTGTATACCCTCCAACTACAGTATGGGGGTATACTCACTTTGTCATTCCGTGTGTAACGCGTCAAAATATCGGTCTAGGGTGCCATAAAGTACATATATTTATGATCACTGATCGATTCTAAGACATTCTAGCGATGTCCGTCCGTCCGTCTGTCCGTCTGTAGTTAACACGATGCAGTCAAAAAAAAAGAGCTAGACTCCCGACATTTGGCACGAATATGTCTTATGTTCCTAGGCAGGTTAAGTTCGTAAATGAGCAAAATCGGACCAGGGGAAAAAATTTCCCCCTTGAAGAACTAAACCAACCTCTGAAAAATACCATATTTCTACATGATTTTTTGTGTTTTTGTTTTTTTATACCCTCCAACTTAGAGATGGGCGCGTGAGTGGATTTTGACTCACACTCACTCACGCTCACGCAAAAAATAATCGAATCACTCACTAATCACTCACGCAATTTTTTTTTACTCACGCTCACTCACATTCACGTGAGTAATAAAAAACTTACTCATGCTCACGCGTGACTCACGCCAGATTCAATCACGCTCACGCGTTAGTCACGCAAAATCTACTCACGCAATAAAATTTTCTTACCAAAAAGAAAAAAAATCCAAAAAAATTTTTTTTACAAAAAATTAAAAAAAAAATTGGGCAAATCAAAAAATCTAATCACGCAAACTCACGCAAAAAATAAATGACTCACTCACTAATCACTCACTCAGATTTTTTTCAACTCACACTCACTCACAATCACGTGATTGAAATGAAAATCACTCAATCTCACGCGTGATTCACGTGAATCACGCAAATCACGTGACCAGCGCCCATCTCTACTCCAACTACAGTATGGGGGTATACTCACTTTGTCATTCCGTGTGTAACGCATCGAAATATCGGTCGGGGACCCTATAAAGTATATATAATATTGATCAGTGATCGATTCTAAGACATTCTAGCGATGTCCGTCCGTCCGTCTGTCCGTCAGTCCGTCCGTCTGTAGTTAACACGATACAGTCCAAAGTAAAAAAGCTAGACTGCTCAAGTTTGGCACGAATATGTCTTATGGTCCTAGGTTAAGGTAGGCAGGTTAAGTTCGGAAATGGGCAAAATCGGACCAGAGGGAAAAAAGTTGCCCCTTAAAGAACTAAACCAACCTCTGAAAAAATAATTTTTTAGATGATTTTTTGTCTTTTTGTTTAACAAATTTAAAATTTTTATGCTACAAGAAGTTCAAAGTCCTACATTTGGACCCTTAAAATTTGAAAATTTCGTTTTTTGGTCCGCCCCCCTTTTATGAGCGTAGAATAAAAAAAATATAAATTATGATAAACTTGCATTTCTTTAGTGCCAAAAGCATAAAAATGAAATTTTAATCACATATTTGAGAGCAAATTTGTCCCCCACAATCACCACGACCCCCCCCCCCCAAAAAAAAATAAAACGCCCCTGTTTTTTTTTTTTTTTTGCATGTTGGAGGGTATGAAAGATTCGGCACAGCCGAATTTAACACTCTTACTTGTTTTTTATTAATTTTAACAAATGCAAAATTTTTACGTTACAAGAAGTTCAAGGTCATGCATTTGGACCCACAGAATTATAAAATGTAGTTTTTTCGGTCCGCCCCCTTTTATGGGCGTGGAATGAATTTGTTTGATAAATGATGAATGATAAACTTATATTTCTTTAGTGCAACAAGCATAAGAATGAATTTTTAAGCACATATTCGACAATAAAATTGACCCCCCCCCCCCAAATTACCCCTACCGACCTCCCATCAAAAAATAAACGCCCCTGGATTTTTTTTTTATTTATTTGCATGTTGGAGGGTATAAAAGATTCGGCACAGACGAATTTAACACTCTTACTTGTTTTTTTTTCGATAAGACATCAATAAAAGATAATTGGTGTCCAAAGGTTTAAGACGACTGGAAAAATCAGTTCGGGATCTTAAGGAGTAATGTCTGAGTTTTAACCTTGACTTGTAGACCGAATTTTTGACAAGCAGAACAATTGTAATTGAGTGTATAAGGTCGCGTCCCAGTCGCATTTTCGATGTTTAGTATTGTAATCGAAATTCATAATCTTAGGGAATTAAACGAGATCAAAAAGGTTAATAAAAAGTTTTTGTTGTTGCTAATGTAACATCATCCCTTTAATTATTCTTAAAAGCTTGTTGTGAAGGACTTTATCGACCACAATTAAATAAAATATAGATTCCGTAGGCAAGACTACCAGATGGTAGGGTAGAAGGAACCGGCCAGAATTCTCAAACTTATACACATACAAATTTTCAGAAAGTGAGTTGTTGCAGAAATTTGTCAAGTTGGATCGCAAGTCAGTACACATAAATAGTTCTTGTAGAGTGGAAACCTTAAAAAACATTCGTTTTAATTTTGTAAAAATCAGAATTCTTATTATTGATTATCAATAGGAAAACAATTGCAATCATTTAGCTTAATTATATTTTCACTTCACATAGAATTACAGAAAAAAAAAAAACTACACAAACATGAAATTACAGAAGTTTTCATTGTTGTCATAATAGACGAACACACATGCAAACGGAAATAAAAGTCACATACAAACTTGCATGTGTGACAACAAATAGTCAGTCATGACTATGCATGTTCGCACATAAACATTCATAAAACACATTTTGTGTCACTCACTCACTCACTCAAACAAACAAACTAACAAACGCGTGCACGCTAGCGTGCATGCATTAGAAAACGCATACATACATATGAATAAAAACTCTGATAGAACATCAATTTATTGAACATTGTATAATAACGTACACATTCAAACCATATGAATATATGAGCAATTGTCATTAACTTTTAATATTTAAGAAAAAAAAATTGCGATTTTTTTTCGTGGCACATTGATAAGACTTTGTAGGTAAATAATAGAGTTGTCAGTCGATTAAGAATAATTCGATTAATCGATCAAATAAAACCCAACTCTTGTTCGAATAATTCAAAAATGACGATTTTCGAATAACGAATAAATCGATTAATTAATGTCGATTAATCGAACAATTTTTTTAATTAAACAATTAAATAAATGCTAAGAATTTAATTTATTCTCATAAATTTTGAAAGATTTTATACAAAATGTAGGAAAGTTAAAATATATTGTAGCCATAGCCCTGGATAGCACATCCATTATAGAATTAGGAAAAATTAATAATTCTTTTGCATCAGACTTACTAAAACGTATTAAAATAAGAATTAATGAGAGACGTATAAAAATGTTAAATACGGTAATAATTTTTCTAAATTCTGGAAATTTTCCGAGCAATGAAAGTTTCTTAAAATATTCTCCAAAAAGCGAAACAAAATAATATGCAAATGAATTATACTCCAGATTATTTTATGTTGAAAGTAATCACAATAATTCAGATAAAAGTATTGAAATAGAGGAAGTTATTAGTAATGAAAATAATAATCTTTTATGCGAGTTAAATAATTCAATTCATAGTACATATTAAAAATTCAGAAAATAAAAAGGACTTCAGCGATATATCAGACGATATGGTATATTTGGGAAAATCTGAAAAAAGAACAGAAAAATTAGATAAACTTTTGTATGCTCTTCTTACTATATCACCTACTTCAACAATTAGCGAAAGAATCGTTTGAAAGCAAAAAAATTGAGTCAACTTTTATTTTTAAAAGATTATTTCTTAAGAACAACTTAAATTGTCTTATTTGACAAAAATTAAAATCATTTATGATATATTTTGTCTGAATTCTTCAAATAATAATTTGTATTTGAATTATTTCTCAACAAGTAATAAAATCGACATCCGTTAATTAAAAGTGATCTCAGTTATTCAATTTTTAAGTTTTTTTAACTTTTAAATATTTTATTTTTAAGTTTTTTATGCATTTTTTTCGTTAATAAAAATTTTAACTTTCCTGTTTTAAGTTATTTTATATGAATCGTTTATTTTTTTTGTTAATAAAAATATTTTTTCAAATAATTTTTTTATTCGTTATTCTCTTCGATTAATCGAATAAATTTTGATCTTTAATCGTTTGATCGAACGAGGAAAAACAATTATTTGAATTATTCGAACAAAGTTGAAAGTCGAATAATTGACAACTCTAGTAAATAACATTATAAATAAGTAATTTAAATCCGTCCGCGTGCATTAATTTGAGCAATCGCACCCAAAACTATGGCGGTTTAAACTTAAAATTTTTAAAAAAATTGTCAAAACTACATTTTTTATCCGAAGTTAACCAAACGTACCATTTTGTATTATGCTTACATAGAGCTAAAATACATATTCAAACATGCATAAAATCTTTGCTAAATATCGAGATATCGTCCATTCCATGAGACATTTTAAAAAATCTGACCGAGGGTCTTCCGATTTTTGTTATATTTTTCATACAGACTCTCTATGGAGCCAATTTCAAATTTCATCCATCAGATCGAAAATATTCGAAAAACTCGCGATTTTATTCACGATTTTCGTTTTTAAAAAAGTCAAAAAAATGCAAAATCTGTGTAACTTTGAGCAGCTGTATTTTCTAAACTACATATCGCATTTTAACAATCTATAGCGCATACGAATGGTATGTAAGTCTATTTTAATATCTAATAAACTGAAAAAATATCGGTGTTTTAAAAGTGCATTTTATATGCAAATGCAGTTTTGAAGTGCATTTTGCGAAACTTTTACCCCTTTTAATTTTTTTTTAATTAGCATATTTGGAAAATTTAGAATTTTTGCTACAAAAAAATGTTTTCATTACAATGGACCGAGAATGAATGCTATTTTTAATATTTATTTTTAAAAAATACTTCCTTAAGTTTCTCTTATAAAAATTTTTATTTTTTAAATTATACCAAAATCATGTAAAAAGACATGTTTTGAAATCGTTATATTTTCAAAAGTACTAATCGTATCTTATTGTTTTATTGCACATTAGAAAGGTATTTTTGTCCATTTCTTGCATTAAATGACCGCAAAAATGTTTTTGTTTCACAAATGCATTTTAAATGCAAATGCAGTTTTGAAGTGCATTTTTCAAAACTTTTGCCCCTTTGAATTTTTTTTTAATTATCATATTCAAAAAGTTTACAATTTTTACTACAAAATTATATCCTCCTTATAATGGACCCACTGTGTGTTCTATTTTTAAAGAAATTTTAAAAAGTTCCTTACAACAAATTTTAATATTTTAAATTAAACCAAAAAAATCTGAAATTACATGATTTTTTTAAAAAATTCTAAAAAATAGCACATACATTGGGTCCATTATTAGGAGGACACTATTTTGTAGTAAAAATTGCAAACTTTTCGAATATGATAACTAAAAAAAAATTCAAAGGGGTAAAAGTTTTGAAAAATGCACTTCAAAACTGCATTTGCATTTAAAATGCATTTTTGAAACACCAACATTTTTGCGGTCATTAAATGCAAAAAATAGACAAAAATACCTTTCTAATGTGCATAAAAACAATGAGATACGATTAGTACTTTTGAAAATATAACGGTTTAAAAACATGTCTTTTTATATGATTTTGGTATAATTTAAAAAAAATAAATTTTTATAAGGGAAACTTAAGGAAGTCTTTTTTAAAAATAAATATTAAAAATAGCATACATTCTCGGTCCATTGTAATGAAAACATTTTTTTGTAGCAAAAATTCTAAATTTTCCAAATATGCTAATTAAAAAAAAATTAAAAGGGGAAAAAGTTTCGCAAAATGCACTTCAAAACTGCATTTGCATATAAAATGCACTTTTAAAAAACCGTTTTTTTTTTCAGTTTATTAGATATTAAAAAAGACTTACATACCATTCGTATGCGCTATAGATTGTTAAAATGTGATAAGTAGTTAAGCAAATACAGCTGCTCAAAGTTACACAGATTTTGCATTTTTTTTACTTTTTTAAAAACGAAAATCGTGAATAAAATCGCGAGTTTTTCGAATATTTTCGATCTGATGGATGAAATTTGAAATTGGCTCCATAGAGAGTCTGTATGAAAAATATAACAAAAATCGGAAGACCCTCGGTCAAAAAATACCTAAAATCACCAAATGTCTGGTGGAATGAACGATATTTGCATTTAACCAATTTTTTTTCGGCACATTTTCCAATATTTTGGAAATAAAAATGTTTTCAGCGGTTTTATTTTTTTTAGAAAAATATTACCAAATGTATTAACAAAATCTCAACAAATTCTTAGTTAACACCATTATTCTATCTCTAATGAGTAAGAAACAGCAGTGGTTTAAAGGGAACATTTTTGAAAAAAAATTTAATAATTTTGAATATTGAAACTATTCAAAGTATGATTAATAATGCTAATATTAAGGTTATTATGAAATATTTAAACGTTATTACTAATTTTATCAAGGTTATAAAAAGTTTTAGCGATTTTTCGCGATTTTCGCGACTGCAAAAATCAATGGACTAATTTTGAAATATTATTTGAATAAGACATGTCAAAATCTATCAAAATACATTTCTCTTCTACTTTATTTAAGTAATGTAAGATTTTATATAACCATTAAATTTAAAGGTATCAAAAATTTAAAACCACCGAAAAACCGCTTAAACGTTAAAATTTTTCAGGTGCGAATTAATTGGAGATAGAGAATTAAAAAGACTACCAAACGCGCCTTTCACCGACCAATTTCTATAAGCGGCCTGGATGTGCCTTACAAAAAAGTGAAAACTGAAAAACACCGCGGAATTCGCCAATATTAACTTTTGATCAATGTTGCTTTCCATGATTTATTATATTTGCACATACCATTGTTTCTACTTGTTCAACTTTCAGCCATGCACATTTGGCTGTCAAATAATGCAAAACTAAAATATCGAAATTTTGCAAAAAATTTTAAAAGTTCATAAAATTTTTGCACTTGAATATTTTTTGTGTGCGTTTGTAAATCAAGTGGGAAATGGTAAATTATAAAGTTCACAAAGCATTCGGAACCATTCGGAATAAAACTGGGAGTGTGCCTCGCAAAGAACAGACTTTTTAAAAAATTCACGTTTTTTCTTCCCATCTTTGGAGAGCTGCAGCTTCGTAACCATTGCGAGCACATCACTCGAATCAGTCTCAGATTGTGCATATTTACAAGGACTTTTACCATGTGTATTTGAATTTTAAAACTACAGTTTGCACCAAAAGCTACAATCAAAAAACCTCGAAAAATTTAAAATTGAAAAAAATTGGTATCAAAGATTTAGGTCCATGTAACTTTTTTCTTATTGATGGTACATCCACTGAACCTACAAGAAATAATTACCCAAGACCACTGATTAAACGGTATTAAATTTGGAGCAATAGCTTTAACGCACCCAACAATATGGAACTTTGAACGAAAAGTTTCATGAGAGTATCAAGCGATTTTTTTACATTTTTCAACTTTGCACGTTCCTTACCATGAGATAATGAGACAATTTGCGCTGTGCCTTTGTAGAATTACTCATTATGGTTCCCTTAACATATCTTTATTCACAGGTACCACATAGTTTACAAATAAAAATGTTATTGCGAAATTAGTAAAATATCACAAGCGTTAAAAGTTAATGACAAAAGTCCATATATATATTAGACTGACATTTTTCTGTATAGCAAAAAATTGTTTTCTCCGATTTTAAAAGTCCGGGCATTTTTTTATTCTACTAGGCCTAAAACTTATGTATGTGGTTCAAATTTGAGACCAATCGGATTAAATTAACCTGTGGCGCCCGGCGGTTAAAATTTTTAATTTTTGAAATATTAAAAAAAAAAAATTAAATGTACCTTACGACTTATCATATTTCTTAATTTTAATGCGCTGAGCACGAAAATCAAAAAAAGTTTTAAAATTGGTTGAACGGTTTTCGAGATGTTGCTATTTGAAATTTGCAAAAAATGGCGGTTTTGCTACGTTTAAGAAATTTTGTAAAAAAAGTCCGTTTTATAGAACGTGAGACAATCTTTAATTGCAAACAAATTTGAGCCATGGCGTCTTCGATCAAAGTTTTAGACTTTTGAAAAATTTCCACCAAAAATTTGGGATTTTTGAAAATGAAACAATATAAAAAAAAAAATTTTGCAATGCATTATTTTTTATTAATTTTGGCATTCGGTCGATCGGTTTTCGAGATATCGCTATTTAAAATTTGTCAAAAAATTGCAAAAATGGTGGTTTTTTCCTACGTTCAAAAAATAAAAAAAAAAAAAAATAAAAAATTCCTTCCCTTTACCCGTTCAGAGAGCTTTCATCCAAGTCCAATTTGAGCCAATCCGATCATTTTAACCCTTCGATTAAAACTTTGAGTTTTTGGTGAAGAGCTTTTTTATACCCTCCACTCTAGTGATAGAGGGTATATATAAGTTTGTAATTCCGTTTGTAATACCTCGAAATATTGGTCGAGGACTCTATAAAGAATGTATATTTAAGATCCTCGGTCGATTTTTAGAGGATCTAGCAATGTCCGTCTGTCTGTCTGGCTGGCTGTCTGTCTGTTGAAAACACGCTATCTATTGAAAGATTTTACGGAGGCTCCTGAAGCTTGGCATATATGTTGGACATTTACCTGGTCAGGTTGGTATTGCAATCCAGCGAAATCAGTCCAGTGGTTCAAAAGTTATAAGCAAAGGAGTGAATTTTGGCAAGGGTTTTTCGCGAATTTGAGAGAAAAACAAGTAGAAAAGTTAAATTCGACTTGGCCGAATCTATGAATACCATCCACAATGCCCTTTTTAAGTGATAGTTAATTTTCTAACGTGAAAAAAATAAAATTTTTGGTTAGAAATATTTTATTTTGTGTAAAACTTTTTTTTATTAATTTTTGAAAAAAAAAAAAAAAAATACTAATTTTTTTTTTTGAGTGTAAAATTTTTTTTGAGTGTAAAATTTTTTTGGAGTGTAAAATTTTTTTGGAGTGTAAAATTTTTTTGGAGTGTATTTTTGTTTTGTTTTAGTGTAAAAATATTTTTGTGTGACAAAAATACCTTGTAAAATATTTTTTTGACTTACAAATATTTTTAAAACATGTTTAACGGGTTTTCAACACGTGAATTTAAGGTGAAACTAATCTGAAATTTACGGTATTGCTAATAACTTTTGAACCGCTGGACCGATTTGCTGAAATTTAAAACGAACCGGACCAGAGGAACGACAAATATATATGCCACACTTCAGCACCCTCAGAATTGCCGTTCGAAAGTTACCGTGTGTTTTATCTCGTAAATTCCAGAAAAACCCTTGCCGAAATTCACTCATTTGCTTATAACGTTTGAACCACTGGACCGATTTCACTGGATTGCAATACCAACCTGACCAGGTAAATGCCCAATATATATGCCAAACTTCAGGAGTTTCCGTAAAGTCTTTCAAAAGTTAGCGTGTTTTCAACAGACAGACAGACAGAGAGACGGACAGACGGACAGACGGACAGACGGACAGACGGACAGACGGACAGACGGACAGACGGACAGACGGAAAGACGGACAGACGGACAGACGGACAGACGGACAGACGGACAGACGGACAGATGGACAGACGGACGGACGGACGGACATCGCTAGATCGTCTTAAAATCGATCGAGGATCATGAATATATATACTTTATTGGCTCCTGTACCAATATTTCGAGGTGTTACAAACGGAATGACAAACTTATATATACCCTCTATCACTAGAGTGGAGGGTATAAAAAACATGATAACTTTCGAAATACTGAGGGTTCTGAAGCTTGGCATATACATTTGTCATTCCCGTTGCCTAGTTTGAATTGAATTTCAGCAAAATCGGTCTAGTGGTTCAAGAGTTATTATCAAAACCGTGAATTTCAGATTAGTTTTGCCTTAAATTCACATTTTAAAAAACTAAGCTTTAAAAAACCAAACTTTAAAAACATTGGCAAGTCAAAAAATTACTTTAAGTGCGGTTAACACAATATCCAGTTAAATCAAAGTTAACGTAACCTCCGGTTAGTCCCATACAAATTTGACATCTATAACCTCCGGTTAGCACTAAACCCAATTTATCTTCCGGTTAGCTCGTTTGTGTTATCGGCCCTAAAAGTATTTTTGTCATTCGAAAATCTTTCTTCGCTGAAAAAAAAAAATACGCTATTAAAAAAATTTACACTCGAAAAAAATTTTACACTCAAAAAAAAAATTTTTAATTTTTATTTTTTTTACAAAAATTACAAAAAAAAGTTTTTTACTCAAAATAAAATATTTCTAGTAAAAATAGTTCATTTTTTACTTACTATCCTTTAAAAAGGTCATTGTGGTGGGTATTCATAGATTCGGCCAAGTCGAATTTAACTTTTTTAATTGTTAAAGCCAAAGTTTGATCGATCGCCACGGGTTAAAATGATCGGATTTGACTCGAATAAGGTTTAATTGAAATATTGTCTCAAGCTCTATGAAAGGGTCAAGGGAACGGAATTTTGAAACTCAAATTTGTACCATATAAGTTTTAGACCTAGGGCGATAAAAATTTTCCCGTACTCTTGGGAAAATTGAAAGTTGAAGAAAAAATGCCAGTCTAATGTATGTATATTAGAGTGACTCAAAAAAAAAAAGTTGATGATGTACCCCCCTCAAAATTGATTTTGACATGTTTTATGAAGATTCCCAAAATATTTGGGCTCTAGCGATAATCTCCCGTGAGCTAAACCGCGTCAAAAAAGGGTCCAAAAATGGTATTTTTCATGAATAAAAAATTCAGTAAATTTTTTTTTGGCCAATGAATGACCAAATATAATAGATATTTAGGAATTCTTTGATTCTGCATTAAAACTTTTTAAAAATCTAACCACAGACTCGAGATAACGAGATGTTTATGTCAGTTTTTTGATGATTTTCAATTCGATTTTACTGAAAACTTAAATAACTTTGGTATTTTTTGTCCGATTTTCACTTCTAATGCATCGTTAGAAAGGTGTTGACCACCGCTTGGCATTTTAGTTAAAAATTAACCCTTAACTGCATTGTCTTACTTTTTTTAACATTTACTTCGACGTTATTAAAAACCATTTTATTACCACAAAAAGCGTATCTTTGTGCAGGAAACACGTTTAATTAATATATTTGGCCACAATTATTTAACCCATGCATGATCAAAACATTTTGGCAAACATTTTTAAAAAAGTTTTTGCGGAAATTATTGAAAGCTAGTTGAAATACTTAAAAAAAATAAAATAAAAAAGGGTTTTGTTTATCTATACGTGCTTATTAATAACAAATAATTATTACGTGTAACACTTTCCCTGTGAAATTTTATTTTTCGGAATTTGTTTGTGCAAATAAATTTTAGAAATAAAATATAAAAAAAATTTTCTCTTAGTCGCATATATTCGTGCAAAAAACTCATCTAATAAATAGATCTTAATATTTTTTATTTAACCCATTCATGATCAATTTAAAAAAAATGTGGAAAAAATGTAAGACAAGGTGTAATACTTAAAAAAAAATAATATAATTGATATTTCTATTTATTAGATGCGTTTTTTTGCACGAATATATGAGATTAAGAGAAAATTGGTTTATATTTTATTTTTAAAATAAATTTGCACATACAAATTTCGAAAAAAAATTTTACCGGGAAAGAGTTACACGTAATAATTATTTGATATTAATAAGCACGCATAGATAAACAAAACCTTATTTAATTTTATTTTTTTAAAGTATTACAACTAGCTTTCAATAATTTCCGCAAAAACTTTTTTAAAAATGTTTGACAAAATATTTTGATCATGCATGGGTTAAATTAATTGAGGCCAAATATATTAATTAAACGTGTTTCCTGAACATTGATATGCTTTTTGTGGTTATAAAATGGTTTTTTAATGATATCGAAGTAAATGTTATAAAAAAGTAAGACAGTGCAGTTAAGGGTTAATTTTTGACTAAAATCCCAAGCGGTGGTCAACACCTTTCTAACGATGTATTAGAAGTGAAATTCGGACAAAAAATACCAAAGTTATTTAAGTTTTCAGTAAAATCGAATTGAAAACCATCAAAAAACTGACATAAACATCTCGTTATCTCGATTCGGTGGTTAGATTTTTAAAATGTTTTAATGCAGAATCAAAGAATTCCTAAATATCTATTATATTTAGTCATTCATTGGACAAAAAAAAATTTACTGAATTTTTTATTCATGAAAAATACCATTTTTGGACCCGTTTTTGACGCGGTTTAGCTCACGGGAGATTATCGCTAGAGCCCAAATATTTTGGGAATCTTCATAAAACATGTCAAAGTTAATTTTGAGGGGGGTACAACTTTAACTTTTTTTTTGCCCATATAAGGTGAGTCGGTCTAATGTATATGTATAAAAGAATATTGTATTGAACACTGCTGTCTAATGTCTTTATGACTGTAGTAAAGTCAGCAAAATATGGAAGAAAATGAAAAATAAAAAAAAGAGTCAATACAATTAGCGTACAAAAGCCATGCGAATGTCATTTCAAATTATAATTTTCTATTCAGTAAATTTTAGAATATTGCAAAACAAGAAAAATTATATTATCGGCATAACTGAACATTTGGATTCCCTCTATCATGTTATAAAGTTTGATTTCAAACAGTTTAGGAACATAAATATATTGGAAAAGTTAAGCAGTAGATTGTTATAGATAATTCACTACCATATCTATTGTTTATCAATTTAGATGAAATTTTGATTGGACCTTATCCGAAGTGTCTGTTGATTAGAAGTGTCTCTCAATTTTACTTGTCACTTAATCTTAAATGTCTCTTTATCAGACGTATCCATAAATATTTTTCCAGTGTGCGACTGATTGTCAGACGGACCTCGCTAGTTCGACTGAATATAGATAGATATTTCGTAACTTACAGAATGACAAACTTAATATAGCCTTTTACATTGGAGGGTCTACAAATATGACATCATTAAGCCAACGGCACACTACTGAAGTGTTGGTGACATATTAGTGATTGCATGTATGTCAGCGTATCTATAAGTGCGTTCAAGTCTATATGCTTTATTTCTAGTACACTTTGGACAGAGCTTTAAAAACTGATATGGAGCTTTTTATTTTAAACTTATCACAAAAAAAAAAATGCTGTTTGATTAAAGTCATATTAACGGAGCTTATTGCCCTATATGAAACTAACTAATCGTGTACCAAAATTTTAGTTTTCGGAAAAATGGCGAGATAGGCGAGATACTGAACTCAATGGCGAGATACTGAACTCAATTAGTTCAAATTGAGTTCAGTAATGAACAGAAACCACATAAGCTTTTGATCGAGAACAAAAGTTATTTTCGAGTTCTAACTAACTGTTCAAAAAAAATGTCGAAACACTTTTATTTTTTTCAAAAAAAAAATATCAAAAATCCATCAATTTTGATAACGATTATTTCGTTTTCGTATGGATATGAGAAAATACATGGGATATTTCACTGGCAGATCACCGATTTGTAATTTTTGATTATTTGGTGGAGCTTTAAAAATTCTTAAAAACCATATTTGTTTTAGGGTCAATATTTTGAATGATATGGGCGTTTACAAAAGCGCCTTTTTGATAATATTGACTTTTAGACAGTTTTTTCCCCATTTTTTTACTCGAAAACCGTAAGTCGTATTAAACATCATACAAAAACAAGTAAAAAAGTTAAATTCGGGCTTTCCGAATGTAGTGATACCCTCCACAATTTCAAAAAGATTATTGCAAAAAACTTTATTTAAATGGAAATTACTTTTGAAAAAAAAAATTTTTTTTGAAAAAAAAATTTCCGCGAAAAAAAATTTTGGTAATAAAACTTCGCTTTTATTTTCTTTTTTTGTCAAAAAATATGTTCGTACTTGTTTAAATACCATTTGGTGTTCAATTATGTTCACATACGCCAGCCAGAAGCCGAATTAAAGCATTTTGTATTTTTAGGTTATGTTGAATGTACTGAAATTTTTGAGGTGTGCTTACATTTTCGTTCATAACTTTTGAACCGCTGAACCGATATCGCTCAAATGCAATACCAAACTTTTCGGGAGAACTTCCAATAAATATGTTAAGTTTCAGTTATCTCTGTGCAATATTTTGTCCACGACAGCGTTTTCCACAGACAGACAGACGGACAGACGGACAGACGGACATCGCTAGAATGTCTTAAAATCGATCGGGCATTATGAATATATATACTTTATGGGGTCCCAGATCGATATTTCGATGAGTTACAAACGGAATGACAAACTTATATATACCCACTTTCACTAAGTGGGGGTATAACAATATTGTAGATAAAATTCTGATGATTTTTTTCAAAAAAGTTTGTACAAAAATTTTTTAAAGCTATATTTAAATTCCTAGAAAGATTTTTTTCCATTTTTTTGTTGCCTCTTTTATGTATAAATCAAGGAAGATGTATAAAGGAATGCTTCCAAACAAGTAGTTGGTCGCCATAGTTATTTTTTTGATTAATATCAGAACAATAATATTTACGAATTTTTCAAGAAAACAAAAAAAAAACATTTCAAAATATTTGAAATTTGTTTTGGTTCTCATAAATATTTAAGAAAAAAATTTCAAAAATGTAAACAAACTGAAATTATTTATGGAAAGGAAATAAAGTAAAAATCAAAATTTGATTAAAAAAGAAAATAAATATTTAAATGTCGTTATTGTTATTGTTCTGATTTACGTCGTTGGTAGCAGTCCTTTATAATTAGTCAATGGTATAAAGATTTAAATACATTTAAAGTTTCAGGAAAATCGTTCATAATGGTTGAAAGACTTGCCTTGTAAGTGTTTCTTAGAAAATTTCACAATTTTTAGTTAAATTAACAAAATTGTGGGATATTTATAAACTATTTTAAATTTCTCCAAGATTTTTGTTAATGTCTTTCTTCTTCGAGTGCACACTGAAAAAAATAACTATACTGAAATTAAATAAACACTGTTATTAATTTAAGTAAACAATTTTTTTTGGAATTTACTTCAACTTATCTTAATATATATATATGTGTTCCTCTAACTCCCATTGGAGCATAGGGCGCCAAAATATAAGGTGGTTTTACTTAATATAAGGTGGTTTTACTTAAAACAAAGAAAATAAACTTGAAGATAGTACATGCAAATACTTAAAAAAGCACAAACGTTTTCCTTAATTTGTTTTTTTAAATTAAGTTAAATATTCTTTACATTTATGGCGAATTGATTGCATTTAACAAAAAAAAGGGTTTATTAAAAAATTTTGTATTACTTAAAAGAAAAAAATTTAAATTGTGTGCAAAAAAAATAAATAAGTACGTAACTTACTTGAAAATAGTATAGACATTTTCAAGACATTGAATCAAATAAGTACTAATCTTTAATTCCAAAACGCATTTTCTTTAATTTAATCAATTTTTGTTTTAATTTAAGAAAAAATTAATCTTTATTTTATTGATTTCATTGACTTTATTTAAATCCATATCTTCATCCGTTTAAGAAAGAATTTACTAAACTTAAGGCAAAAATACTTTAGGACCCCATCTGGGGGCCCCATCTGGAGACCCCATAAGACCCTAACTTTAAATCCAAATTTCGATTTTCGCGGAATTTTCAAATGCCTATAACTCTGCAAATACTGCAGATACGAAAAAAATTCTAAAGGCATTTTTGTAGTTCTTAACTTGTAGAATATGACCCCCGAAGACCCGAAAGCCCTCCGAGTTATAGTTTTCGAGTTATTTCGTGATCAAATTTCTCAAGACCCCATTCTTATATCTCAAAAACTAAGCAAGATAGAGCGATTCTGACCAAAATTTTGGATCAAAATCAATAGTGACCCTATAATAGTGTACGCACATACTCATGGGCGGACCCCATATATTGGGGGCCCGTAGGGCCCTCACATTGGGACTCCATAGGGTTTACAGAATCCGTAAGTTTAAGGAAATTTTTACTTACTTAAAAAAAATATTTTTCTTCTGGATAAAAACAATTAAACTTATATTAAGAACAATTTTACTTACTTCTAAGATATATTTAAGTAAATGCATTACTATGTTTTAGGAAAAAATATACTTGGAAGAAGAATTAATATCTTTGGAGCCCTCGCATACCCTTCTTTTTTTAAATTAAGTTCAACATGCTTTAAAAATGGTAAATTTTTTTTTCAGTGCAGGTATTCTATATAACTAGTTCTTAATTGGGTGCTGAACCAAATATATCTTACATTTAAGTACCAAGGAATCGGTTGAATGAATTCCTTCATAACACTGAATTAATTTTAAACATAAAACGCATTTTATATGACATTCTACATACAACTACTCTATAATAATTGGCATTTTAATAGTACAAATGATGCAGTGGTAATATATCAGTACCATTAATGTGTACATAATAAAGATAGCATGACTATATGACTAACATTTGCACACATATACACACACATTAGTACTTACTATAATTATGACTGTATAGTTAATGTCTATAATGAGACAGTGAAATTATTTTCTATTTCCTCTTCCGGCTTTTTTATTTTTTTTTTTGAAATTTTTATATAGCTACCATTTAAAGCCATATGATGCATTTTGTAGATGATTATGCAAATGAATGTGTTAATAAAAGAGAACAAATGAAATGCATAAAACAAAAAAAAAAAAAAAACAAATTAAATGTATGAATGCAAAAAGAAACCATTCCAAACCATTTGTATAATTTGAAAATAATAAATATAGTTTCCTCATTTTTAAACACTTATAAACAGATAATCAGACATTGGGTTCTGTGCATTTCTTTGTACAAGTCTCTAAACAAATTGGATGGTGGTTGTATGGATTTGTTTAAACTTTAAAAATAACACTAGTTTAGAAATTAAAAAATAATTTTGCGATCCACAACCTTTTGCACTTATTTTTTATGTAAAATCTTACACTGAATCCGAAAATCCACTGAAAAATTTTTGATCTTTATAAAAAAGTGTTTTTTCTTAAATTAAAATATCTCCGGAACAAATTCTTCGCTTTCATTGTTTTTGGTTTTAAATAAAAGGTAATTTTATGATCTATGAACCCTACATACAACAATTTTTTAATCAAATTATCAACTTGGAAGCTATTAGTCGGCATATCGATAATTTTACTTCAGTTTTACCTAAATTTGGCAAAAAAAAGAAAATCGCATTGTAAATTTTACAAAGAATTTTTTTTTTAAATTCGTTTTTCTATTTGACCTTCAAGTCTGATCTAATACGAAGAAATTAAGACCGTTTTATATGCATTAGAGTAAAAATGCACAAATTCAGTTTTTATACAAATACACCCAGCAAAATTCTCGGTTGCAAAGAACGCATTGTGGAACAACTTATACTTCCCTAGAACCTGTTCTAATTCTTGTTCAACACCTATTACCTAAAAGCAACAGGCGTTTGTAAGCAAAATTTGAACACGTTTTTGTTCTTCGGAATCGGTTCTAGAAGAGAATAAATTTATTAAACAAATTTAAAGATAATGTTATATGACATTGAATATTCACATTTTTTAACACAACTACATCCTTTATATGGGGCATTCCACACCAAATGTCCCGCTACAGAAAAACATGTGTCCCGTAAATTTCTGAATAGGTTTTTTGGATAGCCCTATATGTATCTAAGAAAATTGCGTTTTTGGTTTTTCAAATTTTCGAAAACTGGGCTTAGGAGGCGTGTCAAATATTGGAAAAATGGTAAAATTTGTGGCGAGTTGCCTTGAATAAATATTTATCACATTAAAACGGAATGCACCACAATGTCAAAAATTTACGTTCTTATATAGTTTTGTATGGGCTATCGATTAAAATTTTTTTTTTTTTGGAAAATTTTCTGAACCCGTTCTGAAATTTTCCATTTTCTAAAAAAGTCAATTTATCAAATTTTTTGTCTTTTTATACCCTCCACTCTAGTGATAGAGGGTATATATAAGTTTGTCATTCCGTTTGTAACACCTCGAAATATTGGTCTAGGACCCCATAAAGTATATATATTCATGATCCTCGATCGATTTTAAGACGATCTAGCGATGTCCGTCCGTCCGTCCATCCGTCCGTCCGTCCGTCTGTCTGTCCGTCTGTCTGTCTGTCTGTTGAAAACACGCTAACTTTTGAAAGACTTTACGGAGGCTCCTGAAGATTGGCATATATGTTGGGCATTTACCTGGTCAGGTTGGTATTGCAATCCAGCGAAATCGGTCCAGTGGTTCAAGAGTTATGAGCAAAAGACTGAATTTGGGCAAGGGTTTTTCGTGAATTTATGAGATAAAAAGCACTATAACTTTCGAAAGTCAATTCTGAGGATGCTGAAGCTTGGCATATATATTTCTCGTTCCTCCAGCCTAGTTCGTATTGAATTTCACCCAAATCGGTCGAGTGGTTCAAAAGTTATTAGCAAAACCGTGAATATCAGATTAGCTTCACCTTAAACTCACGTGGTGAAAACCCGATAAACCTGTTTTACAACCATTGGAAAGTCACAAAAATATTTTAAAACGTATTTTTGTCACTCAAAAATATTTTTATACCAAAACAAAAAAAAAAAAAAATACACTCGAAAAAAAGGTTACACTCAAAAAAAAATTACACTCAAAAAAAAAAATAGTAATTTTTTTTTAATGTAAAATTCAAAAAAAATTTTACACTCAAAAAAAAAATTTACACTCAAAAAAAAAAATTACTAAAAAAAAAAATTTTACACTCAAAAAATAATTAGTAAATTTTTTTTAATGTAAAATTCGAAAAAAATTTTACACTCATAAAAAAATTATTTTTTTTTTGTTTTAAATTACTAAAAAAAAAAATTTTACACAAAATAAAATATTTCTAATCATAACTGTTATTTTTTCACGTTAGAAAATTTACTATCACTTAAAATTTTCATTGTGGAGGGTATTCATAGATTCGGCCAAGTCGAATTTAACTTTTCTACTTGTTTATTTATTTTTTTAAAAGTTTAGATGTTTGTCCATCCACAGAAAAAAAAATCAGAAACACGTTCAACTTTTTTTTCGAGAAAATCGCATTTGAACTTTAAATTTCATAACAATTTTGTTATTTGCTTGTATTTCTTTGTTTTAAAGTTGCGAATGAGTAATATTAATTGCATAAATATTCGTCATACGCTATGTTGACACAAGAAAATACAAGCAAATTACTAAATTGTTATGAAATTTAAAATTCAAATGCGATTTTCTCGAAAAAAACGATGAACGTGTTTCTGATTTTTTTTGTGTGGATGTACAAACATCTAAACTTTTAAAAAAATAAATAAAAAATAAAAAAAAAAGTGGCCGGATTTTTGATAAATTGACTTTTTTAAAAAATTGAAAATTTCAGAACGGGTTCTGAAAATTTTCAAAAAAAAAAAAACATAATCGATAGCCCATACAAAACTATATAAGACTGTAATTTTTTGAGATTGTGGTGCATTCCGTTTTAATGTGATAAATATTTCATCAAGGCAACTCGCCACAAATTTGACCATTTTTCCAATATTTGACCACGCCTCCTAAGCCCAGTTTTTGAAAAATTGAAAAACCAAAAACGCAATTTTCAAAGTTCCATATAGGGCTATCCATATCACCAATTCAGAAGTTTACGGTACACACGTTTTTTTCCGCTGGACATTTGGTGTGGAATGCCTCATATGTTGATAGATAAGCAAATTACCTTTAATATAAGACCAAAAACAATGAAATACATCAATTTTTGAAAAGTTGGAAATGTCTCGAAAACTGTTCTACTTCCGAAATTTTGGAGTGGATTTTCAAATTTAACGTAAGATATTACGTGGAAAATAAATGCAAAATCTCGTAGGTCAAAATCTCTGTAAACTAGTGTAATTTTATAGAAATTACACTCCTGAACATTAAAAAAAAATTGATGCGATGGGACTTGATCCTACACAGCTAATTGAAATTGTTCTAGTGATCACAAATCTGGTCTATAAACTTTTCTATTACAACATGTTTTTGATAAAATTGAAGTCATTTTTGACAACTCAACTTTAAAAAAAGTCGAGGGTAAAGCTTAAACATTGCTTTTGGGGATTCTCATTTGTTCATCCACATTATCAATAAGTCACCAATTGTCTCTCATTGATATCTTATTCCCAAAAGAATCATACACTCAAAAAAAACCTTGTAAAATTACCAAAAAATCTTGTGATTTTACGAGGCTATTCTCGTAAAATAGGAGGTAGGTAAAATTCTCGTAAAATTACGAGGATTTCCTCGTAATTTTGAATGCGCCAAAAAATGGTAAAATAACCAATTTTATTGGTAAAAATATTGTTTTAAAACCGGAAAAATAAAAAACTAACAAGAAAAAATGGTAAATATGTTAAAAAAATGGTAAATTTACAAACCAAAATGGTAAATTTACAAAAAATTTTTTTTTTTGTTAAACAAAATAAATCCTCGCAATAAAACAATAGCGGTTCTCACCCTTGATAGAAAACAAGAAAAGAATCGGAGAATTGAAGAAAACAAGAAAATGTTTGACAGATACAACAACAAAATACATGGCGGCTCGTTTTTCTCATTTTCTTGGTTTCTTCTTTTCTACATAGAAAATTTCTTCGACTTGATGCTTGAGTAAGTTGAAGTATAGTAAAAAATAAAACTTCCTAGACTAAAAAAACAGCTGATTAGAGAGAAATTTAATTATTTCGTGATATTTTCAAACTTTTTATACGAAATTTAAAGTGAAACTTAAATGATTAATAATATTTTCACAAAAAATCGCGTTGTTTAATGAAGAATTCCAATATTTTTAACTACAAAAAAACACTTTTTCGGACTTACCTATTTTAATTGTCTTAAAAACTGGTATATATGTTCTTCTGATTTTTGTTGAATTTCGGTTTTTGTTATTTAGTAAAAATTGTGAATGGTTCGCGTTTTATCGCTGTTCAAAGTTGGTATTTTGCAACAATTGTATGATAAATACACAATGTTTAAATGATCATATCTTTGGAACGCATCAACCGATTGCCACGAAATAAAGCCCAAAATAATGGTTATGTCCTGTACTTAAAATAGAATTTTGAAAAAGGATAGGATGCTTAGCAAAAAGGATATTGAAATTAAAAAAATTTCCTTAATTTGCAAATATCTCAAAATGCGTATCTTTAATTTTCCTATATTTTTTTGCACATATAGCCCAAAATGTACTTAACAACATATGAAAATCCCAAATTGGGGTGATAAGCGGTTTATTTATAAACGTGGTTACATTAAACGACTTATTGATTTTTGTTAATAATTCTTGTTTACAAATGAAAAACAATTTCTGCGCACTAACCGCGAATAATTTTTTTGTATGTTTTTTGGATTGCTAAACTCAAAAATTTCATTAAAACGACATTTCGCGAATACATTTTTGTTTAATTAATTTTTTAGCGTTTTTTGGAGGTATTTTTACTATTTTTCTTATATCTTAAGTTCTGTTTATCTAATCTTCTCGCAATAAAAACGAAACTAAAGACAATCAAATTTCCAACAAATCCTACATTCATCATTTTTTCATCAGTTCATAGCTTTACGCGGAAACAATTTTTTTAGCGTTATTTGCAGGTATTTTGACTATTTTTCTTATATCTTGAGTTCCGTTTATCTGATCCTTCCGAAATAAGAACCAAATTAAAGACAATCAAATTTCCAACAAATCCTACATTCATCATTTTTCCATCAGTTTAAAGCTTTCCGTTCAATAGGCAAACATATGACTAAAATAGTTTTTTTGATTAACAAATCATTTAAAAAAAAGTTTAAGAAATAGAAATCTTTGTAATTAATTACGTCTTTTTATTTGTCTGCAAAGCATGAACATTTAGAAATATAATAAAGTTGATTTGATGAAAATCTATAGGTTTACTCCGAAGTTATCACAAATTATTTGAATATACATGATAAAATACAAAAAAAAATGGTAATTTTTTACGATTTCTGTTTTTAAAATTTTTAAAAAATGAGCTTTGTTAATAAAAAAAATAGTTTTTCCATGTTTGCCTATTGCGCGTAAAGTTATGAACTGATATATAAATAATGAATAAAGAATTTGTTGGAAATTTGATTGTCTTTAATTTGGTTCTTATTGCGAAAATATCAGATGAACGGAACTCAAGATATAAGCAAAATAGTTAAAATACCTCTAAAAAACGCTAAAAAATTCAGTAAACAAAAATGTATTCGCGAAATGTTGTTTTAATGAAATTTTTGAGTTTAGCGATCAAAAATACATATAAAAAAATTATTCGCGGTTAGTGCGCAGAAATTGTTTTTCATTTGTAAACGAGAGTTATTAACAAAAACCAATAAGGAGTTTCATGAAACCGCGTTTACAATTAAACCGCTTATCACCCCAATTTGGGATTTGCATATGTTGTTAAGTACATTTTGGGCTATATGTGAAAAAAAATAAAGGAAAATTAAAGATACGCATTTTGAGATATTTGCAAATTAAGGACATTTTTTTAATTTCAATATCCTTTTTGCTAAGCATCCTATCCTTTTTCAAAATTCTATTTTAAGTACAGGACATAACCATTATTTTGCGCTTTATTTCGTGATAATCGGATGATGCGTTCCAAAGATACGATCATTTAAACATTATGTATTTCACATAAAAGTGTGGCAAAATATTAACTTTGAACAGCGATAAAACGCGAACCATTCACAATTTCGACTAAATAACAAAAACCGAAATTCAATAAAAATCAGAAGAATCGATATGTTAATTTTTGGATAAATTGAACCACCATCGGCTGATTGCCTATGCTATTTTAAATGGAACCAGTCTAATATTATTTCGTGGTTTTAATTATGTATACTAATTTGAGGTTATATAAAATGTTAGTGTGAGAAAACTTTTTTATAAAGTTGTTGACTCTTTAGTGGAAAAAATCGGTAGAAAATTTTCTTGTAGAAAATTTCCTCAAAAATTTTCTATCAAGGGTGAGAACCGCTAATATGAATCCTCGCAATAAAAAATAACTTTTTTTTGTAAATTAGCAAGAATCCTCGTAATGAATTTTTCAAACTTTTTTCAACTTTTTTTTAAAATATTTTTCAATAAATAAAAATGTCCGGGACATGAAAAATTAAAAAAAAAAAATAGAAAATTTACAAAAAAAAAATTTTGTGAAAAAACATAAATCCTCGTATAACATAATATTTGAATAATAACTGTTTTTTTGTAAATAAACAAGAATCCTCGTAATAAAAACTTTGTTGTAAAATTACAGTTTTTTTTTGTAAAATAACCTTTCAAAATGGAAGAATAAAATTACGAAAATAAATTTGTAAAAATACCAATAAATCTGTAGTTCTCGTTTGAGCAAAGTACAAGATTTTTTGTTAAAAAACAAGGAAAATTGTTAAATATTGGTAGAACGGGATTACAAGGCATTTTACCAGTTTTTTTTTTTGAGTGTATGAAAAAAATGTATGCGAATGGAACGCCCCCTTATACACATGATTACAATTATTCTCCCGGTCACAAATCCGGTTTCCAAACTTTTCCATTACATCAGGTTTTTGAGAAATTCGAAGTACAAAAAATCTCGTTTTCGGGCATATTTGAATCCGATGTTCTGACGACTTTAAAATAATTCATTGGTATATCTCAAACATTGCTGTTTAAGACGTATAACTCATTTATCGGTCGCTTTAACCGTTGGTGCAATAATTGTCTTTTAATAAGTCTTTCCCCCAAAAACGTTTTTTTTTTTTTGATACTGGGAAATAACATATCATTGAAAAACAATTGGTGCCTAAATGGTTAAGGGGACTGCCCAATTGAGTTCTGCATCTTTAGGAGTACACTCAAAAGAAAAACTCTGTCAAAAAATCTGGAAAACGACTTTTTTATATAATTAGAGCCCGACCTCGATCTGTACTTACAAAAAAACTAAAATTACTGATAAAATATATCGCCATTAGGCACGTCTCCGAAACAGAAAATGAAAATTCCTTCGTTTGTGTCTGCAATTCCAGATCATGTTGGTAAGCCTTACAAAATAATATAAGAGACAAAAAAGTTAAAAGAAAGTCTGAGGTGAGGTTGAGATTGCTAAAAATATAATTTTAGTGTTGGAAACTGTCAAAATTTATTCTTAAGAAACTATAAATATTGTATATAAAAAACAATTTTTATTAACAAGACAAACCGACATTAAAATCTTACTGATGATAACACTAACTGGAGTGTTTGAAAACGTTATGGGAATACCAAAAATGTCTATAATTTTTAGAAATTCAATTCTTCTTCTGCATTTTTCAACTTGAACCCTTAAGGCTTTCAATTTTATGTAGCAAACTTTCTGCAGATTTTTCTGCTAAAATGGATATTTTTACTAAAATCTCTGTCATTCAGTTTTAGAAAATAACAGAAATTTTACTGCGTTTTTACAGTTTTTGTTGTACTATGAGAAAATCTGAAAAAAATTAATTGACAATACAGTAGGGTGGTTCTTAAAAACAAAAAAGTTGGATTTCTGCACGGGACGCCCCCTCAGTTTATTAAGATTCATGAAAAAGTTATACCAAAATTTTTTCAAAATTTTCGAAAATGTTCTTAAGGTCGCACCGGGCTCTTGAAGTTCGGGCCCTGGAGCAAAATATACATTTTTAAAAAAAAAAATTTTTTGTAAAAAAAAAATTTAAATAAATCACTATGACACCGGGTTTGTTTAACAATTGACCCTTAGTATTTAATTAAAAATTTATAAATTTTTCGGACATAGTTAAACCTTTACTACGAAAGGCCAAAAAAAATGTCCTTTTTTAAGCTCATGCCCAAAGTCACAATTTCATGGTTTTACAAATTTTTTATCCATAAATTTAAAAATCTTCAAGTTTTATTATTCAATTTTATTAAATACATCTTGGAGAATCAATGTTTAATTTTAGGTATTTTTCGCTCTTTCCATTTAGCACATGTAGCGATTTAATTTTAGCGATTTTCAAGAAAATGCGTTTTTTCAATCATTACGGTTTATTTTTTTTGCTTTGACCAACATTTTGGGGAAAAGTAACTAAAGTTCAAGTGAATATTGTTCCATTTAACCTTTATTACAAATGCTACTAGTCCAGGACATTATTAACCCATGTTGACCGACGGCCAAGTGGCTAAAAACCGAAATTTGACTATATTACAAAAAAATACTGAAAGTAATTAATGCAAAGTTTTATTTAATCATAAAAGCTGAGTAATTAATTGTTTTTACTAATGAAATCATTAACCTTTGTTAACAAAAGGATGAAATACCCATTTTTTTGTCTGAGCGACAATAGACGGCATTTGGCCTGGCGACCAAATAAACCTTTTTGGTCTTTGGTAGACACGGATATATTATTTTCTGTGTAAAAATAATTGAATACTAAGCTTTTATGACTAAATAAAGCTTTGTATTAATTATTTTCAATAATTTTTTGTAATAAAGTCAAATTTCGTTTTTTAGCGCCTTGGCCGTCGGTAAACATGGGTTAAAAATGTCCTGTACTAGTAAAATTGCAAAACTGTGCAATAAAGGTCAATGGGAACAATATTCAATTGAACTTTAGTTAATTTTTCTCAAAATGTTGGTCAAAGCAAAAGAATACACAATAATGGTTGAAAAAACGCATTTTCTTGAAAATCGCTCAAAATTAAATCGCTACATCTGCTTAATGGAAAGAGCGAAAAATACCCAAAATTAATCATGGATTCTCCAAGATGTATTAAATAAAATTGTGCAATAAAAATTGAAGATTTTTAAATTTATGAGAATAAAATTTTAAAATCCATGAAATTGTGTCTTTGGGCGTGATCTCAAAAAACGACATTTTTTTTTTACCTTGCATAGTAAAGGGTTAACTATGTCCGAAAAATCTATAAATTTTTAATTAAGTACTAAGGGGCAATTGTTAAACAAAACCGGTTTCATAATGGTTTATTTAATTTTTTTTTAAAAAAAAATTTTATTTTTTAAAAATGTCTATTTTGCTCCAGGGCCCGAACTTCAAGAGCCCGGTGAGACCTTAAGAACCTTTTCGAAAATTTTAAAAAAATTTTGGTATTACTTTTTTATGAATCTTAATAAACTGAGGGGGCGTCCCGTGCAGAAATCCAACTTTTGATTTTTAAGATCCACCCTAACAATACAGGCTAAGTGGAGATGCCGACAGCTTTCGGATGAAGCCTTCCTTCCTTCGTCAGCACATTTTATTATCAAATTTCATTACCCATATTAGGGTGGTTTTTTATTTTATTTTTTTGGAATTTCGAGGAGCGCGCAGCGGATTTTTGTGCCATTTGATGTTAAAATAATTGTGTAAAAATTTGAGCTAAATCGGATAAAATTAACCCGAGGCACAAGAAGGTCAAAGTTTCGAGAAAAAGCAAAATGGCCAAATTTTGATAAAACTTAAAAAAATTTAAATTTTGTAGAAATAAAAAAAATAAAATATTTTTTATTTAACTTTCTTGCAATAATACTCAGAAAAAATTATCTTTACTTTTTATGACGGCAGTAACACTTTCAAGCACGAAATACAAAAATTACCATGCATTTTGGGGGGTACCTGAAATGAGTGTTTTCGATTTTTTGAAAATTTTATTAAACAAAAAAATTAAATCTTACTATTCTATAGCAATGGATTATTAAATACATCCTAAAGCTTAAGTATTTAAAAAATTGGGGATATCCATCGACTCAATTTTTTTTTGGAGTCATTTGAGTTTTGCGGATTTCAAGGAGTCAAATGACTCCAAAAAAAAATTGAGTCGATGGATATCCCCAATTTTTTAAATATTTAAGCCTTAGGATGTATTTAATAATCCATTGCTATAAAATAGTAAGATTTAATTTTTTTGTTTAATAAAATTTTCAAAAAATCGAAAACACTCATTTCAGGTACCCCCCAAAATGCATGGTAATTTTTGTATTTCATGTTTGAAAGTGTTACTGCCGTCATAAAAATTTAAGATAATTTTTTCTGAGTATTATTGCAAGAAAGTTAAATAAAAAATATTTTATTATTTTTATTTCTACAAAATTTACATTTTTTTAAGTTTTTTCAAAATTTGGCCATTTTGGCTTTTTCTCGAAACTTTGACCTCCTTGCGCCTCGGGTTAATTTTATCCGAATTAGCTCAAATTTTTACACAATTATTTTAACATCAAATAGCACAAAAATCCGCTGCGCGCTCCTCGAAATTCCAAAAAAAATAAAATAAAAAACCACCCTAACCCATATGTTATCATTTTGCACGAACTTAATCAATCTATTGTTAACTTTTTCTAACGCAGTTGTAGTTTCTTACACTGTAATAGATTTTCTAAGAGTTGCAACTCTTAGTAAGACTTTTCAAGTCTTGAAAAATGTCCGTACGGTTTGAATTTTTATTTCATATCCCTAATTTTTAGAAATATTACTCAATTGCATTGCAATATCGAAGAGTGCTGGCGAAGAAAGGGTGGCTTCTTCCGAAAGCTGTCGACATCTCCACGGGGACTGTGTTGTCAATTAATTTTTTCAGATTTCCTCATAGTACAACAAAAATTATTATTTTTCAGAAATAAATACCATGGACTCAAACCGAAATAATTTAAAAACTTCAGTTATAAAATATAAAGTCCAACAATATATAAAACAGAATTAAAAGTCATAGAAAAATTTCATAAAGACGAATTCAAACTTTTATATGAGGAGTTCCGGCTAAGACTTAAATTTTGAGGTAAAAAATATGTGATTTTTGTTTTGATGGCACATCGATGAAAGTTGGCATAAATATTAGAAGCTATTTAAGAATAAGAAATTCGTTCGCGTCAATTAAATCGGGCAAGGGGGTCAAAAGTTATGGCGGTTTTAAGATTTAGCGGTTTTAAAAAATCTTAAAAATATTTAAAATATTTTTTTCTACACATTTGTTGCATGCGTTATTAAAACATGCCAGGATATATCATTTCTTCTAAAATATATGATATAAATTTAACCCATTAATGACCAAACTATTTAAAAAAAAATATCTAAGTACCTAAAATCGCGATTATTTCGCGGTTAAAGAAAAGTTTCACAATTTTTTATAACATATAAAGGCAATGCGCGTTGGTATTACTAAAAAAAAAAATTACGGAAAATCGTATCATTGAACCAGTGTTTAAAATATCGGTGATGCTTTTTTATAACAAGAAGATTTAATATGGTCCAAAAAATCTATAATCATCAAAATTTTTTAACCTCTGATTTAATGATGACACATCAAGTGGGCTTTCATTTAAAAAAAATTTCATCCGATTTCGTGTAAAGCCTTGGATGTGCCAGATCAAAACAGGTTTAGATAAAATCATCGCGCTTTCCTCTCAGAATGGCTTAAAGTAAAAAGTCAAAAAGCAAATCAGTTCTACTCGTTAAGGCACGTCTTTTGGTGTATTAAAATGAACATGATGCATTAATTGCTACTAAAAAAAATTGGAAACAGATTTGCAAATTTCGCACAATTTTCAAAAATGCCATAAAATTTTTGCAATTTATTTTTTATAAACCCGCCAGTGATTTTTTTATGTAAACTCCTAAAAAACTCGGTTTACGCAAAAGTCCACCAAATTTCGAATGAAACCGCGAATGTGCCTCGCGAAAAACTGGTATTTTAAAAAAATTACGTTTTTTCTTTCGAACTTTGATCTGCTGAAACTCCTTAAGTTTTCGTGGCACATTAACGTTATTAATTTCAAAATGTTAAAAATTACAACAGCTACCAACTCTAGTTCAACTTTTTTCATTTTATAGAGGGGCCGAAATCCCTGATCAAAAAACCTAGAAAATTTAAAAACTCTTAATTTTTGGTTTCAAAACTTAACCGTCTTATAACTTCTTACCAAGCGATGAACCATCTATCAAGCCAACATTCAAATAATCTCTTATATGTACTGACTTTGTGTTATGCCGGAAAAGATTTAAATATAAGGATAACTTAAAAAAAAAGCGAAAGAAGGTAAAAACTATGAATTATTTCAAGCCATTTTTATCGATTTTTCAAATTTAACCCTCTGTAACTTTTACGGATAAAGTGGGGTAATCCTTAAACATTGCTCAGTGATGGGTTAAGGTATTGTTTACACAACTGCATTTACAGTTTTTCTAAATTCCTAAAACTGCCGGTTTTTTTAAACATTTATTTCAGTTTCACTGAGTTGAAATTAAAAAAAAAATTTCATGATATACGTATACAAAAAACTATAATCTAAATGAGAATTAAAACAAAAACTAAGAGAATAAAAAAAACTATTAAATTATTTACTCAAGTTCGTTGTAAAAACTTTTGAGTAAATTTTTAATGGCGTCAATTACAAAATTACTATTTTTTTTGGAAATTTAAACAAGTGATTATTCAAATTTTTTCTTGCATATTTTTTTTCTGTGCAGTTATTTTTTGTTTTCAAGAAAATAAGTTTAGGTAAACTTTCGAAGTTATTTATCTCGAAATAAAAAAAAATTTTAGGAGAATTTAATGTTCTGTTATTAAACCTTATTAAATACTCGTAAAATTTAAGACAAAATTTTCATCCAACTTGATTCTTATTATATAAACAACAATTATTTTATGGAAAACATTTTAAAGACTTAAACACAGATGGTTCCTTAAAGTCGTTAACTTATGACTGTCTATCTATTTTCAGCATTATGTATGTATATTGCATTAGACTGGCATTTTTTTTATAAGTAGCTGTCCCAATATGCACTGTGGGGAACAAGGGGTAAACTTATTGTATTTGGCAAATTAATTTCAACTGAAAGACAGTCATAAGCTCTATAAAATGGTCAAGGAAAAGAAATTTTACGATTTTTTTTTTTTAATTTCTTAAATGTACGAAAAAGCCATAATTTTTTTAAAATTTTAATTTACAAATTCAATTTAGCCAAACGCCACCGGTTAATTAAATCCACTTGGTCAGACATTTGTTCTCCGCTTTTCTTGAAGGCCTTGTAGAAATAAAATTTTCCCGGACGTTGAAAATTGGAAAAAAAATTCGCCATACAAAAAAATGTCATTCTAATATTGCATATATAAATCCATCACAGACTTGCCATAATATTATGAGTTTACAGCATTGTTTTTTTTTTGTTGTCAACAAGGTGTAGTAAGGTAGAAATGGCTGGCTGTTGCCATTATTATTGTCGTGTTATTACTTGGTTTTGTTGCTGTCTGTTAACTTTAAGTGTCGCATCTTTTCCACAGAATATAATGACGATGACATCGAACACTTTATCAACGTCATAATCTTCTTGAGGGTTATATGTACATTTATGATGTCTATCATAATTGTTAATGTTGCTGTTGAAATGAAAAATAATTTTGAGGAATATTAAAAAAAAAAATAGTTAAAGGAATTTAAAATGTTAATATTGAATTATGACAAAACAGTCTATCTCCTTTAGTGTATCAAAATAATTCATAAGTTAATTTATAATTTTAAAAAAGTAAAATTTCATTCTTTAAAATATTTTTTTCTTTTCTTTTCAATTTGTTTAATAAATCCAATTAAATTTTTTTGCAACACTTTATAACGTTATACCATTTTCTCTTTTTTTCAGGTATGTAAACAAAAAAAATATCTTTTGATTAATTCTAAAATGTAAGTGGTACCAAATAAACCCCAAAACAATTTCATAGAAAAATTCCATATAAAAAAAAATAAAAATAACCGAACAAACAAAACCCTTGAAAAAACCCCAAAAAAAAAAAAATAATTCAATGAATCGGATCCATTTCACATGGTAAAATAATTGGTACAGGGCAAAAAAAAAATAAAATAACATAGAAGCAAAGAAAATGAATTGACCGCAAATCTCTTGAAATCTAAAAATCTCATGAACATCAAGTGAAAATGAACAAAAAAAAGAAATACAAATCCCTATAACACACGCCTTTTAACTAGAAGAGTGTATGAGTATAAAACCGCATACACATATACATATAGCAAATGAAACTTGGGAAAATGTTAAATCTTTAGCCCACATGCTGCTGCTACTACACATAAACGTTTTGCAAGTAGAGTGGTGAACAAAATTTTAGATTTTTAAATTTTATATTTTGAAATAGGTTTATTACAGCTCGAGGTCATTATTTTCTTTACTAAGAAAACTTTGATATTCCAACAGAATAATTTTGAAGAAATTCCGAAACACGTGTCGATTAAGTCTTGCAAAAGTTACCAGCACAGATAAATTTAAAACAGAAAAATCATTTTTTTTTTAAATTATTTAATGAGAATATCACAGTTTTATTCATAAAGGAATTAATGACCTCGAGCTTTAATAAAACCTACTCAATGGGTTAGCACGCCATGGTAAATACCCCAAATGTCCCGCTACAGAAAACCGTTTGTCCCGTGAATTTCTGAATAGGTTGTATGAATAGCTCTATGTGAAACTAAGAAAATTTCATATTTGGTTTAGGTGATATGATGTACACTTTTTTCGTCTTTTCTTGCAAGAGATGGGTGAGCGAAACAAAATTATATGAGTAAAAGAAACAAAATTACATGAAATTTTCGAATTGACGTTTTTTTATTTCTATTTTATTTAAAGCACATTCGGCCACTAACACATTTAAGGAAAAATTAAAAAAACAAATAACAAAACTCTTAAAAAGGATGCAATTTATTTACAAAAAGTTATAATAAATTTTTTAAATATAAAACAAATGATAAAATAACGAAAACATCTGCAAACAACACGTAATCCATAAAAAACATTTTGAGTTTCACAAATTTTATCTGAAAAATTTATGAAATGTCCCAATGTTTGAACAAAAAAATCACAAAATAAACAAGTAAAAAAGTTAAATTCGGCCGTGCCGAATTTTAAATACCCTCCACCTGTATCAGTATTTATAAATTACTTTAAATAACTGTTATTACATTACAGTAATTTTTTGTTAGTTGTTAAAAAAACGACTCAAAATAACTAACAGAAATAGTTGTTTGATATTTTTCATACAAAAACAACTGACTTTGCAGTTGAAAACAACTTACTACTGTAAAATATACAAACAACTAACATGTAGTTACTTACATAATTTTCTGAGTGAACTTAATTCAATTTCATTTTATGAGGACAATTGCGAAAAAACGCTTTCCGCTCCAATTTGTTAACATTCATCAAAACAAAAATAAAACGAAACGTTAACTTCCATAAATTTCTCAGTTTAATTTAGCATCGTTTGGAATAGTTCTGTAAAATATTACACATTTTCGATGAAATATTGATAAAATTAGCTTATTAAGGTACCTACAGACGACGCAATATTATGCACAATATTTTTGACATTTCCAACAATTGGCATATATAAAAATACTGAAATCGATTTGATTTGTAAAAATAATATTTATAAAATTTATTCTTAATGAATAAAACTTAATTAAAAAAAAAAAATAATTAACTTATTTTATTTAAAATTTTTAAATTAAAATAATTAATGGTGTTTTCTTTTCCGAACAAAAAAACGTCCATTGTTTAGATGTGTACTTTAAATGTTGTCATGGCCCTGAAACGATGTAGCATTTTTTAAACTCAGAAAAGAACACAAAAAATGCAGTTTTGCACACAAATTGCCTTGATTTGCTGTTTCAATTGATGTGTTTTTCGCTTATATTGCTGGCAGCTCAGGTTCGAATACTGGCGATGGCCATCACATATTTTGTTAATTTTTTTTTGCTTTTAAATTATTTTTTTTAATTATTTAAACTTAAAAAAAAAAACAAATTTAGTCGATTTTATATGAAAATTTATTTATTTTTTTTAAAAAAAATTATTAAATTATTTAAAAAAAAACATGATTAAATAAAAAATAATACGAAATGAATGAAAAAAAAAACCAGAATAAAAAAAAAAAATGTTGGCCACACCGGGATTTGAACCCAGGACCTTCAGTGTCACATGCAACGACACATCCTCTGCACCACAACAGCACCAGTTGATTATAACACAGCAATGCTTAAAATAGCTGATATACCCAGTGGTAGGTTTAAAAAAATATTCCTAGTTTTTTATAGGGATCATACTATAAGCTTACAAAATTAACCGTTACTAACAGGGTTGCCAGAAATCGGCAATAGGCAGAAATCGTCTGTCCGTTTGTAAGAATTGGTCGCAAAATACAAATATATTGAATGTGTTTGATATTGATCTTATCCAAGAAATTATCAAAAAAAAAAAAAAAAAAAACAATCAAAACACAAATAAAGAGTGGATGGTATAACAAGTAGAAAAATTTAATTCGACTTGGTCGAATCTATGAATACCCTCCACAATGTTATCTGATAGTAATTTTCTAAAAAAAATTTAAAAAAATTGCATTACAAATTTTTTATTAGAAATGTGTATATTATTTTGAGTCAAACTTTCTTTTAATCAATCAAATTTTTTTGAGTGTACAATTTTTTTGACTGTCAACATTTTTTTGAGTCTGCCATTTCATTCAAAAAAATAATAATGTGTAAATTTTTTTTTGAGTGTAAAATTTTTTTTTTGAGTGTAAATTTTTTTTTTGAGTGTAAATTTTTTTTTGTGTACAAATTCTTTGAGTAACAAATTACTTTGTAAAATATTTTTGTTGTTTTATACCTACATACCTATATGTAATACAAAAAAAAACTATTTCACATATTTTCCTCTTTTTATATTACCATCCTTTTCTTTAAAAACCAAAAACAAATTAACATTCAATCATACACATACTTTATTTGATTTTTTCCCGTTACATACAGTTACACTAACAATAACAAATATTTACTTGTCTAACAACTAAACTGTACCCCACGACAAGAAAACAAACAACAACAAGTTTTAAAAAACTGGTATTTCACCATGCTATTAAAACTTGTTTAACGAGTTTTCAACAGTTTAAGGTGAAAAAAATCTGAAATTCAGTGCATTGCTTATAACTTTTGAACCACTGAACCGATTTTGCTGAAATTCAAAACCAAACAGCCTTGGGGAACAACAAATATATATGCTAAGCTTCAGTCCCCTCAGAATTGTCTTTCGAAAGTTATAGTGGTTTTAATCTTGTAAATTCGAAAAATACCCTTCCCGAAATTTACTATTTTGCTCATAACTTTTGAACCACTGGACCGATTTCGCTGGATTGCAATACCAACCTGACCCGGTAAATGAAGAACATATATGTCAAACTTCAGGAGCCTCCGTAAAGTCTTTCAAAAGTTAGCGTGTTTTCAACGGACAGACAGACAGACAGACGGACGGACGGACGGACGGACGGACGGACGGACGGACGGACGGACATCGCTAGATCGACTTAAAATCGATCAAGGATCATGAATATATATACTTTATGGGGTCCTAGACCAATATTTCGATGTGTTACAAACGGAATGACAAACTTATATATACCCTCTATCACTAGAGTGGAGGGTATAAAAAAAAATGTAGAAAATACAATTTTTTTCCAAAAATTATTTCATTTACCCAATGACAAAGAATACAAAAGATTGTTAGACCGAATATAAATTATTAAGGTGATTTTGATGAATTGTAATTTTTTAAACAATATTAAGCTAAATAAAAAAAAAAAAAAAAAAAATTCTAAGACGATCTAGCGATGTCCGTCCGTCCGTTCGTCTGTCTGTCTGTTGAAAACACGCTAAATTTTTAAAGACTTTACGGAGGCCTCTGAAGTTTGGCACATATGTTGGGTATTTAGCTGGTCAGTTTGGTATTGCAATTCAGCGAAATCGGTCCAGTGGTTTAAGAGTTATGAGGAAAAGAATTAATTTTGGCAAGGGTTTTTCGCGAATTTACGAGATAAAATACACGATAACTCTCTAAAGGCAATTCAGAATATGCTGAAGCTTGGCATATATATTTGCCGTTCCCCTGAGCCAGTTCATATTGAATTTCAGCCTTATCGGTCTAGTAATTCAAAAGAAATTAGCAAAACCGTAAATTTCAGATTCGCTTCACCTTAAATCTACGTGTTTAAAACTCGCTAAACATGTTTTACAAACATTGGTAAGTCACAAAAATATTTTACAACTCATTTTTGTCACTCAAATGTATTTTTACACTAAAAAAAATTTTACACTCAAAAAATTTTACACTCAAAAAAATTTTACACTCAAAAAAAAAAATTTACACTCAAAAAAAAATTAAGTATTTTTTTTTTTTTTTTTAATTAGTAAAAAAAAGGGTTTTTTACACAAAATAAAATATTTCTAATCAAAAATGTTTACTATAACTTAAAAAGGGTGGAGGGTATTCATAGATTCGGCCAAGTCGAATTTAATTTTTCTACTTGTTTGCACTTATTTTTGCACTGACTTCCGAAATGTACAGCATTTTTGATTTTTTAATGCGGTCCTCGACTGATATTTCAATTCGTTTTGCATGGAATAGCAAAGTGATATAACATTATTTTTTCTAAAAAAAACTTTGCTTTGGCAAGTACACCCAAATCTTCCGCAAAACATTATCATGATTTAATGTTTTGGGCAAGAGTACAAAATTCGCAGGCATTTTTAAGTTTAGTTTGTCTATCCACCGAAAAAAATTCAGACATGTTTTTTCCGTTTTTTTTTTTCGAGAAAATCGCATTTAAATTTTAAATTTCATAACAATTTAGTAATTTGCTTGTATATTCTTGTTTCAACATAGCGTATGAGTAACATTTATGCAAATATTTAGTATTATGCAAATATTTAGTATGTTGAAACAAGAAAATACAAGCAAATTACAAAATTGTTATGAAATTAAATATTCAAATGCGATTTGTTTAAAAAACGATAAACAGATGTCTGATTTTTTTTGTGTTTATCGACAAATATTTAAACTTAAAAAAATTAAAAGAAAAGTGGCCGGATTTGTGATAAATTGAGTTTTTCTATATATAAAAAATTGATATTAAAAAAACGGGTTCTGAAAATTTTCCAAAAAAAAAAAAATTAATCGATAGCCCATACAAAACTATACAAAAAATTTAATTTTTGAGATGGTGGTGCATTCTATTTTAATTTGATAAATATGTAAACGAGGCATTTCGACACAAATTTTACCATTTTTCCAATATTTGACCACGCCTCCCAAGCCCAGTTTTTGAAAAATGATAAAACCAAAAACCCAATTTTCTTAATTCCATATAGGGCTATCCATACAACCTATTTAGAAATTTATGGTACAGATGTTTTTTTAGCGAATTGTAAATTATCACATTCTGTTAATTTTTTTTCACCAAAGTTTTTAGGGGTCATTTTGGTTCTTTTTTCAAATACCCTCAAAGAACACCGCTAAAGGGGTTAAAATGTTCTACACTCTAAAATTAAACCTTGTCAAATTACTAGAAAAGTTTCGTAATCCCATTTTACCAATATTTGACAGTTTTTTATATTTTTTAACTAATCATTTTCGATTTTTCGAGAAAAAGTTGTAAATTTACAATTTCATTGGTAAAAATCTTGTAAAATTATAAAAAAGTTCTTAATTTTTACTAGGAATTCTAGAAAAATAGGAGGTAGCAAAAATCTAGTAAAATCACGAAACCTCCTTGTAAGTTTTATCGCGTCAAAAAAATTGTAAATTTACAAAATTTTTGGTAAAAGGTTTGCAAAATTACAAAATTATTGATAAAAAGCTTGTAAAATAACAACCGGAGTACAAAAAATGATATGACACAATATATAATTTAATATGGGTTCGTGTCTATTTTGATATAATCTTATACAAATAATGGTTTCATAAGATTTGATCGAATATTATCTAATAATATCAGTTTATATAACTTTATATAGACTTTGATACGAGGTTTGGTCTAATCCAATGATATAAAATTATATCCAATTATATTAAAATTTATACAACTTTATAAATCGGATGTTTTTTTTTAGTTTTTAATAAAAAGTTGAAAAATTAAAATAATAAAAATAAGTTTTTTGAGGATGTTTATTCTGGCTCGAGGTCATTATTTTCTTTACTAATTAAAACCATGATATTCTCATAGCATAATTTTCAAGAAAATTATTTTTTGTTTTAAATTTATTTATGTTGGTAATTTTTGCAAGACTTAATCGACACGTGTTTCGGAATTTGTCAAGATTCCATTGTCAAGATTATTTAGCAAAAATAGAAACGATTTACTACAAAGTAGCAAACGAGTCTAATGACAAATCGTTTGTGCACAAACTAGAATATTAAAAAATATTCGCCTCTATCCACAATGAGAATTAGAAAGACGAAGAAATTGTACCATACTAATAAGGCAACGATTGTCAATAACCAACAAAAATAAGTTGTTCTTGAAAAAAACTTAGAAAAATTTCAAAAAATGGAGTCATGTTAAATTTTATATAAAACACTTAGAAAATATTTTCAAAAAAAATTTGTGCTTGGAAAAACTTTATAAAAATGGAGTCATATAAAATTTTATATAAAACACTTAGAAAATATTTGCAATAAGAAAATGTTCCTTGAAAAAAAACTAAGAAAAAATTTAAAAGATGGATAAAAATTTTATATAAAACACTTAGAAAATATTCGTGATAAAAAAGTGGTGCTTGGAAAAAACGTAGAAAATTAAAAAAATATGAAGTTATATGAAATTTTATATAAAACACTTTGAAAATATTTTCGATAATAATATATATGAAATATAAAATTATGTAAGATCATATTAAAATTATATAAGATCATATTAAATTATTTTTACTCGGGAAGGAGTTCTTGTCAAATAAGAAGTAGCAAAAAAAAAAGTTACAAACTTGTCTTGTAATGTAAAATTAGGGGTTGTCAAAGGCTCAAAGTTCGTGTGAAATGTGCAGAATGCTTTAAAATGTAAATTATTACATACTGTTAAATTGATTTTCACCGAATTCGTGAGGAATAGACTGACATCTTCTAGAATGCCTCAATCACTAATCAACAGGGAAACCAAAAATATGCAGTATCATGTTTTTTCCTGCGCATTGTATTGATATATGGGTAAGGTATTTATCCGTTTCAGAAGATTTTAAGAAATCTGGCATCGATTTGTTAGAGCATATTTTTGCATATTTTAGTCTTAAGAGCATATTTTTGCATATTTTATGTTTAAGAGCATATTTCAGCATAAGAGCATATTTTTAGAGCATTTTTTCAGTTTTTAGAGCATTTTTTAACTTTTTAAAGCATATTTTTACATTTTTACAGTATATTTTTAAATTTTTAGAGATTATTTTTTTTTTTAATTTTTAGAGCATTCTTTTCCATTTTTTTTTATTTTTAAAATTTTTGAATTTTTGTGGGAAGTGTTTTTTTTTTTTTTATTTTGTAAGTTTGTTAAAATGTTTGCTTTCTTGTCAGGATGGTAACTCTGCTAGAAAAAAAAAATTACATTGAAAAACAATTTTAATTTTTTTCAAAAATTTCGGGGTTCTGACGATTGATTCCCCTTTGGCCTGTTCTTCATATCGGTATATGAAACTATGTTTTCTTTAGACCTAAGTGTAGTGTATATTCAGCAACTTTGTAGAAAATATTAAGGCAAATAATTTTGTAGAACATATTAACCCTCTAACTACCCCACATAACGGTATTTTTTGGTCTTTTCTCTAACATATTGTAAAAAACAACGCAAAAAGGGGGACATACTTTTTTTAAGAGCATATTGTTATTGTTTTTAGAGCATATTTTCGGTTTTTAAGAACATTTTTTAAGCGCATAAAACGTGTTTTTTAGAGCATATTTTTGGTTTCCCTGCTAATCAATAATACTTTGAGGGGAAAAAAATTTTGCGTGAAAAAAATAGGTATAAAGAACGGAAGGTGTTAAATTCGGTTGTTCCCAATCTTTTGTACCCTATCACATGAATGTCCTTTTTTAATCTCTGCTATTTTTTCCATTCCAGCTGTTTACATATATAAATACAGATGTACTTAAGTGTTAGATATTGTGTTTATATTTCTTTTCCGAAAAATTTTGTTTCCCATTTATTTTTTTTATTTCTTACTTCATACATGGTTCCCTAAGTACTTCTCTTTGTAAGTTAATCCTTAATACATAAATGTCATCAAAACCATGCTGTGTAAATGTAGCACAAATATGAAGTTACAGTAAAAAAAAAAAAGAAACAGCAAAAAAAATGGAGACATCTAACATGAAAACACTATTAGCGTTTGTGGTGACAAGTAGAAAAAAAATACGAAAAAAAATATCATAAAGTAGGGGATAATAAAGCTAAAAGGGATGCTGAAAAAAAAGGATAAAGATAAATTAATTGTGACTTTACAGATTTATAAAATCAAAAAAATGTTGTATTGCAGTTTTTAGAAAATAATTCTTTAAATTAAATAACAAATGATGATTTTTATTAGCAGCTTAATATTTGGTTATCTTTCTTTTTTGTGAAATTTCAATTTTGTAATAACAAAAAATATCAATAATTTTTTAATTTAAACTACGAAATTTATGGCACTGGCCTTGAAAATAATTTTGTTAAATCTTTACAAAAAAAAATGAAACCAGAAAAATATTACGATTTCAAAACATAAATATAAATTACATTGCAAATAACAAACGGAAATATACAAAAAGTTTTAAACTACTAAATTCCTAAGTGGTACTATGCAAAAAAAATTAAAATATAGCACAACTTAAACATAAATAACAGAACAAAATAATGAATATTTCGTATAACATGAGCCACTAAAGAGGAGGAGACAAAAAATTGGAACTTTTTATCCTTCACAGAACAAAATAACTGTGTGTCTATTTAAATGGTATAGATTTTTCGAATTACATTGATCCTTATATAATCATAATTGATATTTTTCGAATCACAAAGGATATTTTTATACCCTCCAACTACAGTATGGGGGTATACTCACTTTGTCTTTCCGTGTGTAACGCATCAAAATATCGGTCTAGGACCCCATAAAGTATATATATTTATGATCAGTGATCGATTCTAAGACATTCTAGCGATGTCCGTCCGTCTGTCCGTCCGTCTGTCCGTCTGTAGTTAACACGATGCAGTCCAAAATAAAAGAGCTAGACTCCCGGCATTTGACACGAATATGTCTTATGTTCCTGGGCAGGTTAAGTTCGTAAATGAGCAAAATCGGACTAGGGGGAAAAAGTTCCCCCTTGAAGAACTAAACCAACCTCTAAAAAACACAATTGTTTTACATGATTTTATTGTGTTTTTGTTTAACAGAAGCAACATTTTTATGCTACAAGAAGTTCAAAGTCCTGCATTTGGACCCAAAGAATTACAAAATGTCGTTTTTTTCGGTCCGCCCCTTTTATGGGCGTGGAATAAAATTTTGTTTAAATATCGATAAACTTGTATATCTTTAGCACAAAAAGCATAAGAATGAATTTTTAAACACATATTCGAGAGGAAATTTACCCCCCCCCCCAATTACCACTACCGACCCCCCAAACCCCAAAAAAAAAAAGAAAACGCCCCTGGTTTTTTTTTTAATTTTTTTCAATGTTGGAGGATATAAAAGATTCGGCACAGCCGAATTTAACACTCTTACTTGTTCGAATTACAATTGATTTAAATTATTGTTTCTGTAAAGACAGTCGAGCTCAGGCTCTAATTATAATTATGTATTATAATTTTTTGATTTATTACACCGTCCAACAAATTGCAACTTTTGGCTGTACACATGAACCGGACCCGAAAATTCGGAAAGTTGGGCCAAAAATAAAATACCCGTGTCTCCCAGTTTCTCTAGATCAATTCGCGTTTTCGCGAAAAATGCAACAAAAAAAAAAAAAGTTTTCACAATAGAAAAAAATTATGCTATTCAGAAAGTGGGGTTGAAAAAAAAACACCCGTGTCTCTCAGGTTTTCGCCATCAATTCGCGTATTCGCGAAAAACGCTAAAAAAAATTTTTTTTGCACTGTTAAAAAAAAAATTGGGTTTAAATCTAAGCATTTTTGTCCCAGTTATTTCATATCAATTCGCAAATTTGTAAAAAAAAAAAAATATTTTGTTCTTTTTAGCACACTCGCAAAATTTCAAGTAGAGTTAAAAGGAAATTTCCCATGTATCAGAGTTTTTCCAGCTAATTTAATTTAAAAAAAATTAGGTGAATATTTTATTTTTAGTCCCACTTTTCGAATGTAGTAAATTTTTTTTAAGTGTGCAAAAAAATGCATTTTCGCGAAAACGCGAATAGATACATACTACATTGGGAGACACGAGAATTTTATTTTTAGCAATTTTTGTATAAGGACCGTAATTCTACTGTAAATCATGTATATTTATTAGAGATGGGAACATGAGCAGATTTGAGCGTGATACACGTGAATCACGCGTGATTGTGACTGATTTCAATTTTACTCTCGTGATTGTGAGTGAGTGTGAGTAGAGAAAAAAATTGCGTGAGTGAGTGTGCGTGAGTCGTTTTTTTGCGTGAGTTTGCGTGAATTATTTTCTCTTTATATTTCCTATTGTACCAAAAAAGCAACAAAAAAATTTTAAAATTTGGCTTAATTTATGATTTTGTCCCAAAAAAACCCAAAAAAAATGTAAAATTTCGCTGAACTGTAAATTTTGCTGAAAATTTTTTAAAGATTTTTGAAATTATAGTTTTTGAAATTTTCGTGAGTGTGACTCAATGTGAGTGTGAGTGAAGCTTGCGTGAGTGCACGTGAGTGTGAGTTGTTTTAAATTTACTCACGTGATTGTGAGTGAGTGTGAGTATAAAAAATATGCTCGAGAGTGAGTGTGCGTGATTCAAAAATTCCTGTCGTGAGCGTGAGTGAGTGTGAGTCAAAAATCACTCACGCGCCCATCTCTAACATTTATGTTTTATATTTATAAAAAATAATGCAATACATTTTTTCAAAATTGCATTTTTCGTGAATTAATATGGAAAAACTAGAACAATATTTTATTTTAAGCCCTATTTCGGAATGCACTTAATTTTTTCAAGTGTGTAAAAAAAAAAATGCATTTTCGCGAAAACGCGAATTGATATAGAAAAACCGGGAAACACAAGAATGTTATTTTGAGCCCCACTTTCTGAAAAGCGAACTTTTTTTTTACAAGTAATTTTTTTTTTTTTTTGCGTTTTTCGCGAAAAAGCGAATTGATCTAGAAAAACTGGGAGACACGGGTACTTTTTTTTTTGCCCTACTTTCAGAATTTTCGGGTCCGGTCCATGTGTACAAAAGTGTGTCGGACGGTGTTATATATGGTTTTGAATTGAGAAAAGTGTGAAAGAAAAATTTGAATTTTTCTAAAAATTTAAGACATCCTGGCTTGTTTCTTACTAGTTTCATATTATCCAGTTATAATAATCTTCAGAAAAACTTTTAATGTCAAATTTATTCAGTTAAAAGTCAATAGAACTCTATATGTGAAAATTATTATATTGATTTACTAGCTTACCATCCCGGTACTTCGTTACCGGTTGCATTGAATACCGGATAATAGAAGGATCAGAATTACCCTACCGATTTCAAGAAAATTCCCCTACGTAGTCTTTATTTTATTTACTTGTACAAATTTAAGTCTTTCATAAAATAATATTTCAATGAATAATTTAAACAATAAAATTTTAATAATTTTCGAGCCCTTATTTCGGGATTTTGGATTTTGAGTGAATCAATATTTCAGTGAAAAAAGAAATTGGAATAAAAATAAGTTTGAGTGAAAAAACATATAGAGAGAAAAAGTATGGAGTAAAAAAAGTTAAATACGAAAAATTTGAGTAAAAAGTATCATTCCATATTGTTCCCTGCTCTATTCCATTTCGTTCCCCGTTCTAAAATTTTAAATTTTAAAATATGTCCTTCTCTTGAGTGTTATTTTTGGGGCTTTTAGTTTAATAGTTAGATAAGTAAAAATAACCATTTGCCCCCTTTTCCCCTAAAAATTAAATTTTCCAAAAACTGTTTTTTTTTTTGCTAGGTGATCCTTTATTTAAAATGTCAAGTTTCTGAGCCATTATTTCAAGAAATATAAGAATAACCAAAATTTACACTTTTTCATTATTATAGGAACAAAGCAAAAAGTACCAAAAGTACACTTTCTTACCCCCGTTAGAAACGGAATTTTTAAAAACAACCTCTTCCAGAAAGACTTTTCTTCACCGAGGGATCTTCTTTTCCAAATTTCTAGTATCATTGTTTTAGCAAATATTAAAAGTACAAAAAGGATTTTACATTCCAAATTTTAAGTTTCTAGAATTATTACGTCAAAAAATATCAAAGGTACCGAAAATACACTTTTTTTTAGCTATTTTATCCCACTAAGAAGCGGAATTTTAAAAACATATTTTTCCCAGAATGTTTTTTGTTACCGAATTCTCCTTCATTACAATTTTTAAGATTCTAGGAAATATAAAAAGTTTCTATAAATAAAATTTCAGGAAATAAAAAAGTACCAAGTGTACTTTTATAAAAGGTACTTTTTATAAAAGGTACTTTTTATAAAAGGTACTTTTTATAAAAGGTACTTGTTATAAAAAGGTACTTTTTATAAAAGGTACTTTTTATAAAAGGTACTTTTTATAAAAGGTACTTTTTATAAAAGGTACTTTTTATAAAAGGTACTTTTTATAAAAGGTACTTTTTATAAAAGGTACTTTTTATAAAAGGTACTTTTTATAAAAGGTACTTTTTATAAAAGGTACATTTTATAAAAGGTACTTTTTATAAAAGGTACTTTTTATTAAAGGTACTTTTTATAAAAGGTACTTTTTATAAAAGGTACTTTCTATATAAAATGTACTTTTTATAAAAGGAACTTTTTGCAAAAGGTACTTTTTATAAAAGGAACTTTTTGCAAAAGGTACTTTTTATAAAAGGTACTTTTTATAAAAGGTACTTTTTATAAAAGGTACTTTTTATAAAAGGTACTTTTTATAAAAGGTACTTTTTATAAAAGGTACTTTTTATAAAAGGTACTTTTTATAAAAGGTACTTTTTATAAAAGGTACTTTTTATAAAAGGTACTTTTTATAAAAGGTACTTTTTATAAAAGGTACTTTTTATAAAAGGTACTTTTTATAAAATGTACTTTTATAAAAGGTACTTTTTATAAAAGGTACTTTTTATAAAAGGTACTTTTTATAAAAGGTACTTTTTAAAAAAGGTACTTTTTGTAAAAGGTACTTTTTATAAAAGGTACTTTTCATAAAAGGTACTTTTTATAAAAGGTACTTTTTATTAAAGGTACTTTTTATAAAAGGTACTTTTTATAAAAGGTACTTTTTATAAAAGGTACTTTTTATAAAAGGTACTTTTTATAAAAGGTACTTTTTATAAAAGGTACTTTTTATAAAAGGTACTTTTTATAAAAGGTACTTTTTATAAAAGGTACTTTTTATAAAAGGTACTTTTTATAAAAGGTACTTTTTATAAAAGGTACTTTTTATAAAAGGTACTTTTTATAAAAGGTACTTTTTATAAAAGGTACTTTTTATAAAAGGTACTTTTTATAAAAGGTACTTTTTATAAAAGGTACTTTTTATAAAAGGTACTTTTTATAAAAGGTACTTTTTATAAAAGGTACTTTTTATAAACGGTACAGAATTTTCAGAAAGTACTTGTTTCAGAATGTTTTGTTTCACTAAAGGATCCTGCATTTCAAATTTGAAGTTTGAATGACCATTATTTCAGTATATAAAAAAAGTACCAAAAGTACACTTTTTTACCCATTTTACCCCCGTAGAATCAACATTGGCAAAAACTCAGACTTAGTGAATCTTTTTTCCGGGAGGTGAACCTACATTGCAAGTTTCAAGTTTCTAGTACTATTATTTAAGGAAATATAAAAGGTACCAAAAGTACAGTTTTTTACCCTTTTTACCCCCTTAGAATCATCATTGGCAAAAATCAAGCCCTAGTGGATCTATATTCCGGGAGGTTAACATACAGTCCAAATTTTAAGTTTTTGTGACCATTTTTTAAGGAAATATAAAAGGTACCAAAAGTACAGTTTTTTACCCTTTTTACCCCCTTAGAATCACCATTGGCAAAAATCCAGCTTCACTGGATCTATATTCCAGGATGTGAACATACAAACCAAATTTCAAGTCTCTATGACCATTATTTCAGGAGATATAAAAGTACGAAAAGTACAGTTTTTTACCCTTTTTACCCCCTTAGAATCAACACTGGAAAAAATCCGGCCTTATTGTATCTATGTTCCGGAAGGTGAACATACAGTCCAAATTTCTAGTCTCTATGACCATTATTTTAGGAGATATAAAAAGTACCAAAAGTACAGTTTTTACCCTTTTTACCCCCTTAGAATCAACACTGGCAAAAATCCAGCCTTAGTGGATCTATATTCCGGGAGGTGCACCTACAGTCCAAATTTCAAGTCTCTAGCTTCAGCGGTTTGGGCTGGGCGATGATGAATCAGTCAATAAGTCAGTCATTCAGTCAGTCAGTCAGTCAGTCAGTCACATTACTCTTTTATATATATAGATTTCAAGTTACAATTGATATTTTTCGAATTACAATTGATCTTTTTCAAATTACAATTGTCACTTGATCTATTTCGAACAGTGTTGCCAATTTAGCCATTTTCTGGCTAGATTTAGCTCTTTTTGTACTCGTTTAGCCGGAGAAAATGGCATTTAGCTCTTAGTCGTTTTTTTAGCCATTTTCGAAACTATTTTAGCAGTTTTTTAGCCATTTTTGAGTTTTCGGTTAAAAAGTAATTTTTAGTGTGTTTTTATACCCTCCACTCTAGTGACAGAGGGTATATATAAGTTTGTCATTCCATTTGTAACACATCAAAATATTGGTCTAGGACCCCATAAAGTATATATGTATATTAGGGCGGGTCGATTTTTTTTTGTCAAAAATCGTATAGCAAAAACATTATCTAAAAGAAATTCTAAGAACATTTCCCAAAGAAACCATGTTTCTAAAATCAAACCCTATACCGCGCCTAACGGCATGAAGATTTGTCCGTCCGTCCTATTTTTCATAAGCAAAACATAGAACTTGACTCTTTTTTGGTGTTTGTGTTAATTTTTTAGCTTTGGTGTGCTCTGACGTATATAGTAAAATTTCATTGGCAACATTTTTGTAGAACATTTCATCCCCACCCTCCCCCTCTTTCGGGGTGTTTTTAGCGATTTGTAGAATAGAGCCACAAAATACCGTTATGAGAGGGAGTTAGAGGGTTAATATGTTTCACAAAATTATTTGCCATAATATTTTCTACAAACTTGTTGAACATACCCTTCACCTCAGATGTAAAGAAAACATAGTTTTATATACCGATATGCTGCAAAAACATATCCAGCGGGAATGTTTTACTAATTGCCGCTGGAAAAAATTTGAACAATTATTAGGATTATGACCAGTAAGTATATTAGACATAATCCCTGAAATGGAGAAATAAATAATTAGATTGATTTGTAATGAAAACGCCACAGACGAAAAATTATAATAAGAAATTTTAACAATTAATCGCTGCTGTTATCGTTAATCCATGATAATTTTACCGCATTATTTATTTTATATTTGGCTGCAGTATATTAACATGTAGTGTGATACTCTGAAAGTAAGTGCAGGGGTTTTGGGTTCGATTCCCTCCAAAGCCTTTGTATTCTAATTACAAAGTGAAGCTGGTGCAGCGGATTTTTTTAGTAAATAAAAGTAAGTAATTGGGGATCATAATGATATTTCGTCAAAAAAAAAAAAAACACAGATACTTTTGTGGGATGAAATTGGAGAGTTGCATATCGGAGAGGAAAAAAGCTGTGTTCGATAAAAATTTTTGATAACTAATTATTTTTTTTACATCAGTATTTGATCTATTTTGAGTAAAAAAAATTTTTGTAAAAAAAAAATTTCGAGTGTAAATTTTTTTTAATGTAATTTTTTTTGAGTGTAATATTTTTTTTAGGGTTTTTGAGTGACAAAAATAGTTTCTAAAATATTTTTTTTGGCTTACCATTCCTTTTCAACACGGGAGTTCGGGTTAAAACCCATCTGAAATTTCCCATTTTGCTACACTCAAAAAAATACGTTAGTAAAAAAATTTGTAAAGTGGTTTGTAACTCAACTTTACCACTTTTTTACTAAATTCTACTAAAAAATCAATTTTTAGTAATTCTTATTAGTAAACTCGCTTTACAAACTATTAATTTTATACTGATTTTTTAATAATTTTTTCAGTTGATTTTTTAAAAATTATCGTACTAACTTTTGATAATTATTTTGTAAATTTTACAATATTAGTTAGTAAATTTCGTTTTTTTTTCTCTAGAAAACCTATACACTATAATTAAAAATATTTTATTTTATTAAAATATTTGGAAATTAAAAAAAAATAAATAAAAAAAATATATTATTAGTTATTTTTTAACGATAAAACTGCGCTTTGATGAGTATGAATATGTTTATTATTTTTAATATTCATTTACGCTTCATTAGTTTTTTTTTTCAATTTAAAAACAAAAATAGAGACAAGAGAAGGCATGCAAAATTTAAAAAACAATGCCGACCTTTTCAAATGGAAAATTTCCATGAAACATCATTTTTTTTTTTCTTTCTTCTTTACTTGCAGAATTTTTTGTTTATGCTATCCACGAATATTTTTTTCTCACGCACATAAAGGGTTGATTTTTGTGTAACTTACTTTATGCCTTTCTTTGAATATTTTAGTCACAAAATAACATTCGATCGGTAAACATCGCGCGACGGGTAAAATGAATAAAAAAATGTACAAAAAAAATATTACAACAAAAAAACCATAGCAGGTAACCAAATCTTTAAGTATTTTTTGTTTAAAATTATGTAACTCGTTTTTTATTTTTAGAATAATAAAGCAAAATAGGAAATGATGACAACAGGTAACAATTGTATATTTATGTGATCTATGTAAAACATTATGTTGATATATATTTTTTTATTTTAGTTCACCGTACACCAATTTATTCAACATCAATCTTCAAAGAATTAATTTTATATGGTAGTATGTATATTTTGTATTAAAAAAATGTTTTCAATATTTTCTCTTTTTTAGATCGAAAATTCTAACAAAAACTGACTTGTATGGAAATAGTTATTGGCGACAACAAGCGCAATACGCAATTTACATGATGTATACAAATACCAAAAATTAAAAATACACAATTTACAATTTTTTTACAAAAAAAGTTAATATTATTTACAAACGCGTTTTAAAATCCATTTTACAAAAATTGTACAAAAAAATTTAGTAATACTAATTTTTTTAGTATTTTCAAGATTACTAATTTTTGAAAACCAAAGTTTGTAATGGTAACTGAAAAAGTTATCGGGCACAAATTGAAAACTTTATTAGTAATGGTAACAGACTTTTTTGTAAGGAATACTAACAAATTTTTATGAGTGTAATAACTTATGAACCACTGGACAGATTTTGCTGAAATTTAGTATTAATCTGACCGGAAGTATAACAAATATATACGCCACGCTCCAGCTGCTTGCCGTATATATTTTTCATTCTTCTGCTAACATTTGAAAGTTAGCGTGTTTCACACAGACAGAAAAACAGACGGACGGACGGATTTTCATGTCGTTAGGCGCGGTATAGGGTTTGATTTTAGACCAATGGTTTCTTTGGAAAGGTTTCTTAGAATTTCTTGTACATTTTGTTTTTGTTATACGATTTTTCAGTTTTTTTCGATCCATACAAATCGACCCGCCCTAATGTATATTCATGAGCCTCGATCGATTTTAAGACAATCTAGCGATGTCTGTCCGTCCGTCCGTCTTTATGTCCGTCCGTAGAAAACACGCAAACTTTTGAAAGACTTCACAGAGGCTACTGAAGTTTAGCACATATGTTGGCCATTTACCTGGTCAGGTTGGTATTGCAATCCAGCCAAATCGGTCCAGTGGTTCAAAAGTTATGAGCAATAGAGTAAATTTCGGCAAAGGGTTTTCGCAAATTTACGAGATAAAAACACGATAACTTCCGAAAAACAATAATGAGACTGCTGAAACGTGACATGTGTCTTTTCCGTTCCTCAGGTCTATTTGGTATTGAATTTCAGCTCAATCGGTCAAGTGGTTCAAAATCTATAAGCAAAGCCCCGAATTTTAGATTTTGTTCATCTTAAATGCCACGTGGTAAACAAGTTTTAGAAGCATTGGTGGTAACTAAGCAATGCTTTTCAAACTTTTTTAGTTTTAAAGCAATACTTTTTAAACTTGTTTAGTTTTAAAAGCATTGGTAACTTAAAAATTTCGTTTGAAAAAAATTTAACACTCGAAAAAAATTTCACACTCAAAAAAAATTTATTTTTTTTTACAAAAATGTCAATATTTTGTGTACATACGTACGTGCGTTCACTCAGAAATATTTTTACAGAAAAAAAAACTTTACACTCGAAAAAAAGTTGTACACTAAAAAAAAATTAGTAATTTTTCTTTTTTTTTTTTTAAATGGCAAAAAAAAAGAGTTTTTTACTCAAAATAAAATATTTCCAATCAAAATTGTTAATTTTTTTTTTACGTTAAAAATGTACTATCCTTTAAAAAAGGAATTGTGGACGGTATTCATAGATTTGGCAAAGTCGAATTTAACTTTTCTACTTGTTTATACTAAAATAGAGAATTTATTGGTTTTTAAGTTTGTACAGATCGATCACAGACTCGAATAATATTTGTTATAAAGTTTTAAGTTAAAAAATGTAGAAGAAAATATAATTTCAAAAAATTATAGACATTTCTGGTATTCCCATACCGGTTTCAAACACGTTATTTATGTGTTATCATCAGAAGGATTTTAAATGTTGGCTTGTTTTGTTACACCAAAAAAAAAAAAAACGTGGGTATTCAATATTAAAAATTTAACTAAGTTTAGTCCAAAAGGACCTAGTGCAGGAATTGGTGAGCAATAATAAATGTTTTTACTAATATTATTCAAAACCAGTAAAAATTACTAATTTTAGTACTTTCAAGATACTAAAATTAGTAACTTATTAGTAGATTTGGGTACAAAATCACTTACTACAACTTTTACTGTAGAATTATTTTGAGTGTAGTAGGTAATTGTTTTTCATATAATTGAATTTTTATTAACACTAGTCTGGAATAAAATCACGTATATTTTTTTCATATTCATACCATAAAAATTAAACTAAATTGTTGACGATCTAGCGATGTCCGTTTCTCTGTCTTTTTAAAATAAGCTAACGTTCAAAGCTCAACTTTAAGGCTGATTGCTGAATCTTGGCATATATATTTTTGGAATTCTTCTGGTCAGGTTTCAGCGAAAACGGTCCCAAGGGTAAAAAGTTTCACCTCGAATTCACGTGTTGAAATTTTGTTTAAGCCAAACTAAAAAACATTTTTTACTTAAATAAATTTTTGGTAGTCAACATTTTTATAAAATATTTTAATATAAAATATTTTAATATAAAATATTTTAATATATGTAAAATATTTAAATCATTAAAAAAGTGTTTTGAACTCTCTTCATTTTATATCAAATATGTCAAAATAGTAACAAAAGATCTCCTCATTTTAATATGTGTATCAAAAACGGTACAAAATATGAATTTACATTAGTTTTTCTTAACCCTGCTGTTAGGTTAAGCCCATTTGGTCCAATTTTTGGATTGTTTCCTTTGTAACTTTTGAACGGTGATATATACTGGCTTAGATTTTTTGCTCATGGGGTCTTTTTATAAAACAATGTTATTTACAAAAAATCTAGGTTCTGACTTAAACCAGGACTGAGAAAAATAAAAAGTTACGTATCTTAGGTTAAGGGACCATTTGGTCCATCGTATATTTTCTCCTGCGATTTCGATAGCCGGAGCCCATGAAACGTCGATTTTAGAAAATTGGATGCACGCATTCAAAGCGGGTATTCCGGCAAAACTTTTAAAATGGTGACGGCCATGTAATGCATTGCCAAGTAATGCATAGCAAACAAAAAAAAAGAAAAATATGAATTTTTTCCCTATCGCTTACCATAGGCATAACATTTTTGTATTTTTCACGCATTATGTAAAACTCATGCGCTACTTTGAGTCTTATCCCAAACAAAAATCATTAATCCAGTATAGAATAATGCAACTTTACAATACCCTATACTTGATTGATTCTTTTTGTTTGGGATGTCACTCAAAGTAATGCATTTTACATAATGCATGAAAAATAAATATAGTGAATGCCTATGGTAAGCGGTAGGCGAAAATTAATGCACATTTTTTAATTTTTATTGGGCTATGCATTACATGGTAATGCATTACATAACCGTTACCATGTTTAAGGTTTTACTGGGATATCAAGTATGTTTGCAAATACAACGTTAGGCCATTGATTTCTTGCGCGTTTCGTGCTGTAGGAACCAACCATTTGATCAGCAAAATCCACGCCACCTAAATGAGATGAATAATTAGAAATTATAGGAAAAAACAAAACTAACATATGTACCTTTTGTTGAATTGTAATGCAAAACAATATCTAAGGTAAAGAATATGAAAAAAGGGAATCCTTCAACAAATGTTTACATTAGCTGTGTTGAGTAGAGATGGGTGCTGGTCACGTGATTTGCGTGGTTCTCGTGAATCACGCGTGACTCACGCTCGAGCGAAAGTCTAGTTAATTACGAGAATCATCATGCTTGAGTAAGTGTGATTCCAAAACCTTTATGTGTGAGTGCTTAGAAATCGAGCCTAATTTTTGCGTGAGTGCCATTTTCTTGCGTGATTCAATATAATTTTTTTGTATTGTTTTCTGTTTTATTTATAGTTTTATTTTTGTTTTTCGTTTAGCAATCAGTTAAAATTCAAATCAACGGTCTGCTAACACCGTACAACACTACTTTTAACACCAGAACGAGACCATATACACTTGAAAGTAGAGCTCCTCTGGAGTAAAACTGCATTTACAGTTTTTCATTCGGTGATCATTTGTCCTTTTTAGAGGACTTTAAAGTTTTCAAGGACATTTAAAGTAAAAAAAAAAAAAAAAATATTTCTACTTATCCTACGATGCTAAGATAAAAAGCAAATGAAAGAAGAAAGTCTTCTCAAATTTTTAAACATGTCCGTTTTGTCATATCAGGTTAAAAGGATGTCAATAAGGTCCTTTCAAAATTTTGTCCTTTAATATCCTTTAGAATTTCCAGCCATTTCTTCCGGAAAAAATGTATGTTAAGGACATTGATATGCACTAACACATTGTTAAATTTCATCCTTCTCACTTTGTTAGTTTAGTGTAAAAAAAAAATAAGTTTTTATATATAACTGAAAATATATTTTTTATTTACACATAGCCTCCCAAATATTAACCCATTTTCTTGGAAAAAAAATGTAACACATGAATAAATGGATATACATGTGAAACTGGACCCTGCATGGAGTAAAAGTAAGTTCACAGTTTTTTATTCGGTGATCCGGTCTCCTTTTAAATAAACTTTTAAGTTACAAATGACATATAAAATTCAAAAACTTTTTAAAATTACTTCTATTAGTTTGTTGCGGAAATGGTGATATAAAGTCAAACTCAAGAATTTCAGAGGAAGTTTTTCGGCTTTGCCTTAATTTTAGGTTGTTGTTTAAAGCAAGAGTTAAAAAAATATATTTGCTGTGTTTTTCAATAAGTGGATTTATTTTCTGATTAATCTTGTTTTGCTTAAAAAAAATATTTTAACATACTAAAACTAATTTGGAATATTTTTTTCCGTAACCTACAATAAATTTGCAATTATAATCCGAAAAAAATAATGAACAAATTTGGAAAATGAGAAAAGTTATAAATAAAACAAAATTAATCCAAAACGGATTTATTAAATCCTAAAATTTATTTGGATTTATTTTGATTTATTTATAACTTTTTTAAGTTTCCAGATTTTTTTATTATTTTTTAGGATAATAATTGCTTATTTATCGTAGATTATGGAAAAAAAATATTCCAAATTTGTTTTGGCATTTTAATTTATTTATTTTGAACTAAATAAGATTAATCCGAAAATAAATCCACTTATTGAAAAACACAGCTATTGTCATACATATAGCATATACTTGCATAAGTAAAAGTACAAATAAGTAAACACGTGTTTTTTATACGATTTATTTACATATAGACTTCAAAGGATGCATTTTAATATTAGTTAACAAAATTATAAAGACAATCCATTAGATTGTTAATAAAACTATTAAAAAAAATTTAAAATCTAAAAACTAAACCAAACAAAAAAAAAACATAAATTATTAACCCAAAGAAACAAATTCATTTGTTTTTCTAAATCTCTCACTTTGGTTAACATTGTACATGGTATTTAAAGGAGACCGGATCACCGAATAAAAAACTATGAACGTACTTTTACTCCATGGAGGGTCCAGTTTCACATGTATATCCATTTATTCATGTGTTAGATTTTTTTTCAAAAAAATTGGTTAATATTTGGGAGGCTATGTGTAAACAAAAAAATATATTTTTAGTTATATATAAAAACTTATTTTTTTTTACACTAAACTAACAAAGTGAGAAGGATGAAATTTAACAATGTGTTAGTGCATATCAATGTCCTTAACATATATTTTTTCCGGAAGAAATGGCTGGAAATTCTCAAGGATATTAAAGGACAAAGTTTTGAAAGGACCTTATTGATATCCTTTTAACCTGATATGACAAAACGAACATGTTTAAAAAATTGAGGAAGCTTTCCTCTTTCATTTGCTTTTGATCTCAGTATCGTAGGATAAGTAGAAATATTTTTTTTTTTTTTTTTACTTTAAATGTCCTTGAAAACTTTAAAGTCCTCTAAAAAGGACAAATGATCACCGAATGAAAAACTGTAAATGCAGTTTTACTCCAGAGGGGCTCTTCTTTCAAGTGTATAAGGTCTCGTTCTGGTGTTAAAAAAAAAGTTGAAATTTGTCTTACAGTGTAATATATGAATTTTTTTTTTTTTAATTTCCTTAAAATTGTGTATTTGTAAGTGAATATGTATTGTGCATGATAAGTTGTGTTAATATCGGTCGCTTAGAGAATAATTAAATTTTTGTGTTTTAAATTAATTATTATTGTAAAAAGTGTTTTAGTTACAATACTAAAAAGTTTTATTAGTGTTTATTGTGTTTTTTATACAAATTAAAATATATTTTCGACAGTAAATCAGTGTATTAAAATAATATTAAAATACTGTTGCTGTTTTTATGTACTGTGTTTGTTGTTATAATTTGCATTCCCTTTTGTGCTTTATTTGTTTTTAAACGTTGCCAATACAGTGTATTGTAAATAACTACTTATTTATTTTTTTACAGTACATTCTGGATAAGTAAGGTCAAATTTTATTTTCATTTAAACTATTTTAAATTTTTGTGAATTTTTTGTGAATTTTTGTAACTAATTTTATTAATTTATTGGTGATGGAGAATTTCAAGTGCTTAAGTATGTTTTGTACTATCACTAAACCTGCACGAATGATTTCTTGTTGGTTGTGTGAAGGGTGTTGCCATGTAGCGTGTGCTGGTCTTACGGGCCGTGATGCTGATATCTTGAAAAAGGATGGTATTCATTGGCGTTGTGTGAAGTGTAGAAAAGTTAGTGTAGATTTTTTTAGATTTTTCAAGGGCGTAAACTCCGAAATATTGAAGCTCGGCAATGATCTCTCTGATATTGTCGTACGCTTTAATAAGTTCGGGGCTATGGTTTCCGAGTACGTGGAGTTGGATAAGGTGTCGATGGCGGCATCCGTTCCCTCTCCGAGGCGTAAGAAACCGGCAAACTCTGTTCCGTCATCAGATGGTTCGGATTCGGGCACATCTTCAATCAAGCCAATTGAGGAGGGTCCACTTCCGAGTGTTTCTGATGGGGAAGTACCAACGAAGTCCATAACGACTTCGGATGACCCGGTTAAGGAATCTTCCTCAGCTTTACCGGCTGAGAAAGATCTATCGCAGGGTATTTCGGGTGCGGAGTCAAATGGTTCTCCAATTGGCTCTCGGAGTTTTGCAGAGGTTGTAGCACGTGCTGCAGAGGAACCTATGGATACTGATGCATTAGGTCTTGCTGAGGCGGCTGGTACTACTTCTGGTTTACTACTTTCTTCGGGTCGGATTTCTGGTGTACCAACTTTAGGTGAACAATCTTCTGTTGTAACACCTTCTGTTGTTCCACTAGCTGATCCTCTACCATCTGGCTCTAGGCCTAGGGACTTGGCTGTTGTTCCCCCGAGAAAGACAGTTTTTGTTTCCCGCTTATTGCCGGATACGACGGTCGAGGAGGTGAAATTTTATATTAAGTCGAGAATTGATGTAGATGGTTTGATATCTCCCTTTAAAATGAAGGGAAATTACTCAGATAGGTTGTCGTCCTTTAAGATAGTGGTCTCTGATGAAATATTTGAGATCATTATGAAGAAGGATTTTTGGCCTCAGGGCGCATTTGTTAAGGAGTTTGTTTTTCGCGACTATGGTAGAGACAGGAAGGTGGTTAGTCTATCATCTGTAGCGGATACGGCTTCAAAAAACTGATTAGTGTCAATAGTGCTTTGGGCATATGCTACCAGAATGTTAGGGGCTTGAACACTAAATTGACTAGGTTGTTTGTGGACAGTTTTAATTTTGACTACCAGGTAATCACATTTACGGAAACGTGGTTAAATGGTAGGATATTAAATTCTGAGATTTTGTGTAATGATTTTAGGATTTATAGGAAAGACCGCGTATGCGAGGAGGTTGTTGATAATTCAAATATAAGTGGTGTTGAGAAAGTTCGGAACGTTGACAAAATTAAAAAGACTGAGAAGATTGAAAAGATAAAAAAGGGTGGCGGTGTTTTAATAGCTGTAAAAAGCTGTTTACCATCGGAGGAAATTGTATCTGATAAATTCGTGAAAATAGAGTTTGTTGCAGTTAGTATCAAATTTGGGCAGAAATCTATTTTTGTTACTTGTTCTTATATTCCTCCTCTGTCTGATTCATTAGTTTATGACACTCATTTGGATGCTATTGGATTTGTTGTTTCTAGGATGAAGAATACTGATTCTATAATTGTTTTAGGTGATTTTAATTTACCTTACGTCTCATGGCATTCTTTGCCTGATACACAGTCATTAATTCCATTGACTTCAGATGATATTTCGCTAAAATTTTTATCTCCACTGACTGATTTAAATTTATTTCAATTGAATTATGTTTTAAATTCCAAACGTAGAACTTTGGACTTAGTTTTAGTTAATGACCCATCGTTATGTGAGGTGAGTAGAGTTGATCCCGTATCAACTCCTGAGGATTGTTATCACCCAACTCTAGGTATTACTTATTCGTTTCCTTTTGGGACTTTGCCATTATCTGTTTCGTCTCACAGAAAAGTTTTTTGTTTTGAGCGCGCGAATATTGCGAAGTTAGATTCGCTTCTTTCAAATGTTAATTGGTCGGCATTTTGCACTGATATTGAAGGGGTGCGTGATTTTGATAAAAGGTTGAATATGTTTTATGAAATTTTGTTTCACTGCTTTTTGGAATCAGTTCCAAAAATACAGATTCGATCTGAAAATGGTCCCCCTTGGGGGTCTAGGCTTTTATCTAAACTGAAAAATGTTAAGAGTAAATGGTTTAAGAAATATAAAAAATCGGGTTCTAATGTAGATTTTAGTAGATATTCAGTGGCTAGAAGTTCGTTTAATGTGGAATCTCGTAGGGCGTATGCAATTTATTTAGATAAGGTTAGGGAGAATTTTAAACGTGATCCTAAATCTTTTTACCGCTTCGTTAAGTCAAAGCGGAGTTCTTCAACTTACCCCACAGTGGTTAAATTAAATGATGTTGAGTTTTCAGATGATTATTCAATTTCGAACGCATTTGCGGATTTCTTTGCTACTACATACTCTGATAGGGAGTATGACTTGGACTCTCTGTATCCGTTTGAGATTCAGAGAGCAAGCTCTCTGAGTCTTCCTTTATTGGACGTAGCTTCTGTTCACTCAAACATTAACAAGTTAAGGATTACGTATAGCGCTGGTCCCGATGGGGTTCCGGCCTCTGTTTTAAAATTTTGCTCGGGGACTCTGTCAGCCCCATTGACCTTTTTGTTTAACTCTTCATTGAAAATGGGTTACTTTCCTTCATTTTGGAAGAAATCCTTTTTAATTCCGCTACATAAATCTGGAAGTGTTGTGAACGTTTCAAATTATCGGGGAATTGCTAAATTGAGTGCAATTCCTAAACTATTTGAGAAACTTGTCACTGATATTGTGTCCTACCATGTATCTTCAATTTTAGTGCCATGTCAACATGGTTTTCGTAAGGGTCGATCGACTAATACTAATTTGCTTCAATTTTCTACTAATATCATTAGTGGTTTTACTTCAGGTCTACAGACTGATGCGATTTATACTGACTTCAGTAAAGCATTTGATAAGGTCAACCATAATCTTTTGCTATATAAGTTGAGTGTAATTGGATTTAATGGTATCGTATTGAAATGGTTATCTTCATATTTGAGAAATCGTGAGCAATGCGTTCTTTTTAGGCAGACACATTCTAGATTTATAAGTGTTGCTTCTGGTGTCCCACAGGGCAGTCATCTCGGTCCTATCCTATTCTTGTTGTTTATAAATGATCTCCCATCTTCTATTATTCATTCTAATATTTTGATGTTTGCTGATGATGTTAAGCTTTTTCTATCTTACAGTTCTCCTGTTGGACAGGTATTGCTGCAGCATGACTTGAATAGATTTTACAATTGGTGCGATTGTAATCTCATGGAGCTGAACTTGAAAAAGTGTAAGCACATGACATTTGCTAGGTCGAAGTTTTTGACTTCTCAGTACTTATTAAATGGTTCAATTTTGGAATCGGTTGATTCTATTTTGGATCTTGGTATTCTTTTAGATAGAAAGTTGACTTTTAATGCGCATGTGGAGACTATGGTAAATAAGGCCTATGGTGTTCTTGGATTCATGAAACGCTGGGCGAAGGAATTTTCTGACCCCTATATAACGAGGCAATTATTTACTTCATTGGTAAGACCAATTTTGGAATTTGGTTGTATTGTTTGGGATCCATATTATGCAGTTCATAGTGATATGATTGAATCCGTACAGAAACAATTTTTACTTTTTTGTCTTAGGAACCTCAACTGGGGTCCGGACTATAGCAATCTTCCATCATATAATGCAAGATTGGCGTTGATAAAACTTCCTACTCTGAAGAGTAGACGTATTATGTTAAATACTGTGTTTATTTTGAAGATTATTAAGGGCGAAGTTGATTCTGAATTTCTTGTTGGGAAGTTGTTTTTTAACGTCCCTTTTCGGCCTACTAGATATTACAGCTTTCTTTATATTGATATTTGTCGCACGAATTACGCGTGTGCAGATCCTATTCGTAGGATGTGTACTGATTTTAACTCGTTATACAGGTTTGTTGACTTTTCGGAGAATTATGCTCTTGTGAAATCAACTATTTTGACATATTTGAATAGATTGCGTGACGATGATTATTTTAATTTCTTTGAACGTTTATAGTTAATTTAGGATTATTAATACTAAATTATCTGTAGAAATTTTGTAGTTGTAGTAATTGTATATAAATGTATTTAGTGTCCATATAATAAACCGACTGATGACTAAGAGTTTGTAGTTGGTTTATTACTATCCTTACTTATCCAGCCTAATCCGCTATGGTTCGGACCATGGTGTGTACGTGTTCCCCCGTCATGGGAACGAGCCCTCTCGGTCGGTTGGGGCGGGTAAGTGTGAGGTGGGACCGTTCGTAAAAAAAAAAAAAAAAAAAAAAAAAAAAAAAAAAAGATTAAAACTTTTCTTTGCTTTCAATTTAAATAAAAATTGAAAGTCAAATGGCCAAAGCAACTTAAGTGTTAAAAAAAAGTTAAGGCAAAAAAAAAAAAAAAAATAGGAAATGTTTTAAGTATTGTAAAACAAAATATGGCGCCAATTTTTTATGACCTCCAGCAAACTACCCATAATTTTAAACGTATAAACAAACGAATACATGAAAACAAGGACACGAAAAAGAAAATTAAACGCAAAAAAAAATCCTGTTTCAAAGTCGTAAAACCAGCAGTAAAACTTAAACTAAAAATCAAAAATTTTTCACAAAAAAAAAAACTGCTTTCATAAACACACATTACACCATTCCCTTGATGTTCACGAATAATCGAAAATAAATTTTAAGTTTAAGGATTTGTTAGAAAATTTGTAATCGAAAACATTTTATTTTTAGTGCAATTCATATTATAACAACTTTTATGCTTCTGAGGTTTGTAATTTCCATGTCAGGTCGGTATTGAATTTCATCGAAAACTGCAGTTGCGGGTACAGATTTTTTTTTGCGGGTGAGGGGGGTATTTTTTATTCGAAAAAAATAATCGATTACGTCGAAAAAAAATTATTTCCAAAATCAAATGTCCACAAATACTACTCCCTCTTTTCTCATCCTCATAACCTATTTTCGTGATATCGAGCAGTTTTTGCGAAAATCGCGGTTGAATTGCAAAAAATTATTTTATTCGAATTTTCTCGAAAACTATGAAAAATATGAAAAAAACACATATGACCAACATGTTCCTCGGAAAAAATGCATTTATATAAAATATTTAAAAATTTACATTTCAGTATTCAAACAGTTAAAAAATATAAATAAATGAATTTTGAATGTATTTTACACTCAAAATATTTTGTAGGCAAAAACAAATGAAAAACACACTTAAAACCAGTGAATAAACAATTGAAAACCATCCCAGTAATTATTCGTTTGTTTTAACAAACATCAACATTTATTTTTTACTGTTGACAAAATTTTCTAAAATAAATAACATTAAACATTAAAAAATTACGTTTTTTTCACTCTTTTTTACCAACAAATTCGAAAAAAATAACCAACGAAGACATTAAAAATTAATGATAGTTCTGTTATTTTTACCAACAAATTTCAAAAAAATAACCTACGAAAACAATAAAAATTAATGATTTCGTAGGTAATTTTTTACAATTTTTTATTGAAATATTTTTTTAAAATTTTTTTATAAAATTTTTGGGGAATCGATCCCGCAATCACTTGATACAAATATGTTTTTATATTTCTATAAATAATTTTTTGATTTTTTTTTCTACAAAAAAATAACTGACTTGTGTAGTTAAAAACTAATGATATTTCATTAAAAAATACCAACAATTTAAAAAAAAATTACTTACACAAATCATTAAAAATCAAAAGAATAATCAGTAGTTTTTACTTACAGAACAAAAATAAATGACTTTAAAAATTAAATGTTAATGAAAGTCTTTATTTTTTAGTATGTTATTTTTGAAACAAAGGACTGAAGTAGTCATTAATTAAAACTGAACATCCAACAAATGTTTTTTCTTTTAAAAACGACTAAACGGAAAACTTTTTAAATAAACTACAAACAGTTAATGACATGATTTTTTGAGTGTATGTGGTATGGAATTGGGCACATTTTTAAACGCGAATAACACGAAAACGAAACAATCTACATAATTTTAGATGACAGATTTGAATTCTATAGGTCCATTTTATATAAAATTCACCCTTAGTTTTTGACATTAGCGCAATAATGTCTAACACGGAGCCACAGAAATGCTTATAAATTGCATTTTTAAAATTTCATTCTCAAATATCTCGAAAACGAAAACGGAATCGAACCCACGGCTCATACGTTGAAAGGATAGCATTCTTCCAACTAGCCTACGGGGGCCCCTACGGAAGTCCATTTACAATGAAGTTTGTTGTTTCCGACTTTAGAAAACGTTACAGTGGAACAACAGAAAGAACTAAAATAGAACTAAAATAACGGTATTAAGAACAAATATTTTAATTTTGAAGAGTGATTTTATTTTGCAATTTAAACGCGATCTTTGCAAAAAGTGCTCTATCGAAGATTTTGGTTTTTGTTGCTAAATTATTCTTAGACATCCTAAATACAAATTAGAAAAAAAAATTTATGATATTCGCACTTTTAGGTCAAAACTGTTTCCTACCACCCGTGCAACACAATTTCCTGCATAAGTAGGGGCATCCAATTATTATCAGTATTTAAACTATTTTTTTTATATCCACGCCCTTAAAAGGGGGCGTTCCTAAAAAATTAATTGTTTAGTCCCACCGGTCCTACTGCAGGACTCTGAACTTCTTCTTGCATAAACAAGTTTCATTTGTTTAACAAATGTATAAAAAACACGTAAAAAATAGTGTTTTTTAGAGGTTGGTTTAGTTCCTCAAGGGGGAACTTTTCCCCCTGGTCTGATTTTGCCAAATTACGAACTTAACCTGCCTAGGACCATGAGACAAGTTCGTGCCAAATTGCAGGAGGCTAGCACTTTTTTTTGGACTGCATCGTTCCATTTACAGGCAGACAGACAGACGGACGGACGGACAGAAGGACATTCACAGAATGTATATTTCGATGCGTTACAAACGGAATGAAAAAGTGAGTATACCCCCATGCTGTGGTTGGAGGGTATAAAAAATATTTGAAGAAAAAAATTTTTGATGAAAAAAAAAATTTTATATAAAAAGATGTTGATGAAAAAAAAAATTTGATATAAAAAAAATTTATAAAAAAATGTTGTTGAAAAAAATTGAAAAAAAAAAAAATTGATGAAGAAAACAAAAATTTGATGGGAAAAACATTCATGCAAAAAAAAAAATTTATGAAAAAAAAATTTTGATGCAAAAAAAAAATTGATGAAAAAAAAAAATTGATGAAAAAACAAGTAGAAAAGTTAAATTCGACTTTGCCGAATCTATGAATACCCTCCACAATGCATTTTTTTTAAAGGATAGCACATTTTTTAACGTGAAAAAATTAACAATTTTGATTAGAAATATTTTATTTTTTTATATTAAAAAAAAAAGAAAAATTACTATTTTTTTTGAGTGTAAAATTTTTTTCGAGTGTAATATTTTTTTACTGTAAAAATATTTCTGAGTGAATGCACGTACGTATGTACACAAAATATTGTAATTTTTGTAAAAAAAACTAATTTTTTTTTGTGTACATTTTTTTTGAGTGTAAAATTTTTTTTTGAGTGTAAAATTTTTTTTGAGTGTAAATTATTTTTCGAGTGTGATTTTTAAGTCACCAAAGCTTTTAAACTAAACAAGTTTAAAAAGCATTGCTTGAAATTTAAACAAGTTTGAAAAGCATTGTTTAGTTACCACCAATGCTTTTAAAACTTGTTAAAACACGTGGCATTTTAGATGAGACTAATTTGAAATTCAGGGTTTTGCTTATAACTTTTGAACCACTGGAACGATTGAGCTAAAATTTAAAACCAAACAGACCCGGGGATCGGCAAAGATACGTGTCAAGCTCCAGTAGTCTCATTATTGTCTTTCGAAAGTTATCGTGTTTTTTACCTCGTAAATTCGCGAAACACCCTTGCCGAAATTTACTCTTTTGCTCATAACTTTTGAACCACTGGACCGATTTGGCTGGATTGCAATACCAACCTGACCAGGTAAATGACAAACATATATGCCAAACTTCAGTAGCCTCTGTAAAGTCTTTCAAAAGTTAGCGTGTTTTCTACGGACGGACAGACAGACAGACAGACAGACGGACGGACGGACGGACGGACGGACGGACATCGCTAGATCGACTTAAAATCGATCGAGGATCATAAATATATATACTTTATGGGGTCCTAGACCAATATTTCGAGGTGTTACAAACGGAATGACAAACTTATATATACCCTCTATCACTAGAGTGGAGGGTATAAAAATAAAAAAATTGATGAAAAAAAGATTTGATGAAAAAAAATTTGATGACAAAAAAAAAAAAATTAATGACAAAAAAAAAATTATGAAAACAAAAGAATAGAAATAAAGTTTATACTATATATTATTGATCAGTAATCGATTCTAAGGCATTCTGTCCGTCCGTCCGTCCGTGGAAGACACGATACAGTCTAAAGTAAAATAGCTAGTCTTCTGAAGTTTGGCACGATTATGTCTTAGTTAGGTTTGAAAATGGACAAAATCGGATAAGGGGGAAAAAAGTTAACCATAAAGGAACTAAACTAACCTCTGAAGATACGCAAATTTTCACAGTTTTTATACCCTCCAATACCCAAATACAGGTAAACGCATCGAAATATTGGTCTAGGACCCCAAAAAGTATATATATTATTGATCAGTTATCAGTTTTAAGACATTCTAGCGATGTCCGTCTGTCTGTCAGTGGAAGACACGATACAGTCCAAAATAAAAGAGCTAGGCTCCTGAGGTTTGGTAGGAATATGTCTTATTGTCATAGGCTGGCCAAGTTCGGAGACGGGACAAATGGGACTAGGGGGAAAAAAGTTCCCCCTTGAGAAACTAAAACTGCCCCAGAAAACACAATATTTTTCATGATATTTTTGTATATTTGTTCAATAAATGAAACATTTTTATACCGTATGAAGCTTATCGACCTGCACTTGGACCAAGGGGAACCGAAAATAACATTTTTTTGTCCCGCTCCTTTTTGGGGGCGTAGGTATAAAACAAATATTTAAAATTATGATATTTGATTAAATTGTATTATTAAGAGCTTAAACCGTTATTGTCCACCAACGTCTTCCGCCGAACCCTCCCCCCCCCACTAAAAAAAAACACGCCTCTGAATTTGTTTTTTTTTTTTTTGCTTTTTTACTTGTTGGAGGGTATAAAAGATTCGGCACAGCCGAATTTAACACTCTCACTTTTTTTTTTGTAATTTTGCTAAGCAAATAAAACATTTTTATGTCAAAAGAATTTAAAAGTCCAGCACACTATGGTTCCAAATGCATTTTTTTTGGCAGAAATTAAAAAAACAAAAATTTACAAATTTCCAAAAGCTTATACAGTTTCTCAATGGCAATACTCCAAGCCATTTAGAAAGTATAATGAAAAAATTTTTATGGCAATACTGTCAGTCTGCCAGGGTTTCAAAGTTGATAGTTTTAAGGCGTATTATTAAATAGGGATTAAAACCATATTAGAATTATACTAACAGCAAATGGGAAAAAATAAAATTATAAAAAGGCTAAAAAGGAAAATTGAAGCCCAAGGAAAGTAGTTCTTATTAAAAACTCCAATTTGTAATTCCATGCATCTTTGGCGTTATTCTAAGGGGTTGCGGTTTTAAGGATTTTGAAGCCAAAATAGCCTATATCTTTCGTGGACAAAAAGTTGTGTTTGGGCACGAACTTGCATGAGTCTTCAAATGTGAAAGTGTTTTCTAGATGGTCTATTTAATACTAAAATTAACACCTAGCCAGCATTTTTCGGCAAACTCTCACAATTGCCATTTGAGTTTAGCACAAATTTCGGCAAAATTTTCGGTTTTTTGCGAGACAAATCTTTAAATTTTTTTAACTATAATTTTTTTGGCTTTAGCCAAGCTAACTGACTACTAGAAATATATTATGGTTGATAATTTTTTTTTCCAAAAAAAAAAAAAATTTTTTTTTCAAAAAAAATTTTGCGAAATTTTTTTTTTTTTAAATTTTTTTTTTTTGAAAATCGTTTTTTAATTGCGTAAAGAGTTAAAAACCCATTCCAGATTCAAAACTAGCAACTTTGCTTCATTTTTGGAATTAATGCCAAAAAAAAATTGATTTGGGACCATAGTGCAGCAGTTGGATCCAGGGGACAACAAAACGTCATTTGTTTTAGTCTGTTTCCTTTTATGAGCGTGGATTAACAAAATAATTAAAATTATGATAAAATTGTATAACTATAGTTCAAAAGACATAACAAATAAATTAGTAAATATTTCTCACGAGAGGTAAGGTGTCCCCTACAGCCTTCGCCAAACCCTTCCCCTCCCCTTTTTTAATTTGTTTAACGTTTTGGAGGGTATAAATATTCTGCACAGCCAAAATTAACAATCTTACTTGTTTTGATTAACAATAGTTTTCAACAATTCATGACCTTCAGCCAAACTTAATCAACAACATACAATTACACTACTCTACAAAAATAAACTTTTTTTTTGCACAAACTTCTAAAGCACATTTTCTAAAGTATATTACCCTCCTAAATACGAATCTCTCATCAGAAAGTGGTTTCAAGTCGCCCTCTCGAGATATAGGCATTTTCGTTTTTTGTTGACCAACCCCTCAAATCAGACAAATTTTTTAATATTGAAAAAGTGTATGTTAAAGTTATTCATATTAATTTTTATTCGAATTTCCAATAAAATTACCTAACATTTGCAAGAAATCCGAACTCAATGTGATCAAGGATACGATCACGATATTATAAGGAATTTCAAAATGTCCTTCTTTTGCTTATGTCAATATTAGAGTTTTTCTTTTCCCGGACTTTTTCATTTCCCGGGAAAGCGGGATTCATTTTTAAATTTCCCGGGATCCCGGGAATTCCCGCAATAACTAAAAACCCAATTTTTTTGTCAAAAAAATATATAAAAACCTTATGAATGCGATTACACTATTTATAATGTTTATTAACACCATAAAAATCTTATTTAGTACCTTTAAAACAGAAAAAAAATAAGTTTCGAGAAAAAAAGAACAATTTTTGTTACCCAGTTCTTATAAAAAAAACGGTCCAAATATACCGAAGTCATTTAAAAGTATTTTTAAGGGAATATGTTATTTCACATCGCTTTATCTGTTTTAATAATCAAAATTCATCATTTATTCTAATTCATCTTGTTGTTAGATCATTTTTACAATTGGTTCTCGACGCTTTGCCTCTAAAACACAATGAAACTAATACACAGGAATTTCTCTATTATGTTTCTGAAACTGAATGTAACTGTTTCAGAGAAATGAAATTATAAGAAAATTTACCCCAAAAATTATTAAAAAAATTAAAAATCCTGGTTTCTAAAAAAAAACTGTCATCCTTTACACAGATTTTATATCAATTTATCGATTTAAAAACAATCATGTCCAGAGACATAAATATTTTCTAAAGAAACAAATAATCATACTGCAAATTTTTACAATGCAGTTCTCAGAAAAAAATTTCTTAGCTTCTGAAAAAAAGTATCTGGATCTGATAACAAAGCCCAACAACCAAAATCGGAGTGGGATGAAACAAAAAGCAAATGAAAGCATAATAAAACCCTCGACACTTTTTTTTGGTTTAGCGCTAAATTTTTTTACACGCATTTGAAATTGGTGAACTTTTCTTATAATTATAATAATAATTTCTTAAAAATTGTATAAGACGTATGATTAATTTTGTAATTGCCTTTAAATAACAATCATACGCAACGGTGAACAGTGGATTATTTTTATTAATTTGGCTATTCAGTAAATAGGTACAAAAAATGCGTGTAAAAAATAATCTAGGGCTGAATTAAAACAACGTTATTTCAAATGTAAACTTTAATTTGCTTTTGGTTTCATTCTATTCCGATTTTAAATTCCGATTTTTTATCACTGTGTAATTATATCCTATCGAAATTTAGATATTGTGAGACTTTTTTCATTTCGTAAGTCTTAGATTTCATGACATTTTTTAGTTAGAACGTCTCTCTTTTTGGGCCCTCATGGTCCCTGTGTAAGTTTATGTCATCAATTATCAAGAATTTTAATAAAATCTCTAAAAAATCACATACTAAATAACCAATAGAAGTCGAAAAATCAACAATTTCAAAGAAACTAAAATTCCCGGGAATTCCCGCTCTATTTCCCGGGATTTCGGGATCGAAAATTTACGGGAATTCCCGGGAATTCCCGTCCCGGGAATTCCCGTGAAAAACTCTAGTCAATATAAATATCCGAGTTTTGCAAGAAGCTTTCTGTTCAAAGCAGATATGTAAAGTAGATACTCCAATAAAGAGAACTTGGGGCTAAAATCAAAAATCCCTTGAGCATATCCAGAAATATTTGCAAAAGATATCAAAATTTTGAACCAAATATGCATATTTTTTTCGTACATTTTTCCGTACCAATTTTTATGGTCTTTTGTTAAAATTAAAAAAAAAAATATTTAAAACACATTTTCTAAAGTATTTTGGCCTCCTTAATACGAATTTTAGATTTTTTGGAATTTTTTCTAGAAACAATTTTTAAATTTTTTTTTTTAAATTTCTCAGACTTTGACACTTTTTTCTCGCCTGGAAAACTTTTTTAAAAAATTTTCTTCTTACTTCTATATTTTTTTTTACTTTTTTAAACTTGGTCATGGGTGGAGGGAGTGTTTCAAACGAAACGCCAAATTTATTTACTCCTTCTACCCAAGTAGAGGCTACACTTACAAAAAACAACAGTCAAGAAAATGGCACAAAAATAAAATATAATCGAGTATAGAAATTAAAAAAAAAAAAAATAATAAAAACTAGCCCCATTACTTAACAAAAACTTTTGAAACGTTTATTGTACACTTCAGTAGCAATATCGTTGAGTTTTTTGCCTTCTGGTTAAAGTGAAATTTAATACCTTTTACAAAACTGACAAAAAAACGAAATGTTTGAAGAATTTTATTTCTTCGATTGTTTCCACTCCCTCCATACATGAAAAAGTCACTGCAAAAGTTATGACCTTTTCATAATCCTTGTTCAGCAATACCAATTGTACTGAAACAAGGTTTATAAAAATTGTTTTTCTTTTTTTTTCCATTTTTCATGGCGAAAATGAAAGAAAAATCCAATTCTCTGGCCAGTTTTAAATATCAATTGCTTACAGATTTGGTTTGGTTGGATTGTAGAGAATACAACACAAAAAAAAAATATAATAAAATTGCAATCATTTCCAATAAGGACGTTTATTTTTTTTATTGCACTATTTTTCTGTATATGAACTTCCGTTTTTTTTTTTGTTTTGCTTTTTGATTCAAGAAACGAATTTTGTAGAAAAATTTACAGTGAAAACTTTTTTAAACGGCTACGTGTAGCTAGGTCTTGTTAGAGCTGCAAAACTATCGATGGTACTATCGATAGTATCGATAGTTTTTTTTTTGAAATGGTCTATCGATAGTTTTTACCCGATAGCGATACTATCGCCAAAAAAACATTAGCCTCATATAGATTGCCATTTGATGAAAAATTAATCAAAAAGTGAACAATTTGTAAATTCATTATATTATTTTGGAAAAATCTTACGTTTTAAAGTATAAAGACAATGATAGTAATCTCGTGTGAATATTATTGCGAAATAAAAGGTCTGGACAGAACAAGCAAGGCACGGTGGAAGATCGCCGTAGTTTGTTAAAATAGACTAGATTGAACGGCAAAAACTATCATTTATGGGTCCATAAGAACCCAGTTTTAATAGATAACAACGTAATTTTATGCAAAAACTTACAATTTTTTAGAATATCCGATACTATCGATAGTATCGATAGTTTAAAAACAAACCATCGAAAATATCGAATGGGACGACTATCGATAGTTTTACAGCTCTAGGTCTTGTATGTGCCTCACAGCTAATGTTGGACCAACAGTTTAACAGTTCAGGGTGCTAATTCTCGTAGACGAAAGCGATCGAAATTCTAATCGAATATGAAATTTTAAAATTTTTCTGCATGCCTAAAATTATGCCTTAATAAGTACAAGATTTTTGTATTTTATCATGTTTTTATGTTTCAGGGTTATACAAGAAAATTATAAAAAGCTTGTACTTATCAAAGCACAATTTTAGGCATCAGGAAAATTTAAAAAATCGCATGTTTGATTAGAATTTCAATCGCTATGGAGTCCGGGATATAACTGTTTAATATAGGTTTAATAAAAGAAAAACTGATACACAACCCAATTGATGAAGGTCAGTATCAATGAAATTATGAAATCTCAATTAAAATTGGAATTCTTTTTTTTTTTAAATTGTGTTCTCAGAAAATCTTAAATCTTAAACAATTGTGTTTCTGTTCTGTATTCATATTTAAAAAAAGATAAATTTCATGTGAAACTTCCTGCTTTTTGTAACCGTTAAAATTGCTAAAAGTTTATTTTTACATGTGTTTATTTCGTAAATTCATTTAAACTTAATTTAAGACAAATAAGACGATTCTAATCCATGCCGCTCTTTGATCAAAGTTAGGAGTTTTTGGTGAAATCTTTCTAAAAACCAAAATTTGTATCAAAGTGTGCCATAGGTAATATTACCGGATTTGGCTCAAATTAACTTAAAATGAAAGTCTCATGCAATTTTTTAACAAATTTTTAAACGTAGGAAAAACCGAAATTTTTCGCAAATTTCAAACAGCGATATCTCGAAAACTGTTAGACCGATTTTTTTTTTATATTCTTGTTCATAAAAATAATAAATATGATATTTTTTCATTTTATTTTTTTTTAATTTTTTCAAAATCCAAAACTTTGATCGGGTTAATTTCTACTGATTGGCCTAAAATTTGTAGGCCAAGCGGTTTTATTAGATCTAGATTTATAACATTATGAAAACCGAGGACCGCCTTAAAGGTTAAAGATAGAGGTTAAAAGTATGTTGCCGGCTAATGTTTGGACTAATATATGGCTCGGTCTTGTTATTGATGTCTCTAGGACGCACCATTTGAGCAGTAGACCTGATTTAGAGATTAGAAAAATGCAATACAAATTTTTTCGAAAACCGTAAGAATAGTAATAATCGTAACGCTACGATCTTACTGGCCAAAAAAATTGTAGAGTTGATTGAAATTTTTTACAATAAATTAATAAACATCAAAAAGTACAAACATTTTCGAAAATGAGATTTAAATTTATTAACTTAAAAATCGTACTCTTTGAGGAACTATTAGGGAAGTTTTATTTAAAAGTACATACAAAAAACGCAAATTTAAAAAAAGTAATTTAGACCATTTTTTAAAGAAGTTTGAGCAAATGGACAAGCTCCGAATTTTCGGAAATTCGACTTCTTTTAAACGGGTCATCAAAAAAAAAAATTAAAAAGGAGTTTTCGAAAGGTTCTAAAAACTGCAAACAAATTGAGAAATTAAAAAAATAACAGTATCCGATTTGGCATGGAATGCCCCATATACTTTATTGGGTCGTAGACCCATATTTTGATACATTACACAAGGCACGACAAAGTATGTATACCCCCATACTGTGTTTGGAGATTATGCAAACATTGTAACAAAGTTTTTCGCTTTTAATTCGAGATTACGAGATTTACAGTTACATAAATATAAGAGTAGTTTGTATAATAGAACCAACGCAGCGAACAATGCCTACACATGCATCTTAACATTCTCTTGCTCTAACTACTACAGCAATATTGATCTGTCGTAAAACCAAAGCTCACGCATAGATTATCACTTTCTCTTGGCTTCGCTACGTACGGACTAGGGTATTCAATTAATCGGGTTTCTTGTTTGATCGGTTAATTGAGCAAATAATTGATCGGGTTTCAGATTTAATCGGTTATTAATCGGATAAATTTAAATTATTCGATTAACAGAATAAAATAAATTTTATATTCGAATTGTTAATCAAACCCCAAATTTTATGCACTTTTATGTATTTTATTTGCTAAAATGCCCTACAAAATGGTAACCCAAGTACGCTTTGTTAGAAATCTGAGATATTTCACGAACGGATTTCATAAACGGATGTCATTCAAAGTCCTCAGTGTGACAAAATATTTAACAAAATTATCTTTGGTGGCATTGCTTGAAAAATATTGGCGGATGAGATCAACACAAAACTTTTTTTATACCCTCCACTCTAGTGATAGAGGGTATATATAAGTTTGTCATTCCGTTTGTAACACCTCGAAATATTGGTCTAGGACCCCATAAAGTATATATATTTATGATCCCCGATCGATTTTAAGTCGATCTAGCGATGTCTGTCCGTCCGTCCGTCCGTCCGTCCGTCCGTCTGTCTGTCTGTCTGTCCGTCCGTAGAAAACACGCTAACTTTTGAAAGACTTTACAGAAGCTACTGAAGTTTGGAATATATGTTTGTCATTTACCTGGTCAGGTTGGTATTGCAATCCAGCGAAATCGGTCCAGTGGTTCAAAAGTTATGAGCAAAAGAGTAAATTTCGGCAAGGGTGTTTCGCGAATTTACGAGATAAAAAACACGATTACTTTCGAAAGACAATAATGAGACTACTGAAGCTTGGCATGTATCTTTGCCGTTCCCCGGGTCTGTTTGGTTTTAAATTTCAACTCAATCGGTCCAGTGGTTCAAAAGTTATAAGCAAAACCCTGAATTTCAAATTAGTTTCATATAAAATGCCACATGTTTTAACAAGTTTTAAAAGCATTGGTGGTAACTAAACAATGCTTTTCAAACTTGTTTAAATTTTAAGCAATGCTTTTTAAACTTGTTTAGTTTTAAAAGCATTGGTAACTTAAAAATTACACTCGAAAAAAATTTTACACTCAAAAAAAATTTTACACTCAAAAAAAAATTTTACACTCCAAAAAAAATGTACACAAAAAAAAATTTTGTTTTTGTTTTACAAAAATTACAATATTTTGTGTACATACGTACGTGCATTCACTCAGAAATATTTTTACAGTAATAAAAAACATTACACTCGAAAAAAATTTTACACTCAAAAAAAAATAATAATTTTTTTTTTTTTTTTAAATGACAAAAAAAGAGTTTTTTACTCAAAATAAAATATTTCTAATTAAAATTGTTAAAAAATGTACTACCCTACTAAAAATGTTCACGTTAAAAAATGTACTACCCTTTAAAAAATGCATTGTGGAGGGTATTCATAGATTCGGCAAAGTCGAATTTAACTTTTCTACTTGTTTCTTATTGAAATATATTTAGGGCCGAAATTGCAAAAGTTTCTTCGATCGATAAGTCCGTGATGAAAAAAGATATCTGAAAGATCCCAAAACCATTCTGAAGAGAAAAATGACTATTTTCAGATGTGCTTAAAAGTTTTGAGGTAAAAAAATCGAGGTTTTATAGGTTCTCGATCACATGCGAAAATTTAAATTTTTGTCAGTATGGTAAATCGAAAACCCTAAATATCAAGAACTTAAAGAGATAGATCAATTCTAAAGGAATATTCGGATTTAGCATATAAAAAGCTGTTAGAGAAATTAATAGTGGTGGCAATGTATAAAAAATTTGGCCGGGGTTACAAGAGTCATTTATTTTAACAGAAATATATTTTTAGGACCTCCATGAAGTATTTGTTTGAAGAAGTTTTTACATATTTCTAGGGTTTTACTACAATGCCGTATGTCCAGAAAGTTTGGTAATTTTTTTGAGGCCTGAACGTTTTATTATCAGGACCATGATTTGAATTAAAACAGAAAAATTAATACACAACAAATAAGTAAAAGTAAAAAAAAAAAAAATCGGTTAACCGGTTAATCGACTCAAACTAAAGGATTTCATTGTTATTTGAAAATTGTGAATTTTAAATTATTCGAACAATTAATCGACCAAAATTAATCGGTTAACCGATTAAAGGTTAATCGATTGAATACCCTAGTACGTACACAGAAAATAAAATCGTAAACTTCAATTGTAAATCACACGAACATGATATCAAATCACACCAACATGATATCAACATTTAGTAAAAACGGCCTCCTGTTATTCCCTAACACAAAACTTTGATTTTGTTTTCAACAAACTCAGTCAAGTAATTTTATTTCAAAATTATTTTATTATGTCAATAAATAGTGTTTGTGTTTGTAAAATTTCTTTGTTAAAAAAAAAATATTTGTCAGATCAACAAATTGTGTTTGTGTTTGTTGAATTTCTTTGTTGAATTTCTTTGTTGAAAAAAGTTAAGATTTTTTACTTTTGTCAGATCAGTAAACTGTGTTTGTGTTTGTTGAATTTCTTTGTTGAAAACGAAAAAAAAAAATTTTTTCAACAACCAAAATTTACAAACGTTTGTTGGTATTACAAATTTCCATATAGGAAAAAATAATTGTTTTCACAAATATGGGGGTCACTATAACAATTATTTTTTTCTGTGTATGTTGTCAGTTTGTAGTAAGCGTGGTCATTACTACAACTTTAGTTGAACTTGGGCTGTCCAAATGTGCGGATAACATTGCAGGTCAAGCGTTAGTCGTACACTAGAACAGAGTGCGGAGTGTTTCTACTTATTTACAAATAACACCGTCCAACAAAAATTAAAAAAAGTCGTTAAACACGAACTGGATAATATACGTATGAAACTGGAGACGAAATGTAGTAAAACTGCATTTACAGTTTTTATCTTCGTGATCTTGTTTTCTTTAAAAATGACTTCAAAGTTTTAAAGTATTAAATTTTATAAAATATTTTTTTAATATTTGTACTTGTCCTAGGATGCCACTAGTGATAGCAAATGAAATAGGAGGATCTAATTTTCCTTTTTTATTATTTTTAAAAACCAGGAAAAAGGAGGTAAGTTACGTCCTTTCAAAAATGCATCCTTCAATATCATTCAAAATTTTCAACAAAATATTTTGATTAAGTTTTCAAATGACTTTATTCACATCCTTTTATCCTGACATGACAAAACAAAAAAATCAAAAACTTGGAGGGATCCTCCTTTTTCATTTGTCATCTACAGCGCCATCCTAGGACAAGTAAAAATATTTCAAAAATATTTTACAAAATCTATCTTTTAAAAATTGTAAGTCCTTTTAAAAGGAAACTGGATCACGAAATGAAAAACTGTAAACGCAGTTTTACTCCATTTGATCTCTACTATCAAGCGTATATCATCCGGTTCATGTTTAATATTGGCTGTCGAACGGTGTAATAGTCCCCATATATAGCTATGCCAGGGTATCTACTACTTTAGTAGCCATGAATATCAGTTCATTATTTGCAGTACCCAATGAATATCCTGGCCTGAGAGTAAATATATCACAAGTGTAGTGTTAACTTATACACTAATTGTAAGAAACAATAAAAAATCTGGCAGTTATCCTGGTTTCGATCGCAAACGGGAATTCAGTCAGAAACGTGGATGATTAAATCGATGTTTGGACTTGGAACTGATTTTTCAGAAAACACTGGTGTAGGTTATTACATGGTTGGTCTTGACCGCCTATACTTTTCTTACTTGTTTTCATATATTTTATTTTCTTTTAGTTTTGTTATCGAAAACTTTCTTTTATCCCAAAAAAAAATTTCCCAGCTGTGCCATAAATAAATGGTAGTTGTAGTATGGAAAATGTACCAGTTACGCAATAGCTTCTGTAGTTTTTCTTAAGATTTATTTCATAGTTTGAAAACCAGATACATGTGAGGTATTTCACACTGAATAGATAGACGAAAGTACATTCAATCGAAATATTAAAAAAAAAATTACGATTTGTAAAGGTATAAATATTCGGCACAGCCGAATATAGCTTTATTATCTGTTTTTAAATTTGAAAATTTAAAAATTAACAATAGCACTGTTTTCGCACAACCGTATATACGCTTACCCATACAAATTTTAAATTATCCACTCTTATTTTTAGTGTGTATAATTATCGGTGTTAATTTTAAGTTTCGATAAAAAGTGATGTTGACATTTTTAATGAAATAGCATAGACATAACCCTATTTTTCTTATTATATCATTGACATAAACCTTGTTGTTCTTGTTTGCCTTAATAAATTTTGACCCCAACAAGAGTAATGCCAAGAACATTTTGTTAAACGTGGATGCGTTTTCGGTTAAACGGTTAATGTTAATGTATATACGGTTATGCGAAAATAGGGCTTATATCTCGATATGTTTTTCATGGAAAATAAATTCCAAATAACGTGGATCAAAATCTCTGTAAACCAGTATGATAAATGCGATACAAACGAGGAAGAACGGCAAAATTAAAATATTATTTATCTAATAAAGACGGCAAAACTTAAAAACTTGTGCTTGAACAAATATCTACAGCTCGCTATTTATCTGCTAAAAATACAAGCGTCCTTCATACATTTTAATGTTAATACTCCTTTACTAAACACGAACCAAACCTTCTTCAATTAACTATAAATTTTCTATAAATCTGCCAGAACAATTGTTTAATCTCTTTAACTATTTCTAAAAATAAAAATGCTTATACAGGGTGGTCCAATAACTGGTATCTTTTTAAAACATGCAATGAAATGAACAATACTCAATAGTTTTGAAACCTTATGGCTTTATTTGAAAGAGCAAATATTCCCATTATTTATGGCAAACGACTTCATTCATGCGGTTGCCTGGGTTAGCTCCGCAGTAGCTCATTCTCGGCACCCATTTTTCTAATGTTTCTGGTTCTATCTCACGAATGGCTTGAACGATATTCGTCGAATGGGCCTAGAACATTTCTGGATTTCCCATGTTGCATGAATCTTTAACGAGACCCCTCAAAAAAATTTTTAAAGTTTTTAATCGGCAGCTCTGAAGTGATCAATTGTCACCGCTAATATGGCGAAAAACACGATTTCCGAACTAAGTGCGCAAAATATCGATTGTTTGATGGACTGTGGGACATATTGCGACATCCTTCTGAAAATAAATGTCATCCAAGTTGGTATATTCTATTACGGCCAACAAAAAGTCGGTAATCATGGCTATGTAGCGCTCATCTTTGACGAAAATGGGGTTTTCAGCTGTATTTTTGAAAATATTGTGTAATGATGCTGATACTCAAATCTATTGCTTTCTATAGATGAATTGGATTCTTTACAATACCTTGCGAGTTTAACGATCCCAAGATGTACCAATTTGTTTGTTAACATAACCTCATTTGAGTGCCTTATTTCGGTTAAAAACTTTTTTTCGAAAAACGTGCTGTTTGGCAGCGCAGTACTGCTGATACAGCGGAGCAAGCCGAAGACACATCAATGAAGTCGTTTGCCATAAAAAACGGGAATGTTTGCTCTTTCAAATAAAGTCATAAGGTTTCAAAACTATTGAGTATTGTTCATTTCATTGCATGTTTTAAAAAGATACCAGTTATTGGACCACCCCTTATAAATCTCAAACTCTTTTAATATTAAGTTTCTATATAAGGATGCATAAAAAATCATAAAAACATTAAAATAAAAATTAATTTCTTAACAAATTGCACTCAAGTTTAACAATCAAATCACAACTACCAAAGTATTATCATCAGTATCCAGTGGAAACTATATACAAGAATATTTAGCTGAAAGACCATCAACACAAAAAGTTGGTGAAGAAAAATACATTAACGACATAAGGACATATTGTTATATTTATATCCTTTTGTTTCCTCTAAGAATAGATGCAGTCCACATATAAGGACATAAAAATTCTTTATATAAATTTCCGTTAAAACTTACTAAAAACTCAAGGAAAAAAAAAAATAAATAACAAAAGTTTATATGGTCATTGTGTAAGAAGATAGCAACCGTCCAACCAACCAACCATCCGACCATAAAATTCTACAATAATAATTTATGATAGTAAATCTACTAAAAATCTTAAACACAAAAAAAATAAATAAAATATAAAAACTGAAGAAAATACATAAAATCACAAGTATAGACCCTTAAATATGTAAACGGTTATAGCCTGTCCTTCTCCTTCTACTTCAGGAGATGTTGAAAAATGGTAAACTGTGTCATAAGTTTAAGTAAAATATAAAAAACAAATCTTGTTAATGGATTTACAAAAAAAAAAAAAATAACAACCATTGATAAAAATGTAAAAAAAGATGGTTATGTTGACAGAAGTTTTTTTTTTTTTTTTTGGACAAAAAATGTATTAAATTTTATAAAAAAAAACAAGAAATACAATAATTCTAAAAAATAGCTATTGAAATCATAAATTAGGGACGATTATATAAAAAGTATTAGCTATAAAAATTTATTCAACTCTACACCATTTCCACTGTATTTACAAATTTACCAAGTTTCCATATCGTGAACCTTTATTTAAAATATGCCAACTCAAATTTGGCCAAAATGAGTTTCCGATGGCAAATAGCTCCTCTATGCATTACCCATCTGTGATAAAAATTTCAGATCAAAAAAATAATTTGTTGTCATTTTACATCAATTTTTATTATTTTGCTATCTCAAAGATCATATTTTTTTGGTGAAAATAAATGCCAACTCCCATGTAAATTTCCAAAAAAATTTCAAAAATTTTTTGAAAAAAAATTTGAATAAAATATGAAATTTTTGCACAGGTATAAATTATTTCTAAATGTATAAATCATCTTATGCCAGTGTTAGCTATCGTTACCCTTTCAATACCGTTACCGATTAAAAACCTTTTAATATTGACAACCGTTACCGTTACCAATACAGAAAAAAAATTTTAAATATCGTTACCGATAAAAAAAAAACCTTTACCTTTATTCGGATTTTTACCGATATTTTATCGGTTTTGGTTCTCTTAATAGTACTTATTAAAAAAAAGTTAATTATTTTTAATGTTTGTAAAATAAAAAACAAATGTTTGTTCATTGTAAATCGTATTGTTATTTGGGCAAAAAAAAAAAATGAGCAAATCGGCCCATCCACACTGAAAGAACTTTGTTTATTACGGCTATAAAAACGTACATTGATTCCAGAGATGCCAACTATTTGAGAGCAAAACGCGCACATAAATTGTATAAACGGGTAAAAACGCGTAAATTTAAATTTAAATTTAAATAGATAAAGAAGTAAAAAAAAACTAATATTGTTGTTCGAACAAAGTTTTTGATAAGTTCGTTGGTTAAACTTTTGAGCAACCGATATATGTAAATCGTTGTACAATTTTACATGGTCTGCATTTTCCGCTTCAATAGACAAATTTATTCTTTGAACTTCACCCAAAACAGAATTCAAATATTAAACCAAAACACAAAAAAAAACCTACAAAGAATGGCATTTTTTTAGAGGTTGGTTTAGTTCTTCAAGGGGAAAAATGTTCCCCTTAATCCGATTTTGCCCTTTTTCCCGAACTTAATACGACCATTGACCATAATAATATATTCTTTCCATATTTCAGGCGTCTAGCTCTTAGTTTGAACTGCATATTGCTTTCCACAGACAGACATAATGTCTTTGAATCGATCATAAATCAATAAAATATATACTTTGTGAGGTCTCCGACTAATATTTTGATGCGTTACACTCGAAATAACAAACTAATTAATTTTAAAAAGCACTAAAAGCACCAACTGGAAATTTAAAAAGCACCAAGTTAGTGCGTTTTTCTAACTTGGCACTAGGTCAAAAATTTTCGCGTTTTGACACATCAAAAAGCACAAGATCTAGCGCAAAAAGCACTATGTTGGCATCCCTGATTGATTCTATGGAAAAACATCATTAGAAGGCAGCCAATGATGCCCTTCATAGAATCTATGAAACAAATTTATAGAAACCAGATACCTATGAAATAGTTCATAGGCTATGAAAAAAAAATTATTGTTCAATTCTATTTTTCTTTATTTTATTATTTCATTTTTATTTGATTTATTATTTTATTTTTATTTATTTACAATATTCTATATTTAAAAATTAATTTATTTTTACCTTATCCCCACAGAGATTCGAACACAGAACCAGTTGTTCGTGAATCTTAGTCTCTAGCCACTGAGCTAAAGTATATTAACATATAAAAACTCTTAAAATCCAATTTGTTTAATATTCTGCTTTAACATATTGAGTTTTTATATACATATGCTCTGCCAAAATCTGTGTGTGTGTTTGTAGCAAACAAAATGCTTGTGTATTTGCAAAAAAAAAAAAATAAAGAACATTATGAAACTAAGTGTTAGTCGGCGAGGTTTTCCTCCTTTGGTGGCGCTGATAGCTACGGCTACGCCGCGGCTTCGATTATAAATTTTCCAGCCGGTAGGTCTTGGGTTCGAAGACCAAATGACCCCTAATAATGGGAGATAGAGGGTTAATGTACTCTAAGAAAAAACCGCCATCAAATTTGACTGAAGACGCGTTTTAACACTGTTTATCTCAAAATTGAATTTAATACTCACTTTTTGACTTATTCAAAACGCCTTTGAAAAAAATTGAAAAACTTCAGTGGGCCATAAAAAAAGAACTCGAGCTAAGTTTTCAAAACCCTTAGGAGGTTTAGCTCTACTGTTGGTATATTTTCATTTCTTGTTGCTCCCGTTTAAGATACACTCGAAGACAACAAATTTGTTGCACAGTGTTATTAGTCTCAATCGTTTTAATTGTATAAAAAACGAAAAAATATTAAAACTTTGAAAAAAAAACTTGAGAAAATTTTCATGAAAAATGATGACAGCAAATTATTTCTGTAAAATCATCAAATAATCTGCTAAAAATATGTTTGAAAATATGAAAATATTGATTGCATAAAAAAAAATCAAACCTTTGAAAAAGAAAACTTATAAAATTGTCTTGAAAAAAAATGACAGTATACTATTTATATATAATTAAAAAAGAATCTGCTTAAAATATCGTCGCTGCTCCGTCGGAATTTGGTATGTGTTTTCAATGAAGTTTTCAGTAGAGCAAAAAAACCCATATTTTATAAAAGTCATGCGTCTTTTAAGTACAAAAAGATATTTTATAGATGTGTACCACAAAAAAAAGAATGATTTTTTTAGCTAAAACGAAGATATTTACGGATTACATAAAAAAACTACACATAGCACATTTTGTTAGAACATTTTTGGTATTAATTTTTTATTTTTGGACATTTTTATACACATGACTGTTTTTGTTTAAAGAACTTAAGTTATAAAATTTGATAATAGTGCAAAAAATTTTAATATTCATTAAAGTGATAGTAATTACACTTTTTAAACCCATATTTTGTTCTAATCCTTATCCAAGTCCTGCGGTGTTTCAATGAATTTTGTTCAAAAATATTTTAAAATTCAGCAAACAAAATCTGTAAAAACGATGTAAAATTTTTGTCATTTTACCAGAAAAATATGCTGAACATTTGATAAATCAAATTGAAAGTCGTTTTACAGATTTTTTGACAGAGTTTTTCTTTTGAGAATATCAAAGACAAAAAAATATTTTGTTATGAGAGGAAACTCATTACCAAAAACTTAAGTAAAGGGGACTTTTTTTTTTCATTTAATTAAAAGGAATACCTTGTAATTTTTAAAGATTTTTGCTAGTAAAATTTACATAAGACCTGTTCCAATAAATTGGAGGCTTATTATTATAATAACTACTTGAGTGTAGTTTCATGTTGTAAACATAATTTAAAATTATTATTATATAATTTATTACATTACACAATAACTCTTCATTTAATTTATAAATGTGAAATTTATGTAATAAATAAATTTTAATTAAATAATAATTAAATTTCCTTATTATGTGTCGCTCAATAAAAAAATATATATTACACAAAAAACTACTTGTCTTTAACATGCAAATATTTTTTTTTTTTCAAATATATTTTTTTTTAATTTCTATTACAACATTAACACATTTATACTTACATACCTATCACATTGTGTTAATGGATTTGACAGCTGTACAATTTGCTCGACAACAAAATTTAAATGCATTAATTTGTAACTAATTTACACGTTTAGTTATGCAATTTTCCGCTACGATAACTCGTTTTATTTTATTGTTTTCGATGTAACATTAAAAGTTTATATGAATATAATTTCTGTTTTACATTGTAAATATAATTAGATAATGTAAATGAATCTAAAAAAAGTAAAAAAAAAATATTTTTTTTTGTAAAAATGTAATTAACGAATAAACAAGTAGAAAAGTTAAGTACGACTTTACCGAATATATGGATAGCCTTCATAATATACAAACGATTGAAACGCTAAACAAATCGATGGTTACTGGATCCAGTTTGAAGTCTCATTGCTATCAAATTTGAAGGTTAAAAATGCGGAAAAACCCATTTTTTTTCAAATATTTCCAAAACAGTTAAAAAAATGAATATCTGTTGAAAACTTCTTAAGTTACACGTGGTTAGTGAGAATAGTCCCAAAAAAAAAAGTTTTTTTACCATAACTTTAAAATTTGAGGGTGTCTGGCAAGTTTGATGGACACTTTTGTGATCTTTTCGACGAGACCTACAACCTTAACTACCTCATTTCAAAGTATATTCGATTTTGTGTTTTTTGTAGCACAGTGTAATAGTTGTTGTACAATGAGAAAATGTTAAAAAAAATCAAGTGACAAAACATTTTAAGTGGAGATGTCTACAGCTCTAGCAAAATGCCAGAATTATGTCATAATTACTTCGAAAAATTTGTTCATATTTTTTTCTAAAACTTCATTTAAGTACCAACAAGATGTTGTCCAACTCTTTTAGAGATATCAATATTTTGTAATGGTCAAAATTAATAAAAAGTTTAATTTCTTAATTATTTTAAAAAACTGAAATTTTTAAAAATCTATTTCTCAAGACCAACTTGAAATGAAAGGCTGAAAATTGATGTGAAAACATATCAAAAATGCTCAAAATCGAAGGGTTTCTTGTTCGAATCTATGTGATTTGGCATAGAATATCCCATATTCACTTTATAGGGTACCAGACCCATATTTCGAATAGTTACAAACGGAATAACAAACTTATATATATCATCTGTAACTAACAATGAGTGGAGGGTATACAAAAATAAAAGTTTTTTTGTGTGTGTTGTTTGCTAAATTTTAATGACACTTAATCAAAATTTGTTTGATGTGGTGACTAAAAAGAGTTGATTAAATAAACTCTGTGTTGAGTTAAAAAAAAATGCTCTAGTGGAATTAAAAAAAAAAACAGATCCCACCGTAAATATATCAACGCGTTTAATTAATACATATAATTTAAATACAATATCAATAATGTGTTTAAATAATATTAATCATACGCATTGATATGACCCTACATTTTTTCGAGGATTACGGCGCGTATGATTACTATTAACTTGTAATAAAATTCATCATACGCGCCGTAAATTTCTTATTTTACACTGCTACAAAAGTAAGAATTTTAAATTAAGCTATGTCGAATCTATAACTTGAAATACATTGAACAAAAATATATGTATAGAAAATTTATTGGGGGCAGGGGATTTTGCAGGCGATAAATGTTAGAAAATAATTCATTATTAAAAATATAATTTTCGCGTTATTAAAACATTTTTTTGATATCACCACACAAAAGAGGCATTTTTGGAAAAGTCCGAAGCCTTCGATATTTTTTCTAAAACTCCCAAAATTTCTAATAATTAAACTTGAAGAATAAAAAAAATTATTAGAGTATAAAATTACAATAAATTTTAAAAATCGGACTCGTATTCATTAATCAAGTGGTATGACATACGCTTGATGCCTGTTGAAGTTGTAATACTTTTTCTGATTTTTAACTGATTTTAGTTTTTAGTAGGCAGTTTACTCTTTATCATAATTCTGTAACCATTTAAATTCAAACTTAACTCAAAATATCAAAAAAATTGAGAAAATTAATAAAAAGACATATTTTCCTTGTGTAATTACTTTTTTAAATTTCAAGGCCAATGCGCACCATGTCCAATTATCCGGAAATTTCGTGAATCGTATTTCTACATCCAAATAAATATATCTAATTGTAAGTGGAGTTGCGGTCAATGTAGGCAAAAACAAATGAAACATTAAAAAAATTAAGTTTTTTTTCATTCTGTTTTGCCAACAAATTTGAAAAAAAAAAGCCAACGAAAACATTAAAAATTAATGCTAGTTCAGTTATTTTTACCAACAAATTCCAAAAAAATAACCTACAAAAATATTAAAAATTAATGATTTCGTGGGTAATTTTTTACAATTTTCTACTGATTTTTTTTTTTTTTTTTTTTAATTTTTGAATAAAATGTTGGGAATTGATCCCGCAATCAACCACACTCAAAAAATTATGTCATTAACTGTTTGTAGTTTTTTTTTTTTTTTTTTAAATTTTTGAATAAAATGTTGGGAATTGATCCCGCAATCAACTACACTCAAAAAATTATGTCATTAACTGTTTGTAGTTTATTTAAAAAGTTTTCCGTTTAGTCGTTTTTAAAAGAATAAACATTTGTTTGATGTTCAGCTTTTATTAATGACTACTTCTGTCCTTTGTTTCAAAAATAACACACTAAAAAATAAAGACTTTCATTAACATTAAATTTTTAAAGTCATTTATTTTTGTTCTGTAAGTAAAAACTACTGATTATTCTTTTGAGTTTTAATGATTTGTGTCAGTAATTTTTTTTTTAATTGTTGGTATTTTTTAATGAAATATCATTAGTTTTTACCTACACAAGTCAGTTATTTTTTTGTAGAAAAAATAATTCAAAAAATTATTTATAGAAATATAAAAACATGTTTGTATCAAGTGACTTTGGCACGATGGGTAGAGTGTCTGGCCAGAATGTAGTTGATTGCGGGATCGATTCCCCAAAAATTTTATTAAAATTTTTTAAAAAAATATTTCAAAAAAAAATTGTAAAAAATTACCTATGAAATCATTAATTTTTATTGTTTTCGTAGGTTATTTTTTTTTTAAATTTGTTGGTAAAAATAACAGAACTATCATTAATTTTTAATGTTTTCGTAGGTTATTTTTTTCGAATTTGTTGGTAAAAAAGAGTGAAAAAGCTGTAATTTTTTAATGTTTAATGTTATTTATTTTAGAAAATTTTGTCAACAGTAAAAAATAAATGTTGATGTTTGTTAAAACAAATGAATAATTACTGGGATGGTTTTCAATTGATTATTCACTGGTTTTAAGTGTGTTTTTCATTTGTTTTTGCCTACAAAATATTTTGAGTGTACAATTTTTTTAGGAGTACGGCGCGTATGATTACTATTAACTTGTAAAAAAAATTCATCATACGCACCGTTAATTTCTTAAATGACACTGCTACAATAAAAGAAAGTAAAGAAAAAAATAAAACATAAGAATTTTAAATAAGGCCAGGCGGTCGTCGTCCACCTCAAACACTTAAACATAAACTGTCTTTAAAAACACTAAAACCTGAAATTTTAATAATACTATTTAATATAATAAAAAAAATAAATATTAAAAGTATAAATAAAGTACAAATTTCATGAGTTTAAAAAAACAAAAATTTCCCTTTGATCCCAGACAAACTTCATGTGAGAGAGAAAAAAGAAAGTTGAATCACTTGTAATCTCTTGTGTTAATTTCTCTATGATTAGGCTGTGTCGAATCTTTAACCTTCAATATGGAAATAAATTAAAAACAAAAAAAATATTTAGAAAAACTTGTCAGAAGCGTTTTAGCTTTTTTTGAGCTCGAGATCACACTCCCCTGGTGATAAATGTTAAAAAATTGTTTAATATTAATAATATTATTTTTGCGTTATTAAAAAAAAATTTTTATATCACCCCACAAAGAGAACTTTTTAGAAAAGTCCGAAACCTTCGAAATTTTTTCTAAATACCCTAAAATGAAGCTTTTAAGCCATAATTCGAGATGTGATCACAATTCGTTCAATTGCGACTTTTTTCAAATTTTGAAAATTGTACCTTTTTTTGACTTATTTAATATGGTGCTCCAAAATAATTAAGTTATTAGATATTGTCCGCAACTCCATTTAGATATATTTGGATATAGAAATATGTCTCACGAAATTTCCGGATACTCGGTCATGGTGTGCCGCATCGGCCATGAAATTTAAAAACGAATTACACTAGGAAAATATGTCTTTATTAATTTTCTCAATTTTAGCGATATTTTAAGTTAAGTTTGAATTCAAATGGTTACAGATTTATGATTTAGAGTAAAATGCTTCTCTAATAAGGTACAAAAACTAAAATCGGTTGAACATCAGCCAAGTTATTACAACTTCCCCAGGCATCTAACGTGTGTCATACCACTTGATTAATGAATACAAGTTCCATTTTTAAAATTTATTGAAATTATCTACTGCAATAAAATTTTTTTTTATTCTCCATGTTCCAGTGTAAAATTTTCTTAATTTTTCAAAATTAAAAAAAAAATTAAAAATGGAAATTTTAAAAGAGTGTTAAAAAATGCAGGCATTTTTAGCATAAATAAAATATGTTAGCAAAACAAAATACTTGTCATCTAATTACATTTGAACTTGAAGAATAAAAAAATGTTATTACAGTAGAAAAATTCAATAAATTTCAAAAATGGAATGGTATTCCTTAATCAAGTGGTCTGCCACACGTTAGATGCTTGGGGAAGTTGTAATATCTTGGCTGATTTTAAACTGATTTTAGTTTTTAGTACCTTATTAGAGAGGCACTTGAATCCACACAATTCGCAATTCTGTAACCACTTAAATTCACACTTAACTTAAAATACCAAAAAAAAAAAAAACTGATAAAACTGAAAAAAATCTTATTTTTTATTATAATCCTTTTTTTTAAACTTCAAGGCCGATGCGGCACGCCTTATCCATGTCTGCTCATCCTAAATTTTTGTTAAACTAATATCTACCAATTTAGTTTTTTTGAGCACCATATAAAATAAATCAGAGTCAAAAAAGGTGTAATATTCAAAATTAAAAAAAAAAAAATTAACCAATTGTGATCCCATCTCGATTTATGGCATAAAAGTTGCGTACAATTTTTAGAGTTTTTAAAAAACAAGTACAAAAGTTAAATTCGACTTGGCCGAAAATTAATAATTTTTTGTTATATAATATTTTGTTTTGAGTAAAAAGCATTTTTTTGTCATTTTTGTAAAAAAATACCTCATTTTTTTTTGAGTGTAAAATTTTTTTAGAGTGTAATTTTTTTTTTAGTGCAGAAATATTTGTTTTAGACAAAAATACTTTGTAAAGTAATTGTGTGGCTTACCAATGTTTTTAAAGATTATTTTAAATTGTAAGGTGAAGCGAATCTGAAATTTACGGTCTCGGTAATAACTTTTGAACCACTGGACCGATTTGGTTCAGGCCAGGGGAACGACAAATATATATGGCAAGCTTCAGCAGAAAAAACAGCTTAAAATAATCGATTTCAGATGTGTTGAACCACCCCAAACGTGGTTTAGTGAGAAAAGTAAAAAAAAAAACGTTTTTTGACAATAACCTTCAAGTTTGAGGGTCATTTTTGTAATGTTTTCGACGAGACCTACAACCCTCAATAGCTCATTTGATAAGAATGTTCGATTTTTTTTTGTAGCACAGTGTTATTTACATAGGGGAAAAGGGCACACTTGATCCCCATAAAGGTAAAGGCTCCAAAACTATTAAAGATTTTCACATGTTATTAAATTCATTTTGAAGAACTATTACAGATGTTTCTGTAGTATGCATCACTCAACTGTTGACTTTTAGTTTTTGAGATATTGTAAAAAATATGGAAACAAAACAAAATCCAAAAATGTCTCTGAAGCTGAAATTATATAGGAATATTATGAAAAAAATCTATTATGCTATGAATTTAAATTTTGAATAGTTTAAGAACGTTGGACTTTAATGATTATTTTGATTTTTTTTAATTTAAAAAAGTTAATGATATATTTAGTTTTTCAAAAAAAAAATCTTTGTAAAAATTATTTTATAATTTTACATATTTTGTACCTAAATTCTAAATTTTAACCGGTAAGAACTGTAAACTGTCTTGACTGACGTCAGAATAAAATGAAAAACTCTGCAGATGTTGCATTCAACATGGCTAATGGGCAATGCAGCCAACTGACACATAATAAAGCAACATATGCAATAATAAAGTACTTGTATGGAGATGATCAAATAAGTCACTCTTTAATAGTCGATAAAATGGCTATGTTGGATAATGTTTTTAAGTTATTACACACATGATCCCGGTCGTAAAAAAAGGATCAAGTATGCTAGAAGTAAGATTTTTATGTTTTCGTGATTGTAAAAAAATACTGGAAGGAATTAGGTCCAACTTTTTTTTGGAAAATATGTTACCCAGTTGTGTTCAAAACTGCATTATAACATTTTCGAATTGTTAACACAGACTTCAGAATCACTTTAGATGTGAATTTAAAAAATAATACCAAAGTAGTACTCCATAAGATCGTACTCAGGGTTTAACCAAATGATTCGAATATTCTATGGATCAATAAACATCACCCAAGTTCTACAGATTGCCTTTAGCTTCTGAGATTTAAGGGAGGATCAACTGTTTTAAGGGCTCAAGTGTGCTAAGGTTCCCCTAAAAAATTAATCTTGCATTTAAATAAATTTAATCATACACATTGATAATAATTTTTAATTTTAAGGAGTACAGTGCGTATGATTACTATTAATTTGAAATTAAATTTATCATACGCTCTGGTGGACTCTTTAATGTTTGAAAATAACGGCAACAACAATAAAAGTAACAAATGGGGTAAATGAAAATTCCCCATTATTTGAAAATAACAAGATTTTGACAATTTGATATATTTTTTTTCTTTGTTAACTAATGTATACTCGTATATAAATTTACCCCTTTCTCAGCCCCACAATGAAACCATTAAAAAATCCAAACAATAATAAAAAATAAAAAACAAGTAGAAAAATTAAATTCGACTTGGTCGAATCTATGAATACCCTCCACAATGTTATCTGATAGTAATTTTCTAAAAAAATGTAAAAAATTTGCATTACAAATTTTTTATAATAAATATATGATTTTGAGTAAAACCCTTTTTAATCAATCAAATTTTTTTGAGTGTAAAATTTTTTTGACTGTCAACATTTTTTTGAGTGTGATATTTCATTTAAAAAAAAAAATTAATGTGTACATTTTTTTTGAGTGTAAATATTTTTTTAGTGTACAATTTCTTTGAGTACCAAAATTACTTTGTAAACTATTTTAGTTGTTTAATACCTACATATATGTAATACAAAAAAAAATTATTTCACAAATTTCCCTCTTTTTATTTTAACTCTTCTTTAAAAACCAAAAACAAACTAACATTCAATCATACCCATACTTTATTTGATTTTTTTTTTTCCAAAAATACTTACTATACACCGTTACATACAGTTACACTAACAATAACAAAACAATAACAAATATTTAGTTGTCTAACAACTAAACTGCACCCCACGGCAGGAAAACAAACAACAACAAGTTCTAAAAAAACTGGTATTTCACCATGCTTATAAAACTTGTTTAACGAGTTTTCAACATTTTAAGGTGAAATAAATCCGAAATTCAGAGCCTTGCTTATAACTTTTGAACCACTGAACCGATTTTGCTGAAATTCAAAACCAAACAGACTTGGGGAACGACAAATATATATGCTAAGCTTCAGCACCCTCAGAATTGTCGTTCGAAAGTTAGAGGGGTTTTAATCTCGTAAATTCGCAAATACCCTTACCGAAATTTACTCTTTTGCTCATAACTTTTGAACCACTGGACCGATTTCGCTGGATTGCAATACCAACCTGACCCGGTAAATGGCCAACATATATGTCAAACTTCAGGAGCATCCATAAAGTCTTTCAAAAGTTAGCGTGTTTTCAACGGACAGACAGACAGACAGACAGACGGACGGACGGACGGACGGACGGACGGACGGATATCGCTAGATCGACTTAAAATCGATCAAGGATCATGAATATATATACTTTATGGGGTCCTAGACCAATATTTCGATGTGTTACAAACGGAATGACAAACTTATATATACCCTCTATCACTAGAGTGGAGGGTATAAAAACGTATAAAAACGTAATCAATTCCTGATCAATTCCGTTTTAAATCTCTTGCGTATAAAATAAAACATACACAAGCAAAACAAATGTACACTAAAAACCCACTACAAGCAATCAGTAGCAAAACAGTAACAAGAAATAAAATATTAACATTACAAAACAATTCTGCTGTATGTACAATGAAATAAAGATGATAGAAAAAAACACGTATAAAAAAATGTTTGCAAATC